>JAVQMF010000032.1:10675000-11020000 GCA_032878935.1 Erythrophleum fordii | reverse complement strand
TTGACTTACTATGGTTTCTTATGGTAAACCATTGAGTGATCAAATGTTGACCACTAAACATCTCTAAAGGCCTTCCAATTTGTTGTTTAAGGATTATCTCAAGCAAGATTTGAGTTCATGCTCATCTAATAGTTTCAAATCATTTTTGTGTCGATAGTGCTACACCATCATCTAGTTTAATCTTTTTGAGAAAGATCTCTAAGCTAAACAAAATTGATTCCTTCAACCTAGTACTAGCAAGTAACCCTTAATACTAGCAAATGATGTTCTTGCTCTTTCAAGGCTACTTCCTCCACCATATCCACTCTACATAAGGTAATAGATGGGATTCAGTTGTATGTATTTAACTAGTAAATGTATGGGGTGCATTTGGAAAGAGATTGAAAGAAAACATGAAGTGGGTGGAAAGAGAGATAAAGTGAGCCCAATACATTCTTCTATTCTTTTGTGCCACTCTTTCTCCTAAATGTATGGTGCATTACTACAAAATATCACAATCTTAATAGAGTTGATAAGGCCCTCATAAGAAAGTCTCACATGATCATATGGAATTAAAAAAAGGATATCAAATACTTCCAATCCAAAATAAACAAGTAGTTGACAAAAATAATAGTGGGAAGAACTGAATACAACCAACATAAAAGTGAATATTGTTATTGTAATATAAGAATCCAAGTTCCTCTACATTATTTAATGGTGGTTAGTGTTAAGTTGTCAACAATGCACCAACATACAAAAATAATAATGGAAAGAAGTGAATATAACCAATATAGAAGTCAAATTTTGCATATGACATGAGAGGTTTCTTTAGGATGCATCATAGATTTATAACTTGACTTCTTTAGAGTATCACAAGGACAGATTAGCAAAAAATAAAAGTGATAATCATCAATATAATGACCCTTTGTAATATCATATCTTTGAAAGTTTGACAAAGAAATAAGTTAATAGGAATAAAGAAGTTATAATCAAATGCTTGACTATCCTGAAATCATACAATATATGAATGTAAAGGAGAGGTAAAGAAGAAAAGAAACAAAAGATATAGAATGGTTCATCCATAATGGTCTGCATCCATAGAGTTGGTCAACTAAGCTAAAGAATAATAATTTTATTATTTTTTAAAAAAGATTAGAAGCTAACTCATTATTTAAAATAAAAAAAATGCAAGTAGCTTTCATGTCAATGTAAAAATAAACACTTAAGTATCTTAATGGTTTTCACTAAAATGGATTTCCTTACAAAATAAAATTGAAACTTAAAACACTGTTTTGAAAGGTTTCAAAATTAAGAGACTATTTTGAAATAATAAATAAAGTCAAGGGATTATATTAGTATTTTAACCAAAAACTTTGATATTTATCATTTGATTAATTATTTAATTTCATTTAATTTTAACATAATATTGCATAGTCATTCATCTAAAAATAAAACTATTCATTTTGTGGTTATGTTTGTTTGCTTTAATCCTATCTTGTAAGTCTTCTATTCTTTATGGATTTACTATGAGCAAGTATTCCGTCTTGTTTCACGGACTTAGATCCTTTTAATTGCGAAAAGATAAAGTGTCTCTGAAGTATCTCATATCTCTCCTACTCTATTTATTAATTTTTTTAACATTAATTTTTTAACAGCAAAACTCTCATTGAAACCTCTCACTTCAAAGGCAATTCACATATCCTCACTTAAAAGGATTCGTGTCCCTTGCTTTACCTCACCTTACCCTATATCTTTGTGAGTTTGGGTATGGAGGGAGAAAAAAAAAACACCTTATAGAGGTGTGTGATAAGAATGAGAGAGACTATAAATAAATAAATAAGGTGGGGACAAATAGTGGAAGACCCACCCTAATATGTCTCATTGCCATCTTTATTAGCATGATAATTTTTAAAGAAAGGTTAATTGATGTATGGATAAGAAATTCATTCAATTATACTAAATAAATCAAAATCATTAAATAATCACACATTTGTTAAATTAATAACTTTAATTATTTAATGGTTATTGAGTATATCATTAAAATATTAAATGATGAAGGGTTCACTATATCAAGACTATACATATGAAATGCACCCTTATTTAGCTTTTAACTAATAGCATATTATATAAATATGAATTGGTTGGATTAATTACTATAACTATTAAATAGAACAAATCAAGATTTTTTGAAATAGTAAAATAAGGAAAGATGGTAAGTGTTTTATCTTTTGTCTTTTTTTTTTTTTAAAAAAATTAAACCTTGCTCTTTGCCTTCCCTTCACCACTTCAAGATCCTTTCTACTTAAGAGGATCCTAATTCCAAATGAAACTAAATCTTTACATAATAGTGAAAAGAAATAAAAAGAGTGTCGAGTCTCGCTCATAAGTTAATGCTAAACAATATAGTTGTACATAAAGTTGTCATTTAATTTTCTTGAACTAATTGATATTTTGTTCTTTTGATATTAAGAACTAAAAGGTCCTTTAACACAAAAATAGAATTTTTCTTTTTTATTTTTGTAATTTTTGGAAATGCTATTTTAAAAAAGGATGTTGAAATTGTTTAATTCACTTAATATATTTTCAAAACTATTTCATCACATCTTAAAGAATGTTATATTTATATGTCTCGATTAGTCACAATATTCATAAGAATCATAAAACAATTTTTAAATATATAGTTGATCATTTTTTATTAAAAAGAATTAATAAGTACTTATAACTTAATTTTTATTCAATAATTAATAATAATGGTGATAGTAATACTAGCCACATCAATGATGATAATAGTGTATAGTAGTAAAGCAACAATAATAATAATAGTAGTAACAGTGGTAATAGAATAATAGAGACGGTGGTGGTCCTAATAATGGTGATAGTGATAGTAACAAATAAAGATAATAGTAGATGAGAAATGAATTGATATCAAAACTTCCAAATTGACAAATGGTGGATAATTTGGTCTTTTCACCAAAGCAAAAATATTTTTCATGTTATAAGAATGATAATTTAAGAACTTGTGGGAATGTTGCTTTTATTGTTAGAAATATTTTTTCTACTTGTATATTAAGCATAAGAATTTAACATTCCAAGCCTAACACTCAGAAAAAATATTTTACATACTAAACACTCCTTTAAAGGTGTTATAAACAATTTAAGGACAATTATCATTGTAATTTTTTTCATTTATTTTTTAATGAAAACTTAGAAAATAAATAAATTATTCTAAATGCAAGATAAAGCATAAATAATTACCAAAGAAAATATGTCATCAAGTGTATGATGCACACTGATAAAAGAAAAAAATGGAAATTATATATAAAACCTTGAAGTACAGTCTAATTATAATTTATGAATATTAAAACATAACATGACTATTACATGATATTTTATGTATTTATTTTGTTGTGCATAATATTTTATTTCCATTTTTTTCTCGATTCTCAATTGTTAAGATATTATGACAAAAATGCAAAGAACTTTCTCAACTTAGAGAATTTTACACTTTATTTCTTTCAACTTTATAAGTTGGTTATAGACATCTAGACTTTAAATTTCATGTAATATAACATTTTCATTAACTTTTTCATCTAAAATCCTAACCTCACTTGTCCATGTAGGTTGAAGACAAATCAGCCAAAAATATATCTAACATGTCATTTCAATGCAAATAATGACTTTTTTGTTGCCAATAAAAATGTGAAAAAATTGACCAAAATAAAGGTTCTATTTGTCATTTGAGATGACATATTAGATGTATTTTTTTGGATTGATTTGATCTATTTCAACTTACATAAATAAGTGGTGTTAGGATTCTAATCAAATATTGTTGCAAAAATTAAAAGTCTATGAAATCTATAACTCACTTTAAAACTGTGACAAAAAAAGAAAACTCATTTTAAAATTGAAGGGTGTAAATGATAACCTAAAGTTAAAAGGAGTTGTACTCATTTTAATCTAATTTTAATTTAGAGAAAATTCCTCTTAAAGACTCTAATTTTATAAAATTGACATTGAAGGACTTTAAAAACTAAAAATTCTCCTTAAAGACCAAAGGATATAAACTTTGCCTTGCTTGGACCTACCCTCAGTTCAAATCCACTAAGTCAAAGCTTCCGTCCATTTCCATCTCAACCTTCATCTTCCACCATAATCCATAGATTTGGCTGTTGTCATCCATTGTCACAGCCTCCTTTATCATCAATTGTTAGTTACCATTAGATTTGCATTTCTTTGATTTTCCTCTTTCCTTCTTTCTTCTTCCTTGGAAGTATTCTACATGTTTTCTACAAAAGTATCAAACCCATAATCATCAATGTGAATCTCAACCACCACCAAGTATTCTTCATCTTCTAGCATTAAACCCATAATCATCAGCGACAAAAGCATGTGTGGTAACTATTAGAAGAATGAGTTGTAACTTTAGAAAGTAAGTGATAATTTTAGAAAGCATGAGTATTAATAATTAAGTGATAGTAGCAAATCAAAACACCATTATAACATTGAGAATACTCTATTATAACTTTAAAGAGTATGACTAGTAATTTTTTAAAGTACAAATAGTAACTAAATGATAATAATTTTCATGGCTCATCTAGGATAGTAACAAATCTAAAATACTTATATAACATTGAGAAAACCTTATTATAACTTTAAGGAGTATGAGTAATAACTTTGGCAAGCACAAGTGGTAACTAAATGATAATAATTTTCATGGCTCATGGATTAGTAAGTAGACTTTCCAAGCTACAGTGCTAGCATCTTCTGTCCAAGGGAGGAACCGAAACAAAACTATACTTCATTACCACAAATAAAGGTAACTTGATAATAGTAAGAGTAAAAATAACTTGTAAATTTAGAAAGTGCCTATCATAATTTTGGAAAAGCCTAGGTTATATCTAAGTCTGGTGGTTTTAGAGTTGGGAAGTAAGGTAGTAAGAAATCTAAAACTAAGTAGTAAAAATCTTAAGAGTTATTTGTAACTTTGGAATGCGTATGTAGTAACTAATCAATGTTGTATAAAACAAATATTTAAGAAGCAGAAATGATAACTAAGTATTTCCTAAAGTTATTACTCAATCTCTTAACAGTTACCACTCATATTTTCTAAAATTATTATTTATTCGTCTAATATTTATTGTTTATACTTTTTGAAATTTCTACTTATTCTTCCTACAATTACAACATGATCTTCTTGAAGTTACAATTTAGTTATTAGTACTTATATTTTTTAAAGTTGACACTCTTGCTTTCTAAAGTTACCCTTAATTTTTTCAATAATTATTATACCTATCTATTAAAGTTATTACTCATTATTCTAACGGATACTACTTGTACTTTCCAAAATTATTATTCATTTTTTTCAATAATTATCACTTATGCTTCTTGAAATTTCTAATTATTTTTTTAATAGTTACAATGTGATTTTTCTAAAGTTACAATTTGGTCATTAATACTTATGATTTTAGAAGTTACTATTCTTGTTTCACGAAGTTATTATTTATTTTTCTACAGTTACTACTCTAACTTTTAACATTGATGATTATGGGTTTAGTGCTTATGTAGAAAATATGCAAAAAAGGAGAAGAAGAAGAATACTTGGCGGCGTTGAAGGTTTTCATGGATGATTATAGGTTTGATTCTTTTGTAGAAAATATGCTGAATACTTGCAAGAAAGAAGAGAAAAGGAGAGAGGGAAATTGGAGAAGTATGTATATAATAGCAGCTGACGATCAATGACGGAGGAATCTGTAACAGTGGACGACAAATTTGCGGGTTGTGGTGAAAGATGAAGGTTAAGAGAAGAGAGGATGGAAGCTTCAACTCAGGGGATTCAAGCTAGGGGTATTTTGGTCCAAGTAAGACAAAATTTAAGTCTCTGGTGCTTAGAAAAAAAATTTTAGTTTTTAAAATTCTTTATGGCAATCCTACAGATCGTTAGGGTCCTTGAAAAATTTCTCTTTTAATTAATATGTTATATTTTTACCCTTAAAAATTAAACTAGACGCACGTGGTTTACAGTGTGTATATTCTTCTCCTACTAGTTTCTTCTCCGTCCTCAGTCCAGTGGACAGTGTGGTGCTTGCTGAGCTGCTGGCGCTGGATTCATAACTGTTTCTCTGACTTTTCATTCATCTGAGCAAATGGCCGACGAACCCCTACGTTGCTGGTCTTTCCTGGTTTGAACTTTTCCTCTCTTTTTCTATTTGTTTCCCGAGAAAATTTCGAATACAAACTGAGTACACTCTAAGCATGCATAGCTCCCGATTTGAAATTGTTGCCTCTTGGATGCAACCTTTCGACTACATTTTCTCGATCTAGTATGACTAGTGTTCCGAAACCTTGGATTTTCATGGAGTAGATTGGGGATCAATTTTTTTCCCCTTCCATTTTCTCGTCATGCAAATGGAGATGGTCGTGTCAAATGAACTGGACTTTTCCGGAGCATTTTTCATTGACGTATATGTTTGGCTCTTTTACTTGTATTTGTTTATTTCGTATTTTTCTGGTTGTGTGTTGATCGGATTATGTAATTTGCTAGTCTTGAACTGTAGGATTGGACTCTACCGACTATTCTCCATTTATTTATTTTATTATTTATTTTGTATCTTCAGAATTTTCGACTGTTTTATGATGCCAAGTTTAATGGGAAGAAAATGTTGGAGAATGGCGAGAGTGCAGATGGGAGTTCTTCGGGCGGTACGTCCAATAGCAATAATCATGCCAAAAGCACATCGGATATGGCTATCTATGAACAGTTTCAAAGCCAGGTACTTCGTCTGACTAGAAAACATGGACACTGACAATGACGTCGTGTCTCATGAGTGTCTGATATGTGTCAAACACGGACACACAGACATAGCTCTTTTTTTTTTTTTTCAGTTTTTTATGTGTTCGTGCCTCATAGGTGTATGATACTGTGATACAATACATTTTCTGGTGAACTGGTCAATTACATCTTAAAATTTCACTGTTTGTTCTTGATTAGGCTCTATTTTCTGTGTTTTAGGGGCAGAATTCGACACATTCAAATGGATTTTCATCAAATCATATGGACGCAAGGCCGTATGATTCTCTCACCCATCACTTTATATCTTGTGCTGTGTAATGCACATGTACTTATTTTAATGCATGTAAGAATTATTCTAGTTAAAAAGGCGAAAAGAACAGTTTTAGATGACTTGAACTGTGAGTTATGTTACAAATTCGGATTGGATATTGAATACCTGGTCAAGAAATAAATTGATCCCTCTCATTTCATTATAATATGAAGCTAATTTCTGGTAATTTTCCATTAGTGGTTGATTGACTATGTAACTAACTAGTATTGCTGTCCTATAACTATTATTATGTATGCCATCAAAGTTTATGTTAATAACAAATCTTGCCTGGGAAAGCCTCTGAGCCTGGCGTGCCCTGTATTTGTTAGTCTTTACATCAAATCTGAGAATCTCATAGGAATAGGATGGGAATTTTCAGAAAACATTCAACATTACTTACATTGATTTTTAAACATTGGCCACACAAAGCTATATCATACTAGTAGATGAAAGTGAGATATCTGTCAAGCAATCTAGTTCTTTTTGTAACGTAGATTTGTCCTCTATTTGTAGGTGTTACTGTTTTAATTTAAAATTTGTATGATCAATTATCTAGAATGTTCTGTGTCATTTGTATGATGAAATTATAGGTTATCATCTGTAATTATGTGAAGGTTTAAAATAATTCAACTATGGTTAGAGTCCTCGATGCTCAAAATTAGTCAAAGGCATAAAGCAGGTTCAGTTAGGATTAAGGAAGTTTTGATTCATTTTACTTCTGGTAAATTTGCTGAAGTTTGAGCATACGCCACATCTTAAGCCTGCACCAAATACACTTATGCATGTTTGGACATAGCAACAGCTGATATGAACCTTTGATCTTTCATCATGATTGTGACCATTGGGAGTTTCATCTTTCAAGTTCCCTGAAGTACCATCTGAAACCAAGGATTCACTGACTCTGCTGATAAGTATCCTTAACATTTTCAGGCAAAAGTCTTTGCTTCCACCTTTTGAATCTGCTGAAATGCGAGCTTTAGGAGAGAATTTAAGTAGGTAAATTTTATCTTCTCTCTCTCTCTCTCTCTCTCTCTCTTGCATAATGCAAATGATTTCCATGGAGAAATTATTTGTGTCATCTGTTGGCCAAGATTGTCACATATTATTCTATTTTTCAAGTTCTATTTGAATGTATGTATAACATCTCGCATCATACCATTTGTAGGGATATCATTCGTGGGAGTCCAGATGTGAAGTGGGAAAGCATCAAGGGGTTAGAGAATGCCAAACGTTTACTGAAAGAGGCTGTTGTGATGCCAATTAAGTATCCCAAGTATGCCATTATTGAATACATGATAGGCTAATATATATATATATATATATATATATTACATAGCTACTGATTACATTTTTTGTTTTTACTGACCTATTGTGAAGATACTCTTGTATATGTTAATGTAACAGCTGTGATCATTATGATGGATGATTTAGATCATTTAAGTTGATCATAAATATTTTAGTTTTACTTCCTTATTTTGTGAGTTGACAGTGCTGTTGATGCAAACATTAAGGTTAATTTTCTTTTAATCTAAGTGCACTAGATGATGGCTTGCAAACTACTCTTAATCTTATCATGTAAGCAATATATCATCTTGCCTTTTGAATGGACTTTCTGGTTAAAGCCTGGAATTGCTTCTAGTGTAAACAAATATTTTCTGGAAAAGTTAAAGAAATTTACTTTTTAAGAAAAAGCTGAAAATAGGCTCTCTTTTGTGTGTGTTCCAGCTTCCACAATATTTAGCTTTTCTGAAATTTTTTTTGTTGAAAAAACACACTTTTTCTCCCAAGGAAAAAAAGAAAAAACAATTTAATTAAATGGACTCCATTTGTTTATAATTCATGAGGTCATATGTTCTGAAACTAGCTGGAATATCTTATTTATTAACAGTTCAAAGTTCCAAACTATTATACTAAGTGACTTATGAATTTATTTTCCTTTTCAATCTCAAATGGGTAGGCATACCCATTTTTTGTTTCTTCTTTAAGAACTTTTGTGGTTTTAAAGATCAAATTTGACTATAAGTCCTTGGACAATTACAACAGCTTTTCCTTTGCTTCTTTGCCTCAAAGTCTGAGTATGTTGCCTAGTAGGTTAGAACATCCTGAAGAAAGAGGGAAGTGTGGGCAGTGAAAGTACTTCTTTATTATCTAAATTATGATATTATCTTTTCTTATTGGTTTTAAAGACCTTGTTTATAGAATGGATAGTAAGACACTTTGAAAGTGTCCTATTTTGGATGGGTTCTGGTGTCTCTACCTGGAGCAATATGCTAGAGTCTTTAGTCAGAAGTCTGTCTCCTCACATGTTTTGTGGTATATATTATTGGCTTCAAGTTCCATTTGCATGTTAGAAACAATTACTATTATTATTATTATTTTCTCTTTTACAAAGGGTGTACAAGGTTTTTGGGGGGTTTCTCTTGTGGATCAAAGGAGTTGGGGAGCCCTAATGAGCTGTAGTACCTTTCCTTTCTTCTTCTTTTTTTTTTGGGTTTTTCTCGGACGTTTCTTATTCTCCACCTTTGTACTTCTTCTCTTTGTCTTAATAATTTCTTCTACCAAATTAAAAAAAAATCATTTACTAAAAAGATTCTCTTGTATTTAAAAGTCCTTGAATCAAAGGGGGGCGAAAAAGTCTGACTTATCTGCCTTGAAGGCTATTTCTCTATAAACAAATGACAAAGCAAATGGTGTCTAGATTATAAATTTACAGGCATTGTCTTTCACTTTTGTGAAAATTTTAAGATCCTGAGTTCAAGGAGAAACTAAAATATTCATCTACAGTAATGCTAGAAATAGCTGATACATTGACATTTGAATATAGTCCATAAAAATGCTAAAGATGTATAAATGTGAAATTTGTTTCTTATAGTCAAAGTGTTCTTTCTCCTTTGCCTAGGTACTTCACTGGTTTATTATCACCATGGAAAGGGATTCTTTTGTTTGGCCCTCCTGGGACTGGAAAGGTTTGTGTAATACTTGAGAATATTTGTAGAGTTACTTCTCACTGCTCAGTGTCTGGCTAAAACTGCTAGGAAATATGTTATGATGTGTCATTTATGACAGCAAGTTACATGTTCCGGAAAAAGAAAAGAAAAAGAGTTGACAAGGAAAGATTGATTTTTATTATTTAATGCACCAAATATTTCATTTTGTATTATGAATTACTAAATAAAAGTTTTGGTT
Organism: Erythrophleum fordii; assembly: GCA_032878935.1. Lineage (NCBI taxonomy): Eukaryota > Viridiplantae > Streptophyta > Magnoliopsida > Fabales > Fabaceae > Erythrophleum > Erythrophleum fordii. The sequence goes on along the minus strand of JAVQMF010000032.1, from coordinate 11,009,735 downwards.
TGAATGTTGCAGACAATGCTTGCAAAGGCAGTTGCAACAGAGTGCAAGACTACATTTTTTAATATTTCAGCATCATCTGTTGTCAGCAAATGGCGAGGCATGTTAGAAACAATTTTTTTTCCTTTTTCAAAGGATTCTTTATGACTTATATATATATATATATATATATCTTGATCTAGGCATGATGCTTGGAAGTTTTCAGTTTAACCAGAACTAAAATTGGATGGAAGTGGCTTTAGCATATTGCTGATGCATGAGAGTAAAATATTCGAGATGATACAAGTAACAAATTTTCAAAGATTACGATGGTTCCACAGCTATTGTGGATTGCCCATGCAGCCTATTTGGTTAGGAGAGATCATTTGTTCAAGCCTCATTTTCAGGCTTGTCAGACACACATGCTCTCACATGCACACACAGCCATTTGATCAGACCTTGAGTAGATCAAGATAGCAATTTGATCAATCGCAGATGATTTGGATTAAAACAATTTGTCATATGATGATGTGTACTTTATTCTTCATATCGCATTAAATGTGGTGCACATGATGTAGATAGCTTTCATTTTAATGCTATATTTTGTTCAATCACTGTGCAAAAACTTTCATAATTTGTAAAATGCATTTACTTTTAAGCTAGTGTCATTCAATCTCAATCACACACTTGTGTCTGCATGCACACCTATACAGATACATAATTTTCTTTTGGAAGGCTTCTATGATTTAGAGGAAAACCTCTCCTAGAAGCCAAGCTGATAAGAGGGGAGAGCCTCCACTTTAAACGGGTGTTCATGTCTTGCGTACTGCATATGTAACTCACACTCCTGCATCATTTTAAATTATACTGCAACTTTCATAAGACTCTGACATAAAGATACTTTTGGAGGGTATTGTTGAATTGAGTTTGACCAAACTGAACTATTTAGATCTTCAACAGGCCCATCTCAAGGGGAAAAAAACTGAGGATAACTTGTATGGGGTGTCAATTAAAAACAACTTTATTTTTCCTCCACATTGTCCATTAAGTGATAAAACCCTTTTGCAAAGATATGGTTTCTTGTCTATTATTTTTTTTTAATTGCTGATTTATCTACCTCTGTTCATTTTACTTGAGAGAAAGTGGCTTTTCAAAGTAATCCTTATTCTGTTTCGCGTTGTTATCATTTGTTAAAGATGATTACAAATGTGTCTACTTACAAAGTTTATCTTGCATTGCAGGTGATTCAGAGAAGTTGGTGAAGGTTTTATTTGAGCTGGCTCGGCACCATGCACCCTCAACAATATTTCTTGATGAAATTGACGCAATCATTAGTCACCGTGGTGAAGCACGCAGTGAGCATGAAGCAAGTAGACGGCTAAAGACTGAGCTACTTATACAGGTGATGCTTTTTTTTTTTTTTTACATAGAACATGCTTTTATCATCATTGAATCATTGAGTTATTATGATTGTGGAGTGGCTGGTCATCAGTAAATGCTTTCTTTTTTATGGAGTGCTGGTTACTTCTGACCACTATAAATCCTTAACAATTGATTCTTTTCTAAGATCTCATATTTGAAAACTCTTTTGACATGGTCTCATCAGTCATATACTGAATGCACTGCGGTCATGTGATGAATTCTTCTAGTAAATTGATTCTACTGTGCTATAATACTATCTTTGAAAGTTAGCAGTTATATAGTATTTATTTTTTAAAACGCATTAAGGAATTTTACTGGTAGGGTAATGCTTACAGTTTCTTTCATCACATACTTGTATCCATACCAATCCAAGCAATAACATTGTTGCAGCCATGAAGGTTGTTTTATGACATTTTAGTCCCACTTTAGCATCTATTCCCCCCCCCCCCCTTTCTTAGATGCTACACACATGCGTATGAACAATGTACATAGATCAATTTCTAAATTCTAATGAATTAAGCTTATAAGTCATACAGGTTGAGATTCTTATTCACTAATATTTTCATTCAGTAATTCTTAGGACTTTCAGTTACTTTCGGACTTTTCTCACTCATTGCCTGATAATATTCTGAAAAATAATTATGCAATGAAGCTCAGTTGTTGTTGATGCAAATTTGAGAATGGAAGATCCACTTATTTAACCTTCTTTTGATGATTGCTGAAGAGTTTAGTGCATTTAGGACTTCATGTTTGTATCTCTCATTTGTGGTCAGGTAATGTAGTGATGCTTATAATAACTCTACCATTATGACATTTAATCACAGATTAAAGCACATTAGTTTTCTAGTAAAAATTAAGAAGAAAAAAAAAAGTCACACGGCAAGGATGTAATTTCATCCAACCACAGAAGTTGTATGGATTAAGCCTAATCAAATAAGTTTTGAAATTTGAAGAGAGAAGATAAAATGATATGGCACATTCTCATTTGCTTTAATAAGAAGCATCAATGATAAGCTATAATATTCATATCATTCAAGAAAATTTCAAAGCTTCCAATTTTTTTTCCCCTTTTTTTTCTTTCCTATCTACTTCCCACACACTCCTGTGTCTCTTGAAGTTCCTCCACTATCTCATGCATAATGTGAGCTTTAAAGGAAGATTAAACCACGTTTTGATACAATAAATGAGGTTGACACTTAGGGAAAACCTAAAATAAAATAAATTTCTACAGAACTACATTACAACTAGATAAACCAAAAAACTGCACTTCAGTCCAGCACTGCTTTATGTACTCCTCTCTATTAGGCTGCGACAGAAGCATAATTTGCAAAGATACAAACATTCTGGACAAGTGACAAAAATCTAACCCCAGCATCTAAAGAATAGGATTCATCCATGAAGTTTCATTAAGTAATCTGAAATGTATCTCATATAATACAGCAAATTGTAACGGAAAATTAGTAGGGTTGGAGATAACTTCTTGATTCAGGATAAAACGTAATGATTTTTGAGCTACTTCAAGAAAGGCTTGAGGGCAGCCAATATTGAAATGATCCTCCTAGCACTATTTTCTAATCAAATGATTTTGGAACCAACTGGAGATCAAAACCCTATTCCTCCATCCTCTTTTTCTCCATGGATACATTCATATCAACACAGTCCATCCAGCACCATTAGGGTAGGCCTCTTTTATAGATTTACCTATCTAGCAAATTCCCTTGTCAAGGTGCGCTTGATTGCACCCATTTGTCCAAGCTGGCTGGTATTGATATGATAAGTTAACTTCACTGTATCCATTGGGGTAATATGCATTGTGTCAAAAACAGTCCAATTTCGAAAATACCAGATTGCATGTAATACTAGCATTATAACCCTAGTATAGTCCTCAACCTGTAGCATAGCGTTAGAAGTTTAGGAGAACCATAGCTGAAGCCATTGTTGTATATCCTAAGGCTGAATCTGATCAACCCTAAGGGACAACAGAGAAGCAAACCAATTTGCCCATGCAAAATGACATTGCAAAAAAAGATAATTGAGTGTTTCCTCACTATCTTGACAGAAAGGGGATAAATTCTCAATAAACATATGAGGCTTCTGAAGGGTGTCAGCAGTCAGAAGAGAATCAGTTAATTTCCAACCAAACAAACCCCAAATGGTATCCTATTCTTCCAAAATTGATACCATTCTTGATAGCTAGAGTCAATCAGAAAGATAGAATCTCTTGCTCATAATTGATATCCATTTGCCACAATATATTGGCCCTTCTTATTTCCAGTCCATATGAGTCTGTCTTATTGACCAGCTAGTGAAAATGCTAATTGAGAAATTTGTTGAACCACTGGCTGAGAATACAAAAGACCAAGAGCCTAAGAATTCCAGGTTCCCTTATCATGCAGAATAAGATCCTTAACTGTATGAAATTGAGGGTAAGGACCTAGTTGCATTGGCCACCATAGATGGTTGGTGAGAGAAATATCTTTGCCATCTTCAATCTACCATTGGAGGTTTGAGCAAATGCATTACTACTAGCCTTACTAATACCTCTACCTCCACTCCATGTTAGAATGTTCATTCAATTTTCCAAAACACTTATATATTTGGGTTGCATCACCCGCACATATAAAGATTGCTGATCCTGCCCAATTAATCTCCAAATATGCTTGGCTAATAAGGCCAAATTAACTAGGTGTTTCTGCTTGAACCCCAATCCACCAGTATCCCTAGAATTTCATAATTTAGACCAATTTAATAAATGAATTTTTGATCTATCCTGTGAATAACCCTGGAAGACATTAGCTATCTATGCATAAATTTGTTGACAATATTTCTCTGGTAACTCAAAACATGTGAGGATAAATAATGCTAGAATTTAAATCTGCTTGTATCAATGTCATTATAGTAGCTTGAGATAAAAGCATAGACTTCCAAGCTTTAAGTTTTTAGTCAAACCTTTCAACAACCTCTATATAAACCTGTTTTCTATTCCTACCTGCATCAACCCATGTACCAGGATATTTTTCCAATCTTGATTTGTATCAAACTCCAAAAACTCTAGATAGAATCTTTTTAAACGTATGTGGCACATTTGGATTGAAATGAGCTCAAATTTAGCTGGATTAATCACCTGACCATAAAGACAACTAAACTTGTGCAATATTCTATGAACCGTATTATGCCCCTAAAAAAAAGCCTTGAAAATAAAAAGCAAGGTATCATTAGCATATATGAGATGGGTATTGGGTTCAAAAGTCCTTCATGTTGTTGCTTCGCTTTGGCAATCATGCAAGATAAAATATTAGATCAAAGGATGAATAATTAAGGGGATAAAAGATCTCTTTGACGGATACCCTGATTTGGGGAAAAAGGAGCCATAGGATTGCCATATAAAAGCACTCCATAACCAACTATAGTGCTAGTAACACATTGCATCACCATCTGCATCCAATGCCATGGAAACCCTATCTTAGTAAGCACAGCTTGCTAGAAGTTCCATGATAACGCATCATAGGCCTTAGCTATGTCTAACTTATAAGCACAATACCTCTCGATACATCATTTAATTCTAAATCCTGGATAATGTCATTAATTTCAAGGACATTGAGTGGAGTAAAAACTTGTTGAAAATATTCTCCAATAATGCATTCAATGCTGCTGATTAGACCAACATAATTATCAAGTTATTTAAATGAGTAGATTCGTTTAGGTATTTAAGTTTCCTATCATGGGTGACGTGTGAAAGATATTTCTCTTTTCTTTGGGAATTTGGGTCCTCTGCAAGTTCTGTGTCAATGCATTTTAATATCCATTATCTAGTTACAAGAGAGTTGCGTATGCATTCTGCTGTGCTGTTTCAAAAATTAATCATTTGTGTTAGATTGCAGATGGATGGTTTGACACAGACCAATGAACTTGTTTTTGTTTTGGCGGCAACAAATCTTCCCTGGGAATTGGATGCAGCCATGCTCCGACGTCTTGAGAAGCGAGTATCCTTCCAATATATAATTGCTCATGCTTAGTCAGTCTTACATGAAAACTAAATAGGATTGTGAAATGAGAGAGAGATGAAGGAAAAATCCTTTGTAGGAAGTGTGGACAGTGAGTTTTGATCTACATGCAACATTGTATTTATAGGCTAATAGTCAAGACAAGCCATTAAACACTACTAATTACAGTCCCTAATTACATTCCTAATTACAGTCATCATCCAACACCTATACAGCTAGCACTACAATCATATCCTAGTCATCATACACTATACGTTAATTCCAACACTCCCCTGGAGCTTACATGTCATGCACCAAGCTTGTCATATATATGTGACGTGAGGACCTATCTAAGACATAGTGAGAATATCTGCTAGCTGATCATTGGAGTTGACAAGCCTAGTTGCAATGCATCTAGAAAGTCTCTTTTCTCTAATAAAGTGATAGTCAACTTCTATATGCTTGGTCCTCTCATGAAAAATTATGTTGGAGGCAATGTGTAGAGTTGCTTGATTGTTACAAATCAGTTTCATCTTTCCTACTTCTCCAAACCTCAATTCTCCTATTAATTGTTTCAACCACACAACTTCACAAGTGGCTAAGGCCATGGCATGATACTTGGCTTTCACACTTGACCTAGCAACAACATCTTGCTTTTTGCTTTTCCCTTATACTAGGTTTCCACAAAATAAATAAATAAATAAATAAAATGCAATATTCCAAGCGCAATCTGCATTTGCATAACTGATCCCTAAGCATATTTCCAATCCTCATAGAGTAATCTTTTGCTAGGAGCTCCCTTGAAATGTATCTAAGAATGCACATTGCAGCTCCCAAATGACTATCACATGGGGATTGTTAAAATTGACTTACCACACAGCAAATGAAATATCTAACCTAGTTATTGTGAGATAATTCAACTTTGCAACAAGTCTATGATATCTAACATTATCTAAAATAGGCTCCCCTTGTCCTAAGAGAAGTGTAACATTTGGATCCATGGATGTATCCACAAGCTTATAATCTTGCATGCCTATTTCATCAAATATGTATAGGGCATATTTCTTTTGAGATATAGTGACACCTATGTTTGATTGAGGTACTGCAATACCCAAGAAATACTTGGAGTCTACCCAAATCTTTTTTTTGAAAGTGTTTAAAAATGTGTTGTTTCAGTTGACAAATGCCTTCTTGGTCATCCTGTGATAACATCAACCACAAAGACTATTAGGTAAATGCATAGATTTGATGCACAATGATGATAGAATATCGAATGATCATCCTCACTCCAAATCATACCAAATTGTTGCATGCTAAATTGTTTAAACCATGCTTAAGGTAATTGTTTTATTCCATAAATATACCATCATAGTCAATAGACCAATCCTAAGTCCCGCTAAGCAACAAAATTAGGAGGTTGCTTAATATATACCTCTTCCTTGAGTTCACCATGGAGAAAGGTATTTTTAATATTCAATTGATATAGTTAATAGTGATGAATAGCAGCAGTGAATAGCATGGTCACCATTTCATCAATTATTGCTTGTCTTCACTTTGTATGAGCAAGAGCATCAATAGTTGTTTGAGGAATAGCAGTAGAAGGAAGGTTGATGGACCCATATATACCAAGCCTAAATTTGGGAAGGTTTACGTTAAAAGGTCCAAGAAAGAGAGGACCATCTCTGGTGAGGTGGAGGGAGGGAGATTAATCTGTAACTAACTCTCACGTGTGCTTGCATTGTGGGAGTAAGGGAGAGAATGACTATGAAGGGTGATTGTGTGTGTGAGAGGCAGGTGGGTAAGCTCTGGTCTCTCAACAGGAGAAACGATGCTAGTTTTCCTTTTAATTGTTTCACTATTGTAATCTTATTTTGTTAAAGAAGAAAGTTTTGTTCAAATATAATACAACTTGGAGTTTTCATCAATTTTGATATCAAAGCATCAATTTTTGGGGCATGGTTGAAACTAGAATGGAGAGTTAGGTAGAAGTGTTAGAGAAAGGACTCAGTGAATTGCAAAGCAATGACGAAATGAAAAAGGAGCTCACTTTTGTCAAGGTAGTGATGCTTGAGCTTTGAGACCAGCTAGGTGATTTTGTGCTCCACCTTAAACTTGGAAGTTAAAGGAAAGGTGATGAACAGTGATTCACAGAACCTTCTAACGAGGTCAAATGCAGCAAATCCTACTGTGGAAGTGAGTGAGACTCCATAGATAGCTCTAACAAGTCCAAAAGCTATGACAACCACGACTCTAGTTTTGGGAGTGAATGAGAATGGTAATGATAAGGACATAGGTTGTTATAGACGTCTTGAACTAATTATATTCTCTATAGAGGATCCAATTGGGTGGTTATTCAAACTTGAATAATTTAGTCAATAACGTTAAGGAAGCAGAGGGGTTAGACGCTATGGCTGTTAGTCTAGAAGGCAAGGCTTTAAACTAGTTCCAATGGTTGAAGACCAGAGCACTAGCACACACCTGAAAGGAGTTTAAGGAAGAAGTGTTGGACTAGTTCCATTGTTATCAAATTGGAGATACTTATGAGAGGATGTGGGGCTTAAACCGGAGGGCTCCGTAGAGGAATATGAGGAAAGATTTGAAACACTTTCAATGCCTTTGGAAGACATACTGATTGAGGTGTTAATAGGGGCATTTAAAAATGGACTCATAAATGAAATTAAAGGCTAAAGTGAGACTAATTCAGCCTAAGACTCTTAAGCAACTAATGGATTATGCTTTTCAAGTGGAGGGGAGAAATCTTGTACTACAAAGAGCCAAGAAAGATAACAAACCAAAAGTGGTGAAATCTAGTGTAGCACCAAGAAGTAGTAGGTCTACCCTACAATTTTCGAAGCCCCCAAGTATAGGGGAGCCATTAAGAAGTGTGAGCAGTAACTCTTTTGGGAAGAACCCTGAGAGTAAAGGTGGAGGAGCAGTTAAGACAATAAGTAACAAGGTTACTATCCCCATCACAACTACCCAGAGTAGTAGCGGCAATGCCAATAGCAGGAAAAGGTTGTTAGAAGTTGAAATTAATCGAAGAAGGGAGACAGGCTATGCTTCAAGTGTGATGAGGAGTTTAGGCCTAGCCATAAATGTAAAGCCCAGCAATTCCACATGTTGATTCATAAAGGAGAGGAGGATATAGAGGAATGAAAGACAAGAAGAAAAGGAATAAGAGATGGAAGAACCCCTAAAGGTAATCGCTTCCATGGAGCTAGCCTTGAATTCAGTTGTTGGTTTAGCTGGGTATAGAACTATGAAGTTAATAGGGAAATCTTATGGGGAAGAAGTGTTGGTGTTGATCAATGGTGGGGCAACTCACAATTTTATTTCAACATCAATGGTTGAAAGGCTTAAAATCCTCGTACAAAATACTAGACATTACTCAATCACAGTGGAAGATGGGAGAAAAATCATAGCAAAAGGGGAATGTAAGAATGTTTGTTTGGAATTACAGGAAATGCAAGTCACCTAAACTTTTTATGCCTTTGAATTGGATCATGTGGATGTAGTGTTGGGCATTACATGGTTGGAAGACCTTGGAGAATTAATAGTCAACGAGGGACAAAGCTACATGAAAATTAAGGTTGGAAAGGAATGGGTGTGTCTCAAGGGTGATCTGACCCTTACCCAATCAGTGGTTTCTTTTGAATCTATCATTAAAGCTGTAAAAGGCAAGGGACAAGGATATTTAATAGATCTTGGAGCCATTACTCTAGAAGCTAAAACTGAGCAACAAAAGGTGAGTGAGGAAATTCAAAAGGTGCTAGATGAGTATGATTCTGTGGGTAAATCCATGGTTGGATTACCTCCTCATCGTTCTCAAGATCATGCCATTATGATTAAATCAGGGAAACAACCACCTAACATTCGTCCTTATCAATATGCTCATTCATAGAAGGCTAAAATTGAAAAGTTGGTAAAGGAAATGATTGAAGTTGGGATAATTAGGCCAAATGTCAGCCCCTATTCAAATCAAGTGCTTTTAGTTATGAAGAAGGATGATATTTGGAGATTTGTATGGACTATAGGGCTTTGATTGAGATCAAAATACTAGATAAATTCCCCATTCCAATTATAGATGAGTTGTTAGATGAACTCAGAGGAGCAATAATTTTTTCAAAGTTAGATTTGAAATTCGGGTATCATCAAGTTCAAATTTTGTTGGAGGATGAGGCCCAGACAGCATTTAGAACTCATGGGGGCCATTATGAGTTCTTAGTAATACTATTTGGATTGACTAACACTCCATCTTCATTTCAGTCCCTTATGAATGATATTTTTAGGGCCTATCTAAGAAAATTCATCTACATCTTGATTTATAGCTTGGATGCTAGTTCTCATGTGCAACACTTGAAAATAGCATTAGAATATTATAGAAAAACCAGTTAGTGATCAACCAAAAAAAAAAAAGTGTGTCTGGACAGCTGTAAGTGGAGTATTTGGGACACATTATATCTTCATCAAGGGTACATGCAAATCCTTCAAAAATTGAAGCCATGGTTAAGTGCCCAGTTCCCAAGGATTTAAAAGCGTTAAGGGGTTTTTTAGAATTCATAGGATATTACAGAAAGTTTGTAAAGGATTACAATAGACTTGCAACTCCATTGATGAACTTATTTAGGAAGGATGCTTTTCAATGGGGGAATAAAGCTCAAAAGGCATTTGACTTATTGAAAACAGCCATGACTATTGTACTTGTCCTAGCCATGCTTGATTTTACTCACCCGTTTAAGATAGAAGCAGATGCTTTTGGAGGAGGGGTGGGAGCTGTACTAATGCAACAAAAGACCCATTGCTTACTTTAGTCAGCAGCTGTCTAACAAAGCTAAGCAATGCTTTGTTTATGAAAAAAAGTTTATGGCCACTGTGTTTGTAGTCAAAAGGTGGCAACATTATCTAAAGGGGCATCCATTCATTATTTGAACATATCATAAAGCATTGAAGTACTTACTGGAGCAACAAATTATAGATAAAGTCAACAGAAATAAGTCATAGCTCATGGGCTATGAATTGAGATCCATTATAACTCTGGGTTGGAAAATAAGGCAATTGATGCTTTATCTAGGAGAAATGGTGAGATGGAATTGAAAGCTTTTTCATTATGGCAACTTGAGGGAGTAGAGGAGTTTGACCAAGAGGTTAAACAAGATAGCAAGTTGAGTGCAATTGTGCAGCAACTTTTTGCTGGAATTGAAGCTCCACAAGGTTATAGTTTAAAAAAAGGATGCCTAATATATCAAAACAAATTGGTGATACCCCAAGAGTCCCCTAGAATTACTGCTCTTCTTAAAAAATTCCATAATTCACCCATAGGATGTCACTCAGGTTATTTAAGAACCTATAAGAGGTTGGTTGAAGTTGTTTATTGGAAGGGAATGAAGTGAGATGTACAAGCTTGTATGGCTCAATGTGCAACATGTCAAAGAAACAAATATCAAGCGATGAGTCCAATTGGTTTGTTGCAACCTTTACCCATCCTTGAGCAAGTTTAGGAGGATCTTAGTGTGGATTTCATCACTAGGTTACCAAAATCCAGCAAGCATGACACTATTTTGGTGGCAGTTAATAGACTTACAAGATATAGCCATTCTATGGTCATTACACACCCATTTACGGCCAAAGAAGTTGCTACTTTGTTCATTAAGGAGGTGGCAAAATTGCATGAGTTTCCAAAATCAATGGTGTTAAATAGAGACCACATTTTCATTATCCAATTTTGGAAGGAGCTTTTCAAATTGGCAAGAACCACATTGAAGTTTAGTTTGGGATATCATCCAGAAATTGATGGACAAACTGAAGTTGTCAATAGAAATCTTAAGACTTATTTGCGTTGCTTTGTGGAAGGGAAGCCTACTCAATGGAGCAAGTTGTTGCCTTGGGTGAAATATTGGTTCAATACTTCATTTAATCGCTCTACAAGAATGACACCTTTAAAAGTATTATATGGGAGAGATCTACCTACATTATTTAGGTGGGAAGATATAGAAGATGTGAATGTGGCTATAAGGGAAAGAAATCTAATCCTAGATGAGTTCAAAGAAAATTTGGAAAAGGCCCAGGTGTATGTGAAGGAAAAGGCAAACAAAAAGAGAGAGGTGGAATTTCAGGTTGGGGATTATGTGTATTTGAAGTTGAGGCCCTATAATTAAAGTCCTTGGCAAAGAAGCAAAATGAAAAGCTTGCACCTAGGTCCTATGAACCCTACAAGGTGCTGAAATGTATGGAACAGCAACATACAAGCTAGTTACTTGATACTTCAAGGATTCATCCCGTATTTCATATGTCCCAATTGAAGAATTCCTTACATGCCCATACTCCAATGCATGAAATACCAATTTCTTTAACAAAAGAATTAGAACTGCAACTGAAATCATAATGAGTCCTACAAGCTAGAAGGATTTCTAGTGGGAAATTGGAGGTACTAATTTATTGGGAGGGATGTCCTACATCTGAAAGCACCTAGGAAGAATATGAAGTGATCGACCTTCAATTTCGTCATTTTCACCTTGAGGACAAGGTGCAATTCATTGGGGCTAGTATTGATGGGCCCACAAATACCAAGCCCATATTTGGGAAGGTTTACGTTAGAAAGGCCAAGAAAGAGGACCATCTCTGGTGAGGTGGCAAGGAGAGAGAACAATTTGTAACTAACTCATGTGCTTGCATTGTGGGAGTAAGGGAGAGAATGATAGTGAGAGGTGATTGTGTGCATGGGAGGCAGATAGGTAATTGCTAGAGGGAGAGAGCTCTGGTCTCTCAAAAACCAAAGGAGAAATGGTGCTAGTTTTCCTTTTAATTGTTTCACTATTGTAATCTTCTTCAATTAAAGAAGAAAGTTTTGTTCAAATATAATACCAGACTTGGATTTTTCATCAAAGGTGCAAATGCATAATAGGGTGAAGATAAATGATGGTTGCTTAAAAAATTATAAACGGAATGTGGATTTTGAGTGGAACAAATGGCTTTTCGAAGAGCAATAGGAAGGTCATCAATAGGCTCAAGGTAGGTAAGGGCTTTGGAATTGGCGGTGCGTCAACAGGTACATCCACAACATTTGTAGTAACACAAGATTGAAGGCAACAACTATAGATCAATGAAGAGGAGCAACTAACAGAACTCAAAGGGCTGCAATAGAGTTATCAAGAGATGATGTAGATGAAGGTTCAAAGTAAAGCATCGGGAGAACATCAAACACACAATAGGAGCAACAGGAGAGTGGGAGAAGAAAGGAGACTTCTCCAAAAAAGTAACATCAACTGAGATGACGTAGCAGTTGGTGTCTGGAGAGTAACAATCTAAAGAAGGTAAACAAGGAAAGAGTATGGACGATCTTTTAAGGCTTGGATAGATTAGGATGACTAAGACAAATGTGAAGAAGCTTAGGCGAATCAACGTAAGTGTAAATAAACTGAGGATGTTGGCGGCGTAAGATGATACAACCCTTGTGACTTATGTCCAATGCCAATTATTTGTCTTGTACAATGATCTTGAACAAGAATAGAATTACCCAAAAAAAAGTGATGGAGCAATTAAGAGTCTAATGGTAGAGAGGAAGGGGTTAAGCTTGACCAACACCCTTTGTTTTTGAACTATTAGCAAGGGTAAGAGTAAGAAGAGAAGAAAAAGAAACAATTAAGTTGGGAGAAAAGTTATGGGTTACTAGAGATATGATCATAGGCACTAGAATTGAGGATCCAAGATCCAAGAGATGAATACTAAGTAACACTAGCTAAAGCATTACTAGTTTGAGCAATGGAAGCAGTAGCAACATGCGTTGTGGCCCGATATCATGCTTAGATTGTTGGATCCAGTAAGCATGTGCAAGAGCAGCCATAGAGTTTTGGATTGAAGACAACCTTGAAAAAGGTTGATATACAATTGAGAGAGAGGAAACACCAAGAACGTTAGCCAAACAAGAGGGAAGGCCTAAGCTAGATCCTACAATGACCAGTGATTAACTTTGGGTTGGCGGTGACCTGAAAGGAGGCATCACATGCTAAGCTTTTAACCCTAAATAATACATTTCTTTCTTTCTTCCTCTAAAAGGAGAATAGCAAAGGAATAGGGGAGAAGTGGAGGATGAGAATTTTTGAGAACTGGTTTGAGCTTTTCCTTCTCTTCTCTGCTTAAAGTCAACTTTATGATGATTGATTGAGGAGGGAAGGAAAATAGCTCTGTGATATTTCTTTATGGAACTTCAAGTAGTTATAATTTTATTTGTATGAAATATGGGTTGCAAATCCTTCTCAAGTAAAGAAGAAGAGGGTAGTCACAGACCTAAACAAATTACAAAGGTGTGTGATCAAGCAAAATGACAGAAATGTAAAATAAACCAGTCGTTAAGCTTTCGAAAGGCCTGGGTCTCTACCACAGACAAGCTAAAATCTACCTTTCCCTCCCTACTCAACTCCTAGCCTTTATATATATATATCATGCTAATCAATTTCTTTCTCTGCAATCTCCTCCTTACTCTCCTCGTGAAGCATATGAGAGTTAGTTAGGCTTGGGGAACCTCACTTTGGGACACCTCATCACTATTATCACTAGACCCTTCTTGAGACCACCACCATGACTAACATAAATCTTTTAGAATGTATTGGGTTCCACCATTACCTGACCCTCGAAGCCTCACCTTGTCCTCGAGGTGAGAATTAGAAGTTGGGACCCATGGTTTCTTCCCCAAATAGCCCAACTTCCTATGGCTCAACTTATGTTTGCTTGAAGAATCTTTTACTGGACTCTCAGTAACAACAATGTCAAAAGATTCATATATCTCTAAATGCCTTCTTTGACTCTTGAATTCTGCTCTTAAAGTTGCAAGATTACCCCTCTTTGTATGTCATTTGAATTCTGCTCTTCTTGAAGCTTGACCCAAAAATCTTGATTAAATCTATCCAAGGCACACAATTTCTGATATAATTCAGTAGTACCCTGAACTAAGGTCATTACACCAATAAAGAGAGATGGGGCATAATAACCTCCTGCCAATCCAGAAGCCCAGCACAGAGAAGTTGCAACAGTCCTAATGGCTATTAACTGTAGCTGTAGGTCACTGGAATTGCCCCTCACGAATGGCTGAGATTCTAACAAAAGGTCAACATTCTCAAAACCCAAGTAGAGGATTTCAGGATATACCAATGCTATCAACCCAATAGTTAAACCACCCAATACAGAAAATAAAGCTCTTGGTGTGCCAGTGGCCTTGTGAAGAAGGTCAACAATTATTATCATATATGAAATGCACCAAGATAGGGCCAATAACACCATGCCACTTTCAAACTTAATTAACTCAATTTGTCAAATGCTGAGATGGAAATAAAGGTTGGCATAGAGGGCTTGAACACTTGAAGAGAGCATCTTCTATGTGCTTAACCATTGATTCTGCTTCAGTGCTTTCAAGGTTCCTTGTTAAATAACACCCTGAAAAGGTCCTTGAGAGCATCACCAGTACAAATTTAACAAGATTCTTTATTTGAAAAAGGGGAGTCACCTGAAAACCACTGGGTGGTTTATGCCATTATGCAAACCAGCAACCTAAGCACAGCAAAAATACTAAGTCAAGTAATCCAACAATAACCGTGTGAAAATATTAGTCAAAACTTCAATTTCAAGGAAGTTTGCAGCATAAGCACAATTGAAATACATCTTTGCATAAGTCTTGGGAGTGGAAAACATTGTATCTAGCTTGTACCATAAAACTGGATCTGATGACCTGCTTAACAAAATTGGAAACTCGACCTCCTTTTGCACCATCTTAATTGACAAGTCAGTATGAGTGAATATGTTAGGTGCTAGAGGATGTAGATTTTCCTTTGTGGGACCAGTGATTCCTTCTATGGCATATGTGGTTCCCTACCATGGCTCCACCTTATTAGTATGCCTTTCAAAATTCTTGATTCCCAAGGGATTCAAACCTTGTTTGGAGAAGGCTGATCCAGCACCATCAAATATTCATTTGTAAACACCAGAATGTTGTAGAAGCTTAATGTGTCTGAATAACAGCCCTATAATGTCTACTGACACGCCCGTAGTCTCTGCTTTTCCAAAATATTGGCTTGCAATATTGGTTGAACCTTCTTCTTGAGTGCTCCCTCCTTTTTGTTGTCATCATCTTCTTTTGCCATAAGTAAAATGAGAGGCTACTGGCTCTGCTTTTTATGAGACGCCTCCAAACTTTTCAGCATGACTAAAAGGAAACTGCAGCTCCCTTCCTTTGTTTTTTCCAATATCGGACCTTTGGGTTCTTCTTGAGGGTAGATAAATCAACAAAAACTTCTTTGGCAGGTGACCACTTTAACTCCAATCTATCTTCTTCTTCTCTTGCTTTTCTCAACTCTGCACTCTCCCATTTTAGCTCTGCCAAAAAAGCCTTCAGATCCTTATTTTTCTTCTCTATTTGTAATGTAGGCTGAGTAATTGCAGCCTTGCTCCTATTGTTTGAACGATTCAGAGTTTCTAGCATCTGTAAGGCCCACTTTTTCATAGTTGCAACATTTTCCTTTATGGCAACCATATCTTGTTCCAGTTTATGGACTCTTTCTTCCAACCTAGTATCCTCTATTCCCTTGAATCATACCGCTTTGATACGAAATTAATGAAATCTCAAATAATTCTAATTTATTTATATGAAATATGGGCTGCAAATCCCTCTCAAACAGAGAAGATAAGGGTAGTTACAGACCCAAAAAAATTAAAGTGTGTGATGAAGCAAAATGACACAAACGTAACATAAACCAGTTCTATAGCTTTCAAGAGGCCTGGATCTTTCGCATAGACAAGCCAAAATCTTCCTTTCCCTCCCTACTCAGCTCCCAGCCCTTACATATATCATGCTAACCATTTTCTCTCTACAATCTCCTTCTCACTCTCCTCGTGAAGCATGTGAAAGTTAGTTAGGCTTGGGGCACCTCACTCAGGGACACCTCCTCACTATTATCACTAGACCCTCCCTAGGACCACCCCCATGACCAAGATGCATCTTCTAGAATATATTGGGTTCCATCATTTGTCAAATAGCTAAGGAGGGTGTAGAGATAACAACAATTATCAATCAAGTTGGCAAAGTTTCTTGCAAGTTGGGAGAAATTTGTAAGGTTGTGGAAGCTATATGATTGAAGGGTAGAGAAGGGGAGAGGTAGGATTATAAAAGGAAAGGGAAGGCAATGACTTTGACATGTTTCTTGGACTAGGTCAATAAAGCACACAGTTCAGAGTTTTAGTCCAAACCAAGTATGTTGTTGGCCCATCTGATTTTTTATCCTTTTATTGGTTTAGTCAGTTTTTTGATAGGTTGATTTTATGGTTTAAATAGATCGATATCATGGCCAGTTTTTTGATTTTTCGGTTAAATCATTTGATCCAATCTAGGTTTTAAAACCATGCTAATTATAGCTCCCTGGTTACATTCCTAGTTATAGTGATCATCCAACACATATACAACTAGCACTTCAGTCATATCCTAGCCATCATACACTATAGGCCTAATTATGGGTCGAATAGCCTGCTTCATTTGACAAAAGACTAAATAAGGGCTTGAAAATTAAAGCCTAACAAAAAAAGCCTGTGTTGGAAGTGGGCAGGTTTGAAGTTTTTTCCTGCCCAACTCAACTTGTATTAGTAATATTATTTCTTGAAAAATGTTTTTTAATATTTAAATCATAGAATATTATATTTATATTAAATCTTTTATCAATGATCATATATAATATTTCGCTCATTTACTCAAATTTTCCTCTTTTAACATATTTCATTCAATAATAACTTTGAAGATGCCTAAAGACATGTATAAGTTCATTGTTTGAATAGATTGATGTTACAAGTTGGTATAGACTATAGACATTCACACTTCAGATCATGTAATTAGTTGAATTTTTGCCATATTGTTACTCTATTAGAACATTATTGGTTTCTCTTTTTCCATATTACAGTGTTCCTGAATTTTGCTTTAGACTAATAATTTTTTTACTCGTTAAAATATTCAGATTCAGAATGGGCTGGGCTTTTTCCTTTTTAACCGGGCCAAGCTCAGGTTCATATTTTTAAAGTAAGAACATATGAAACCCCAGCCTGTTTTTTTGAAAAATCTGGCCTATGATCAAGTCTACTATACATTAATTTCAACAAGGTTTAATCATTCTAGTCCTCAGCCTCACTGACATCTTAAACTATTGCTTGGAAATGGGTCTTGGGGAAGGAAAATTAATGAAATCTTGTATTTCAGTATTTTGGAGGATGAAGTAACCTATAGGGCATTTCCCATGAGCTCATGCTTTTCAGACATCCATGATTTGAACAATTTTTTTTTTTTCAACTAGGGAAACTGGCATTACAACTAGGTTTACTTAGTTGCTCCTTATCAAAAGAATGGAAATTGTTGTCTGGGGGTTAAGTTTCCATTTGTGTTTCAACTCTACTCTTCTGGACATGAAGTGTTAGACATGCTAAGGAATGTATGAAGCTGAACTGGGATTCTTGGGCCTATAATTTACTAAGTTGAGATATTTCCAACATACGGCAATCTATTGTTATTTTGGTTCATTTTGTAAGATATCATAGATATACTGCCAATTTCATTATGCAGTGTAGAGTTGAAGTTGAAGACTTTAAGGTGGTTTACTTTGTTAATGACCTTTTTATTAACGGTAGAGAGTAGATCATGGTTCATTTCATATTTATATGATGCCCGTTTAGAATCAATCTTGCAACTAAAAAATCTGGTGATTTTAGTCCAAAGGTTGTCCCTTGACCATGATCAAAGATCCTTGTACCACTTCCAGAACCAGAAGCAAGAAGAGCAATGTTTGAGGAACTCCTTCCACCGCATCCTAGTGAGGAGCAGATCCCCTATGATTTATTGGTGGAGCAAACAGAAGGATATTCAGGCTCAGATATCCGGTTACTGTGTAAAGAGGCAGCAATGCAGCCCTTGAGACGCCTAATGTCACAACTTGAACAGAGAGAAGAGGTGGTGCCTGAAGAAGGTATGTAGTCTACAAAATTTAGCTTCAATGCGGTCACTTGCTAAAATTTCTGCACACTATAATACTTAAGGTCGTAAAATTTTTGGTTTAAACTTAGCAATGATCACTGCCTGTTTCATGTATTCACAATTTCACATGTCAACTCTTAATAATCTATAAACCCTCTCATCCATTTGGAATTTAAATTTATCTGAGAAAAGAACCATAAATACCGTTCGGTATGTGTTTTTAGAACAGTTTCTTATTTTAAAAAATTAAAAAAAAAAGTGTTTGGAATGTTGTTTTTAAAAGGTATGTTTCAAAACGGAAAATAAAAACAACTATAACATTTTTTCAAAAACACAGTTGAGAATACTTGTTTTAAGGTGGCAAATTTGTAATTAGGTAGGTTCATCGCTGAAATTTTGATAAATATCAAACTGCTGATCTATATTCATATTTTTTATATAGTTTTGAATAATGTTATATTTTAAAAATTTTGTATCAATATACTTATAGGATAATTAATAATTTGTTCTTAGTGTTTGGTCTATTAATGAAGCACACAATATGACATATGAATAACGAACATGTAACATACACAAACATGTTAATACATCAAACTCAAAAATATACAACACAAATATATGTATGACACAATATTGCATACTAACACAAAACACCCGACACTTTACCCCACACAAACACAGACGATACATTAAAATGTAGTCAAACTTTAAAAGAAGTATAGAACACACACACACACACACACATATATAGCATATGATGCTACCCGCACACATGTACAAGCACACATTGCACGACACTGAGCATTTGCAAACAAACATGAGACAGCATTGTACATGTCTTCGTACGCTGTTGCATACACTCACATGGCGCGCTCAAATATGCGTACATGCACATACCCAGGCAGCTGCGTGCAAGCAAACACATACCACACATACACAAGACGCGACACCTTTCATGCAAATGCACATGTGAACACATATGAATGACATGCCATCGCGCGCACACATTATATCAAACAGGCATGTCTTTGTGCATACTCAAACAAACACAACATCACATCAAGACACCATACCATGCACATGCACACAAAGAAACAACACGACATTGTATGCGCATGCACATACATACACACGACATAACCTTGCTCATGCACACTTCAAATTTGTGTCAAATATTTTTTTAAAAGAAAAAAATTTCAAAAACAAATTATCCGAATGCATTCTTAAAACATTTTTTTTAGTGTTTTTAAAATTGTGTTTAGAAAATAATAAAACAAAAACAGAACCAAAAGACCTGTATATCTCCAAATTGTTTTACCTGCTTCATGATACTCTTAAACCGCAGTTAAAGGATGGCAACCATTTAATAGTCTTCCTGTGTTCTCCCCAATAAATAAGATGTGTCTTCCTTTACTTTGAAAATATATAGATAATGTTATTTCTCACAATAGGAGCTCAAGATATTTATGAAATTTTTTTGCAGTTTTTGCTGAACAAAGTTAAGATTAGACATAGAAGCATATGCATTTATCCTGAGTATCTACTTTAAGAGCAATTGTTTGTTCCTTGAAGTTGATTTCTCAAATACACGATCCATTCTCTCTGGAGGATGTGTTAGCTATTTTCCTGAATATTCAGTACTTTTAATTTATTTTCACTCATCATAAACTAACAGTGATTGGTGAAATGCAGAGTTGCCAAAAGTTGGGCCAATCAGACCTGAAGATATAGTGACAGCATTAAAGAACACAAGACCTTCTGCTCATCTGCATGCCCACAAATATGAAAAGTTCCACGCTGATTATGGTAGTCAAATACTACAATGAAAATATGTAGCTTTGCCCATCTTTGATTGTTGGTATAGCTAGCTCTTTCGATTTTATTAACATTTTTATCACGCAAATTTCTTTGAGCGAGCCCTTCCAAATTACAGCTTCCATATCATTCAGTTGCCATACTTGCACCCTTCAGTATCCATATGTGTACTTTTTGCAGCACATGCACAAACAAAGGTGAGAAGGAAAAGGTGTCATGTATTTTTTTTTTTTTTGGGAGAAAATAATAAGAATAGAGTACTACTGGTCAGGACGTTAGTAACATCTTTAGCTGCACACTTCTATTTGTCAAACTCACATCACGCTTTCCGTAGGGCCATAGAGATGGCAATGGGTGGGTACTCGGTTAAATTTTAGAAATTTTAGTTCAAGGTGTATATTTAATATTTGAATCTTATCAAATTTCAATAAAATTATACAATTCCAATATCGGTAGCCAAAATATTTGACATTTGAAATTTATTGGATATTTGAAATATTCAAAAAATTTTATAAAGATTAAGGTATTGAGTATTAGAAAGGATAATCTAAATATTATACTCATTTATCTTTTGAAATATATTTCTGAAGTTTTGAACTTCTTGTAATTAGTAATTATTTTAAATAATGTATAAAAAAGGTCTAACAAATAAATAAATAGTAAATGAAGCTCTGATATAATTTTTTATGTATGGTTATATATTATTAGTCTAATTATTTTATATAGTATATGGATATCAATTTTTTTTTCATACTGATAATTAGGTATTATTGATATTTAAAATATCCAAGTTCATTGTCCTTTCAACCGAGGGTTAGTCCATGCAATAAGAGTGAGATGAATATAAAGATAGTGTCAAAAGTTCCCAAAAGAAAATTTCCACATTGCGTAGCATAAACGAGATGATTTCACAATCTTTATTGGATATTTTCTGTTTAGCAAGCCAATTCGTGTTGGATAAAGCATTGAAGGCACTGAAATAGTTTCCTGGCAAAGCAGATTCTTTTGTTTGGATAGGTAATTGTTCTAATATCTATAAGGTTTCAGATGAGTATCAATTATTACTTTGGGGTTTCAACTTTGGCGGTGGTAGGGTTTTTGGCTTGGGATGATTTATGAAGATTTTGACGTCTATTCTGAGTTGTCCTTTTTCTTTGGTGTTTATTACAAAATGTTTTTCCATTGACGTCTAATCTTTCTCTGTATCACTTGCTGGTTGAAGAATATTGTCCTTTTTGTAATGAGTTTGAAGAATCAATCAATTGTTTATTTTTGTTTTGCCTTTTTGCTCGTGCAATTTGGTTTGATTCTTTTCTGGAATTACAAGTGGAGCAATTTTTTTTTGCCAGACATCAGGGTTTGGTTGCATCAATGGTCTTAACAAGTGTAGTTAGTTAAATCAATTGACGATGAGTTTACTATAATTTTCAGTCTTACACTTTATGTCATTTGATATTATTGTAACAAAAAGATTTTTAAGGATTCTTCATGTAGGCTTAAATTTGCATTGCAGCTGCTTCACCGACTCCGTTCTTAATACTTTTTTTGGGTTTCTCTTCAAGTTAGCCAATGGTAGTCTATTTTTAATGATACCTTTAGTTCCTTGGATGGTCATTTTACTTCAAACCATTGGCACTGAATCTTTTTTATGGCTCCATGGAATACTCATCGAACGAAGCATTGAGTTTTGATTTTGTATGATTTGGTCACTTTTTTCAGAAATGGTTTGGGTTGAGAAAAGTCATCAAGCTCAAATGACAATTTTTCAGTTCTTCTTTAGGTTAGCTAATGAAAATCTGTTTTTTATGATACCTTTAGTTCCTGGTATGGTCATTTTACTCCAAACCATTGGCACTTAATTTTTTTGATGGCTCCACATAATGCTTATTAGACGAAGCATCGAGTTTTGATTTTGTATTGTTTGGTTTGGTTTGGTCATTTTTTCAAAAATGAATTTGGGTTGACAAGACAACAAGCTCAAATGATAGTTTTATTATAAGCTATTAATCATGCTTTATGTTTTATAACTTGTTAGAAATTGATTGTCAATCCTTTAAGTTTCTTTTATTTTCCAAATCTCAATGTCGACTTTTGCAAACTCAACATCAAGTTGCTGTGAATTTACAAGTTCTTTGATAGGATATCTAGAATTTGTTTTTTTCAATTTTCATCTTTTTAATATTTTACTGATTTCAAATAGGATGTGCGATAGCCTAAAGAAACAATTTCAAGAGAATATTTCTTTTTGTTCTTTAGGTTTTTAGGTACTTTGTTTGTATATGTTTCTCTTACTATTATTATTTTTTAAAAAGGTCACTGGAATGATGTTTCATGCCAACCTCACATGTCCCAAAAAATTTGGGAAAAAAAAAACTTATTAGTGTTTCGAAGATTCTTATAAAAAAAGCAAAAAAAGAGGATGAAAAAAGATAATAAAATCTAATTTTATTAAAGAGTGTATCACTGTTTAAAAAATCAAACTAAGTTGAATCATCTAATTCAACCAGAAAATTAATAAACTAGTCAAAAATCAAGTTAAATCAAGCAACACGTGGAATCGAACTTGGGCTATTTTTACGCACAGAAGTATCATTATAAGTGCAAAAGTTTATATAAACATATTATTCCATCCGGTTTTCAAAAATCTGGCAAAAATGACTAAGCGCAGATTCAAACTGAAGGCCTTGAGAACATAATGCAGTGCCTTCTCCAAGAAGCCATAATCAGAATTATTTATAAAGTTTTATACAAATATACTTAGAAAAATAGAAATAAAATTATATATACGTACACGCGCGCCCATAATTTAATTACAATTTAACTATAATTAAATTAATAAATCATAAATCAATATGTCCAATTTTCAAACCGTTATTGTTCACAAGCCTCAACTCCAAATGCCCTATTTTCGAAACCGCTTTCACCAGCATTTGGTTTTGCTCGATATTTCTTCTCACTTCTAACCATCGGTACGAGTTCATGCACTGTATTAAGCGCAGACGATAACAAGTTACATTTTAATATCGCAATATATATATATATATATATCATTTCATTTCTTCATAGATCAGAGCCACACGGACGTCGACTTCCGTTTTCTGAACGTTGTGCCTTAAAGACTAAATTAATAGAAATACACCTTCCACAAACCAATTAGTAATTTACACATTCATATGTATAGATGTTGAAAGAAATTTTGCTTGCAATGGTTTTTTTCTATTTATTTCCAATAAATCCTATTATTTTTCTGATGTTGAAATATGGAAAATAAAACTAAATCATTATAATTCCGCATCAAATATTCTATATTTCTCAAAATATTCACCTCTACTTTATTTTTTTATTAATGGTTGAATAATATTTCCTCAGCATTTCAACAGCACTCCAAACCTACAATATCAGAAAAAAATTCTATTAATTAAAAAAAATCAATTTAGATTCAATCCTTTTGAAAAATATTCGAGGCATATAAGTACACGAAAAAGCATTTTCTTAAAATTTTCTAAGAAAATAAAGGCATACTTCACCATTCTAAAATAGAAAAATAAATTATACGAATTTCTCTCAAATTTCATTAAAATTATATAACTTTTATTTTTATTTTTAAAATATAATACAAAATCACGCTACATTTTATTCTAATTTTTTTCTAGAATACCTTATTAACTTAAATAGCTTTTTCTCACTTAAATTTTTAATAAATACAAAAGCTATTTCTTATTTACGCATACTTAAAAATAATATATATTTATGCTTAGATTAGTAAAAAAAATATTTTAATAAAAAATTTTAAAATCAAAATCAACTTTATATTTTAAAAATAAAAAATCCATCTAATTTTAACAAAATTTAAAGAAAATTCGTGCAATTTTCTCAAATTGAAAACAGCTAGCGCATAAGGCTAGTAAATAAACTGGTGTATGCCAACCGAAAAAATCAAAACGGGAGCAAGGAGAAAACAAAAACCAAAACCCAAAAAAAAAAAAAAACTTATAATCTAAAACATCAGCTAATCATCCCATAAACAGGTGCCATCAAACTAAAGCCCAATAATCACGGTATAGCATGACACTTCCCATGAAAAACTTCAGCAGAATCAAGGAAATCAACTCATTCTCTACAAACAGGAATAACTGAAAAATTACACCCGTGTTCTTCTCTCAGTTGTAACCCTTCAGAGGATCAGCTGTTTTTCCAGACCTTGCATCAGTCCATGCTTTTGCAATTGTTCTCTTCATTTCCTCATCTCCTTCCTCATACATATTCTGCAATGCTCATTACATGCATAGTCACAGGTCAAAAAGACTGAAAATTCTTATATATTTATCCAAACATAGGGGCGAGAGCAAGTAATCCTATAGACAGCTCTTTCTCTCGAAATTAAGTTCTCCTCCCATTATATCAACATTCTCAGTCTATTTTCTAATTATTAAGATGAGAATCTCATAATGCATCTAATAGTAATGGTAAGAAAACCAAGCCTCTAAAAATAAAACTCTCCATAACATTACCCAAATAAAAATGAACAATAACATCCCAAGCACACAACTAAAGAGAAACAATATCTGACCTTCATTAAGTCCATGATTCCAGCCATTGGGTCTTTCTCTTTATCCAAATTGGGTTTCAGCTGTAGCATTGAAGAAAATAATTAGCATAACATAATGCTTAGTAAGGAGAAGAACCATCATCCCACTCATAGCATTTCACTACCTTGTCTTCTTTGAAGTGAAGATCTTGCCAGTTTCCTTTGGAAGCCTTGACCAACGTGATAATCACCCTCGTAGGCTTGACCAACACCTTGCATTTCTCAGGCATTATCTCGTTGTGCAATTTTGGTATAGCAAGTTGGTAGTTCTTACCCTGGATATCATGGAATTTTAAATCAAAGGACATTGGTTTGAACTCAGACTCAATCTTATTCTCCTGAACTCCCTCCAGAGATACATATATCTGCCAAGGAAGAAAACTTGGTCATTAAGAAAAGAGAAGATTCTAAGATGTTGACCAAATAGTAAACGCAGCAAGGAATTAAAACCCAACATTTGCATACGATCAGTCAAACTGGAACCAGTTATATTCTTAACCTAGGAAAGGGGGAATTCAGATCCTCTCATGTAAGAATATCACATGATACTATCACTTTAATTATATCCCATTGTTTATTTTCCATTACAAGTAAACCAACGAATAAATAATTGCAACATCAAATGACAGTTAAAATATCCAATACTAACCGTTTTACTAGGTCAAACCGTAAGTTTTAACAATCAATATTTGAGAGTTTATTTGTCATCTGATGTGCGCCTTTATAACTGCTGATTTACTTACAATTGAAAATATACAATGAGATGCAACTAAAATGGCACTGTTATTCATACCAAATTTGGTGTTATGTAATGTCCTTACATGAGAGGATGATCTCGAAAGGGCTCCTCCAAATACCATTGTCCTATAAGTGGCCTGACTAATAATAAAAGAAAATTTAAAAAATATTTGTTCTTACCTTGACTTTGTCGTTATCCTGATCCCAACTGAATGAACTAAGTGTTGCATACTTGAGCGCTGGAATGGATGGCACCTTCGTTCCAGTTGAAATTGGAGTTGGAATCAGTGGTGGCGGTGCAGAAGGTGTCTCCTTTGTTAACTGCAAATTAAACCAAAGAAAACTTACCATTCGACACTATATGCAAAAAGATTACCAGAAAGTAAAATCCCAAAACCCCCTCAATCACTACTCTTAAACCCTAATGGTCTGAAAACCGATACCACATTTGCCAGAGACACAAACGATTATTGTCTAAATGAAACATATCTCAAACACTTTAAAAGACAGTAAGTACCACCAAAATCAACCTGAAAGAGTCAAGCCGTCAACCATAAAAATTGAGAAGCTGATCACAGTAACATAACATGAAAGACAAGCCATACTATGTAAACCTCCGTGGGTAACTTGTATTTATCTCAGAAAAGATTACCTAAGACCTCAGTGTGGTATTGTAATAAGATTGAGTTTGGACTTTGGCCGAGCCATTTCTGTTCCATTAGTTTTAAATTGCGGAAATATTTTCTTAGTAATGGATAATAAGCATCCAAATGGGCTTTTAATAGATAAATAAAGAAAAAGGGAATAGCACTATTTGCAGCCCGTAATCACCAGCAGCATCAAGAGGGTTGTAGCCACCTTCAAGATCTGAAAGCATTGTTAAGATCTTATTTCTAGGGCGCAATGCAGCTGTAAGTACAGAGTACGGAAGGTAATCTACACCCAACACATATAAAAAGTTAACACAATTGTACCAATTCATGGGTAGGCATGAATAAGAATGTTGGAACCCATGCCAATAGTGAACGGTGAACTTGTTGACCGAATCAAAACCCCTTCTTTACAAGTAAGCTATTAAAACATCCTGACTAACCCCACCAACAAGGTTAATTGTTTAGGACGCCGTATCTTTTCTTACTATGAAAAAAAAAGACAAAAACCGAAGGCATCATGTTGTTTTGGGAAGTGAACTTCCGTGTTAATTCAACTATGCAGCTATATTGTATCGCTCACACAACAGCGAGAGATTTTTAGGTAGACTCAGACTAAAAGAATGTTGAAGAGACCCGTAAGGTGAGTTTCATTTCGTATTTCCTTCATGGCTTGAAAAATCCATCTTTTGCAAACTGTTTCTCACAACATGGGATTAACAGAGTGAAATGTAACGGATGATTGTTTCAAAGAATTTAGACACGCGCGAGCACAGCAAACTGATCCACATAAGAAACTTGACATGAACTGGAAAATCACATGCCAAGTTTTTATTTGTAACTCATAATTTACCACCCAAAATTCCGAACCCATGAGCAACTAATAAAGGGTAGGCAGATTTTATCTTCCTTTTTAGTTCATGCTTGAGTAGGTCAGCTGTCTCCATTTCTCAAGAATGAAAATCAGTTCCCATCACTACACAGATACTCAATCACCATTACTCGAAGAGTCTCCAGGCAAAAATCAAATCACTAAAAGAAAACTAAGAGAAAGATTGCTAGATAAATCAGAAACACAATCAAGAATCAAAATAGAAATTATCATTTCTATCTAAAAAAAAGACCTTTTCCAAGTTGTTAATCTCGGAGGAGAGGAGAGAGATGATTCTGGGCCTTTTTGCGATGCTCTGCAAGTGATGAAGCTCTTCCAAATCCAATGCCAAATCCTCAGCCATTTTTTCTGAGAACGATGTAGAGAAGAGGATAGCTAAGAAACTGAACAGGCCTGCACTTTGTACAGCGTGTAGAACGGGAAAATGCTAGAAGCTACTAATAAATAAGGAAATGATAGTAGGGACAAACGGGGGATTTTAAGACTCCTTTACTAGGGTTTTTCACGTTGATCAGAGAAGATTCTAGAGAGAGAACCAGAAAAAATCATATTCCTTACTTATAATGCTGATCAATCCTGCTGAAACACGTGTCAATAGTGGGCACTATTATTGGGTGGGCTTGTTGTAGGCCATTAAGTGGATGATAATCAAAATGCCACAATTTTTTGCAGGTTTGATTGTGTAATTAGAAACTTGGGCCTAAAAAATTTTAAACCCATAAAATATTTTTATATGTTTTTTAAACTATAATTTCTTTAAAGAAAATTGTTTGAATTTGATTAATTACTCATCCAATTGATTGTTTTTTAAAAAAATTTAATAAATAATCTTTCAATTAAACAATAATCCAAGGCGGTGCGTAACCACAACTGATGTTCATCTAATTATAATCTACAAAAATCATTGAATTAAAACTATGCGAGAGGCGGGGTATTGTGGACTTTAAAAGTCAACAAGGATCTTCGCATTGTTAGAGAGTATATTTTAGAGAGATATATGGTAGAGAATTCCAAGAAATGGGGGGAAAAATTGTACCAAACAATGAGGAGAGATAAGCTTTTATATTTTGATAAGTCAGCAAACCCTCATAGATATTTCAATCACTTCGGCTTGTTAGCTGCAGACAATTGCTAGTCACATGTTAGCACATTGTAGGTTGTGACTAGTAATTCGCACACTACTATGCCTTATGGCTCATTGGAAGGTATGATAATCCAGTTACAAACCATGAAGATGGTAAAATACATTATTATATCCTGCCATCATGAGGCCTATTAACCCTTAGTTTATGCATGCTTTTGTGATATAAATTTTTAACCACCATATTAGTTTAGATTCTGGGACAAAGGTGGTATTTACTACTGCGATATCTTGGTCAACAAATTCACATGTATACAAATAAACTACTATCTAAGCCACTAGGTGAGTGAAGTGATGAGAGGTGTGGCCATGCGGACAGTTTGGCAAAAGTCTTAGGTTTAAACCTCTACACCATCGTATACCCCAAAAAAAGAAAAAAAAAATCCTAGAACTATCTATTTCTAATTAAGGCTATGTTTCTATTCAACAGTCATTGCAAGCCTTGATCAAAATTTTGTTTCTTGACTTCCCATGCGACAAGCAAACTGAGATGGCTTGCTTCTCTCTTGAGCTTGCGTCATCAGAATATTTTGAAGCTGCTTTTGGAGCTGTGCTTTTATTTGGTGATTAGAAGCCACTTTTCTATCCAAATTCTCCTTTGCAGCTAGAAGTTCTGACCTTCTCATTTCAGCAGCAGAAATCTCGGAATTGCATGAATTTCTATTGTTCCTCTTAAGTTCCAAGAAAGATGACTTCAGCTGAAAAGTAGGAGAGACTGACATGAGAAGCTTGATGGAGTGAAGAAACTTTCATTAGCAAAATCTGACAAGAGATAGCTATAAGAGTGGTGCCATTTATATCAGTAGCACATAGTCATCAAGAACAGAAAAGTTATTCAATAATATCATCATTAAACCTCTTGACTCAGGTACATAGAAAGCACGGGAACATTAGAATATTAATTTAGATTCTAATTTCGCTATACCATACTATTACATTACTTACATATTCAAGTCTCTTAGCAGTGAACATATTTGATTAAATTTAAAGAACAAACATTAACAGGGAAACCCCATGAATCACCATATTCACTCACTCACATTCTCACATTGTTACTCATCTCATGCAAATTTGATAGAAAAGGGAAAACTTGTTCTGGTTTAAAGCATAAATATGAAGTTCGTAGCTCAAACAACTATAAGCTTTGTTTACCAACCACCTGCGTAAGACCACAATGCAAGCATGCGAATTGCTCTGTAGGAAAGGTGATACCCAGCATGATTCAGTCTATGCCATTTAAAATGTGTCTAAAACTAATAACAGAGTTAGCAGTTTCAAACTTCCAATGATATGCAACCGAAATTCAGAGTCGATGTAATGGAGGCGAAACAAAATCCAATGCCTGCTCAGAGGAGGATATACAAAATTGGACATCCAGGGTGGAAAAGAATCTATCTCTGTGGTGGAGCGGCAGTTCAGCAACAAAACCAACCTTTTGGCTGGCTGAAGGTCAGAAAGCCCAAGTTCCAGCTAAATTAAAATCACAGAAAGCATGCCATATGCTTAACAACACATAATATCCTGGTAATAAAAGATTTATTAAACAGATCAACGTAATCCTTGGAAAGGGTTAAGAAAAACAAAAGCAAACCAAAGCAAGACAAGAAATAAAAAATAATGAACGAAGGATCCAAAGAATACCTATATATAGCAATCTTTAGTTCTGTAACTTCCATTGCTATAGTTTCGTAGAGCAGGAAATTTTCTTTTTCTCCAAGGTTAGAATATATAATTCTTCAATTTACTGAACAAGAGTAATTTTAGGTTTGGGTAACAGAACTATAATGGTAACTTCAATTCCGCAGATTAACAAAAAAATCACCAAGACACTGCTGAAAGCTCACACACACACACACACACATGCGAAACAAACATTAGAGTTATCTAAAAATTTGCAGCCATATGTAGCTTGAGTGAGGAAGACAGGCAGATTTTGCAGAGAAAACACTACTGTGTAGGGATCCAACTAGATTTAAGCAGGTTGTGGAAGCAAGAGGTTGGTGAATTTTACAGGGGATCTAACAGGTCTACAACGTACAGCATAATATCTTATATCAAATAATACGCTTCGAATTTTTGCATAACAACATCCATATTCTACTCTACTTTCAGATCTAACAAAGTAAGCAGAATGAATATCCAGTTTTATTTAAATTATTGGCCAATGACTCAACATTTAAGTTGAAGCCAAATGTTGTTCTTGGAAGCATTCCTAGGTGAAAAGCATGAGCTGTCCTGTGGGAAATAAAATTGAAGACGAATTTCATTATCCTACATAATGGACCATCTATGAACCGGGGGCTTACTTGAGTGGTATCCTGTCCTTCTTCCTTAATGTCATTGTGTCTTCCTCTTTCACCCATTATGAACAAAACAAGCACATGCACACATGAACCAAGTCACAATTACAAACAAATTTTTGCAACTAACTGTTATGAATAGTAACACTAATTTTGCCAAGTCTCGATTTCCAATAACCTCGTTTACTCTATGTCTCAAATTCTCAACTTCCATTCGACATTCCACCACAAATCTCTCCACATTGTCCTTGAATTCCTTCATTTCTGTCCTCTTTGTTTCATAAAAGCTATCTTTGTCCTTCTCCAACTCCTCAAGCTCCTCCACTTCACTCTGCAAAGACCTAAAATATATCTAACTCCAATCAAATAATTATACTCGACAATATAATCACACATCAATGCACTTGAATTTACCTCATTTCTAGAGCTCCAGTTTCCAATTTCGCATCAAGGTTCTCAATTTCGGATTTGAGAGCCAGAATCTTGTAGTTCCTCAACGCTACTTTATGATCAAGCACGAAGCATCTCTGTTCCATGGACCTGATATTTGCAAGCCTTGAAGCAAGAACCTGTGACTTCCTGGCTTGCAACTCTTTCTCAGCCTGCAAACAATTTTATTAGAAGTTTCCACAGAGAAAAGCCATGGAATTTTGGCTGTTTGGCTTCCTAGATTAAATTCAGCTAAAATTTTTCAGAAATTTTCCATCAGATTCACTGATAAAAATAAAACTTGTGAAAATTTTCTTTAAAATATTTAATCATATGGTGCCAAGCAGTAAAAAATCTCGAACGCATAAAAAACCGTATCTCTAAGTTTTCTCCTCTTAGAAAATGAAAAGCACCCAAAATTAATAAATATATAAATAAAATGGATCCAAAACATGAGCCCGGAAAACTAAATCTATGCCAACTCTAGTTGGAAAAAAAAAAGCAAGTGAGAGACAAGTAATCTATATTTTCTTTCTCTCGGTGGATTTTCTTGGCAGCCAAGCAGCAAAAGATTAGGTTTGAAATGAACCTGAAGCAGAGAGAGACGTTGGTTTCGAGTGCGGTCCATGTCCTCAAGTCGTTCGTGGAATGCGGAGGGAAGTGCCATTGCTGAGAGTAGAGGGCTTTCGAGTCACAATCACAGTTTCAGGCCTTGGAGTTTCAACTTCGTGCCATTTATGTATACAGTCAACCCGTGGCGTGGCGCGCAATAAACTTTTTTTCAAGTCATTTGGACAATGCTTTCTTAAAATAAAAATAGTTTAATTTGCATCAATATCATCCATTTTGATGAATAAACTTTTTATTTAGTGGCACTAGAGCCGTGTTTAATATAAGAAGATTCAAGTTAAAATTTTAATTAAAAGTAATAAAAAAAGATATCATCTATTTCAAAAGACAAGTTAAATAAATTTTTTAGAATAATATGTTTGCAATTTTAAAAAGTCCTTAATGTATAATGTAGAGATAGAAAAAAAATTATTGTATAATCTTGCATTCAAGTATATTGGATTGTGAGTTAAATTTTGAAACTTATTTTAGATTAAATATATAATCAAAAAATTTATATAATTTTTATATCTTTATTATTAAATTCTTTAATAAAAACATAATATCTAATAATACCATAACAAATATATAACTTAATTAATAAATTATAAAATTATTTATAAAAATAATACATTTGTCACATTTTAATTAAAAATTTAATAACAAAGATATAAAAAATTATATATAAATTTAATCAATATAAAAGTTTTTACTTTATAAGTCTATTTTGATCCTAAATCATTTAGATTTTAGATTCTCTTGTATCTAGAAAATGCTGAAGAGAATAACATAACGGATGAGATGCCCACATAGGTATTTATTGTGCCACTCTTTCCCATGTGAGTACTTGCTAGATACAAGAAAATTTAGACTAAATTTCTGTAGGCCAATCTTCTCCTTTCCCCACTTTAGCTCTTTCACAATGTTTTAGGGGTAATTTTGGCAATTTTTAACATTCCCTTCTCTATTGCAAAAGTACAGAGCTTCATGAATATACATAACTTCAATTTTGTGTTTCTTTTCCTTTTCTTCATATCCCCTCCCATAAGTCACAACTCATCTAATCTAATGAGTTATAACAAAAGGCAGGAAAAATAAAATAACCCAAAAAAAAAAAAATCCTTCTCAATCTGACTCTGGGAGGAATTCGCCATTCAAATAAGAAAATAATCCCATGGCTTCCAAACTTCAATACTAGGAGCAATTCACTGATAGGGACACACCAGATGATATATCGCTACTATTCACCAATGAAGGATTACAATCCTCTATTACTAATAGGAACATGCCAGGGAAATGGACCAAAGCACCCATATGGGAGATACAATAACAAGATGGGAGATAAGTGTTTTCCAAATTGTTGCTTTTCCAATTTCTTTAGGCACATTTGTTATCCAAATGGAAAATAAAATGAAGCACAAATTTTGTATAATATTTATTATGCCTTTGTAATTATTATTCAATAATATTTATTTTATTATTATTATTTTAAATAAAAAATCAAAAGTTATTTTTCATTCATAAAATCATATTTTTTTTCTTTCTATTTTTATTTTTATTTTTAACTTTTTATGTACCATATGATTACTTAGGCTTTGGTTCAATTATACTATTCTAAATATATTGCAAATTGTGATGTATTGTATATCCTATTTTATTAGTAATTTCAATATTTTTGTATTTATATTAAATCTAAGCATCAAATAAAAAACGTGATAATAAGGCTTTTAGGACAATGATTTGACAAGTGGAATTAATTTTCTCACCTCTCCGAATGAATTTTGAATACACTAGAGCATTAAAGATAACTCTTGCTCTTAGGTACACAAACGTGGACTCGCTCATGTTGCACTAGGAAAATGACTCGCTCAAGTTAGGAAGATCAGAGCCGTTCAATATAGCTGACATATGGAGGCATGCCATGTCACTAAGTTTCAATGTTTTTTTTTTTAAGGATTTGTAGAGAAACCTAAACCGTCCAATCCATCAATGAACATGATCATGACACATGGCCTCATCCTCTCCCCACACTATCTCCCTTCACTGTCATTGAAGATATTCCTTCCCTACATATTTAAGAACTTCAAAATCATACAAGGGTCAAAGATAGAAGCTGCTTGAATCATGAGGCTAGGTACACTCAAAAATCTTTTCCACA
The DNA here is from genome assembly GCA_032878935.1 of Erythrophleum fordii. NCBI lineage: Eukaryota > Viridiplantae > Streptophyta > Magnoliopsida > Fabales > Fabaceae > Erythrophleum > Erythrophleum fordii. The sequence goes on along the minus strand of JAVQMF010000032.1, from coordinate 10,976,040 downwards.
AATGTCCCCCTTTTTCCCACCTGACCTCGCTACCTCAAAATCCTTAAACAAAGTGAACAAATGTAAATGGAAGAAAAGGATAAAAGGACCAAAGACAAGACGAAGGACAAGAAAAGTGGGTGGTGAAAAGAATTTAATAAATTCTAAAAATAAAATATCCTAACTGATAAACCAAAAAGAAGTTTTTAAAAAAATGCTAGACTAAGGATGTATTAACAAGGACCTCATTTAGCACATCATCCTCACTATTTGCCAAGGTAAATAGCCTTGTTAAGGAAAATCAAAGAAAGCGGAATGAAGAGTTGAGGAATAGTGAATCATTTAAGCAAATGGCTGGGAATGGAGTTTGATTCAAGGGTAGTGAGAAGGGAAGGAGGTATCGAGGGTTTGATGGTGTTCCTCACATGAAAATGGACCAAAGCAGCGATTTGAGAAAGGAGGACGTGCGAAAATGGGTGTTGATATCATCGATCAAAATGTAGCAATGGGGAGAAAAGGAAGCCATGTGTCACAATTGTGTTCGTCAACAAATTGGATAATTTAGGTTTCTTTACAAATCTCGAAAAGAAAAGAAAACATTGAAACTCAACGACATGGTGTGCCTCGATGCGTCGAATGCATTAAACGGCCTAGATCTCTCTAACTTAAGCAAGTCAATTTCCTGTTGCAACGTGAGCAAATCTATGTGAAAATCTTCTGCCTTTGCTTAGAGCTTCATTGGCATTTAGCTATTATTTTTTCCCTTTGTTTTCTTCCCATGTAATTTGAATCGTTGTCATTCTGGGTTAATGCTTTGATGCTTTTATTATGTGTGCTGAGAATACTTGGTTGAAGTAGATTTTTTTTTTTGTCCTCATTTTTGTATTATCAAGCTGGATTCCTTCCTAAAACATCTACATTGATGAATTTTCTATGAAGGTTAAACTCTATGAACTCCCTAAAATATTGATTGTTTTATTCCTTCCTTTTCAATGCATGTTTATTAATGCACATATGAATGTGTCACCCTTTGCTTCGACCATTTTATTTCAAATAAAGAAAAGACATATGGCTTTGAATGGAAAGACTAAATTCAATTGAATTTCAAAGTTTGTATTCTTGTCTACCTTCAGTAATATTCATTTACTAACTTATTTTTAAATGGTAAATATTAAATCCTAAAATACCCATACCTTTTATATAAATACTTGAATGCTTATTAGAAATAGTAAAAACAATATATTAAGGTAGTACTAATACATGACTCTAAGTAACAGTTATCCAATTATAACCTTCTTTCAATTACTTCAAAGTTTTTGAAGTAACTCAATTTTCAAATCTGTTTCTACATATTTTGAAGTAACTTAAACTTGGTCATTGAATTGAAACTCCTTGTGACTTTCTTCATCCTCACTCAACTCAGAGTTGGCAACTTGATTTTATATTTTTTACCTTTCTTACTTTTTTAAGACATATTTACAAACTGTTAACTACACTTTTATTGCTTTCTCTTTTTTTCCCTTTTTTTTTTTATTAAGAATTCAGATCTCTCCTTCTAATAAAGAAAATGTTGCCTTCACTGAAATTGATAATACGAAAGAATGGAAAAAGCTTGAGCAACTATCCTCCGTTACCTATTCCAAATGCCATCAATCTCTCAAGGGTTGATAATAACCTTATCTTGAAATAATTAAACAATGAAAGAATTGCTTAAAATTACTTTCTACCATGACTGATGAGCAACAATATGTCTTCCACAAAATAATAGAATCGATTTTGTCATATAAGGATAGAATTTTCTTTCTATATGAATATGGTGGTTCTAGCAAGACTTATATTCTGCCTTAAAGGGAGAAATTACTTTTACTATTACCTCAAGCGGAATTGCAACTATCTTACTATTAGGAGTCAGAATAACTTATTCAAGATTTTCCATTCCTATACTCATAAGAGAGAATTTAACATGTACTATCAAATAGGACTTTCCTACTGTTACTCTTTTGAGAAAAAACTAAAATAATTAATTGAGATGAAGCACCTACGGTAAATAAACATTGTTTTGAAGCATTGGATTGAATAATGTGATATATTATGCAATTAGACAAACTAACATACCATGACTTGTTGTATGGGAGAAAGTCTTTTATTAACAAATATTGCTTATGATTCATAAAGGAGCTAGGGTTGATATTGTTTGTTCTTCCATTAACTCTTCTTACCTATGGACTTATTATAAAGTTCTCAAATTAACTCAAAATATGTGATTGTAAGCATCTAGAATTTCACATGCCTAAAAGCTTAGAGCTCTCTGAATGGGTCCTTGAAGTAGGAGATGGAAAGATTGGAAAATATAATGACGGTGAAGTTAATATAGAAATTTTAAGAGATTTACTTATCATAGATCTTTTAGACTTAGTGTCAACAATTGTTTTAGCCATTTACCCTTCATTGATGAAAAAATTTTTTAATGTAGATTATCTTAAAGATCTTGCAATTCTTGCACCAACACTTGAAATTATAAAAAAGGTTAACTTATTCATATTGTCCTTAAAACTTGGAGAACAAACATAGTATCTTAACCTTGATATAGTGTGTTAAGTAAGTGAAGATACTAATCCTTTCAATAACTTATACACATCATAGTTCCTAAACAGTATTAACCATTTGAGATTGTCACTGCACAAACTTATCTTAAAAGTTGAAATTCTTGTCATGCTATTAAAGAATATTGACCAATCTTTCGAGTTATGTAATGGAACACAATTTATTATTACCAATTAAGGAAAAACATGCTTGAAGCCAAAATCATTAACCAAAGTAACTTGGACCAAAAAGTTTTAATTCCCCATATGAATATAAGCCTATCAACATTAATTGGCTATTTAATATGCGAATAAGACAATTTTCTTTAAATTTCTCATTCGCAATGACTATAAATAAAAATTAAGGATAGTCCTTTGCAAATATTCACTTTTATTTTCCTAAATTTGTCTTTACCCATAACCAATTACATGTGACTATATCTAGGGTGAAAAGTAGGAATGGTTTAAAAATTCTCATCTATGATTCAAGAAACCAACCTTTAACTAGAATAAAAAATGTTATTTATAAAGATATTTTTCAAAACTTAAATCAGAGTCAAGGTACCTCCACATATGGCACAATTTTATGTCTATTCCTTTGCTTCTTATTCTTTTCAATCTAGGACATTTTAGTACCTTATATTTTATACCATTTTTACTTTGCTACCATATGATTCAAAAGTTGACATTGTATTGAAGTTTGCTCCATCAATAATAAAATACCTTATGCTTCAATTCCGTTAAATATCAAATAGAAAATTTCAAGTTATTTTAAAGTTTTCCAAATTTGCTTCAATTTCATCTCGAAATATTTGACCTCTTTCTTTTAAACCACACCTCATACTCCACCATTCTTGCTATGTCCTTAAATCCTAATTCATTTCTCATTTTTCTCAAATTTCCTCCAATTCCATATCAAAATCCCCAACCTTAATCTTTCATCCAAACCCAACATTCCTCAAATTCTTTCCACCATCCCAAATTCTTGCCTAATCATACAATTTGGCATCTCTAATTTTTAAATATTTCTTTTCAAATTCCGTATTAAAACCCTGATTCCTCTCTTAGCAACCAACTCCCACACACCCCAAATTCTTGCACCTAAGGTGTTCAATCTAACATCTTAATTTCTTGAAATTTCTTCTAATTTCATCTTGACATCTCTAATTTCTTTCTTTCCAACAAAGCCTCCTAATCTCTAAACTCTTTCTTGATCCTTACATTCTTGCCTAATCATTCAATTTAATGTTCCTAAGTTTTTCTCTCAACCCCAAATTCTTAGTTCATAGTATTTTTTTGAAATAAAATTTAAAGAAATTTGGGAAAAAATTAGTTGAAATTTCAAAATTTTTTATTTAATATTTAATGAAACTAAAATGAAGGGTAACATTGTACTAATGATGCAAATCATAAGTAGTAAAATATCACTGCAAGAAATTAATGATTTTCTCGCAAAATTTTTTTGCGAAAAAAGGTTGGAAAGAAATTCTCATGGAATTTTTTGCGGAATTTCTCAAGCTATGCCATTCCTTCCACATTCTCATGGCAAATTCTCATGGTTTTTCTGCCATGACAATTTATCGAGAGAATTCCATGAGAAATACCAAAATAAAATTGCTACAGGGTGACGGGAAAAAGGCGCCAACATCTCTTGTGGGATTAGTCCATGAGAAAAAACATTTTTCCAATTCTCACAAAATAAAATCATGAGAAACGAGGAGTGAAATCGTTTAACAAATGTCACGATATTTTACTGTAGGAATTCTTGTGGAAAATATTTTTTGAACTTATTTTTTTAATTCTCACGGTAGTAGACTGTGACAAGTGATAGAATACTTAAAAGAAATTATATTCTAAATTCTTAGAGTTTTCAAAAAATAATTGTGAGAATTGTCCGTGAGAAATAATTTTTCACTCTGTGAATAATAGAAAATTGTAAACTTTCATTTATCACAGTATAATTTCGCGAGAAGGAAGAAAATATAAAACAAATTTAATAGTTTTTTTCCCCTAAAACCGGAGCTGAAGATGTGGCGGCAAAATAAAGATGTCTCATTTATTTATTTAATGTCCGCCGCCCAATCAACGTGTTGTCATTTATATGTTTATTGCCAGCCACTCAATCTGCCCAATGAGAAGATTTGAATATATATATATATATATATATTTCAGTTTTCCCCTACCAAATCACAGTCGTTAAAGGGGTCAACATCCACCATGCTGCCACGTCATCTTCTTCTTCCTTGGAGCTTCAGAACGAATTTCGCATCTCCTCCCCTTTCCTGCGTTGCTGCTACTTTTGTTACAGGGAAGTGAGCAGCTGGTTCTTTTAAACCGTGTGGGTGTATGGCACATCATGGGACAAACAACGTGACAATGAAAAGAAGTCAGTTCTAAAGAAGGTGATTATGAAGATGATGAAGATAGAGAAATGGTTGAAGATCCTGAAGTTCATGGTGCCCCAAGTAAGTTTTCTCTGAATTTTAATCCATAAAATTATGCATTTTATGTTTGGAACTTGTTTGTGTAATTTGACGCGTTATTCCTAGTGAAGAAGAACCTCATCAGGAGCCAAAGGTTATGGTTGTTTCTCCAAATATTAAAACCTATGAAAACAGAACAAATGATTCTCCAAAAATTGTTTCTGGTTTTGCAGTTCCTCATTACTAGGGAAAATCAACATTTAAAGGGAAAAATCAGGGGGAGGTAGTGTGAATCCGGACTTCATTGTTGATGGGGTTCTGAAGGTGGAAGACATCATATGAAAACGGTGTCTCGTGAATCGTTCAGGAGAAGGAGGTGACATGGCTAAATCTTGGTGGTCGAAAGTGTGGACCATTGTGATTTCTCCATCTCAATTTGAAGCTGAGCCTTCAGTGATGTGGCATGTCTTCCATTGTGCGTGCGATGCATTGAACGGCTCAGATTATGGTACAATTAAAACATCAAATTTGAATAGTTATGTTTCCCTTAACCTGACACCACACCCTCTGTTTAAACCTAAAACTGATTTCAGCCATTTGCTGTCTGCCACACCACCTTCAATGGCATTGAGCTCACTGTGGTTTGAACTCTAAGGAAGGTGGATCTTGCACAGCCGCAGCATCTTCGCCTGCGTTTGGATATGCGTTTTCTCCTCCTCAAACCACGTTCTAGAGAAAACAAGAAATTGTTGCTTTTACCCAAACTTGATTTTCTAACATAAATCCAAATACGTACTTCGTCTTTAATCTCAGGTCCGAGTTTGATTTATGGCTGCCATCTTCATCTGAAATTTGTTTGATTTTTCGCACATCTTCATCTAAAAAAAGGGGGTTGTTTGTATTATTAATATGTTTGATGTTTTTATTTAGGTATGGGTTTATATGACATATGGTGTGATGATATTATGTAATTATTCCATATGTAGACTTGTGTTGCTGAACAATTCTTCATTGCAGCTCATTTTTCCATTAATGTTTTGCAATATATATATATATATATATATATATATGAAAACAAATGGGGCGTAAATTGGAATTCAATCTATAATGGCTCTTATATTAAGATAATAATTCTTTAAATTACAATTTTTAATATCATAATCCTAAATTTTCATATAATGATTAATTATTATTTTAATAATTTAGTAAATTAACTTTAATTTTACTTAATAATTTAGTATATGATTAGATCAATTTTTTTTCAAAATTGCTTAGGAATACTGTTACCCAAGCCGCATCATTGGACTACGTTATACTTTCGGATTTGCTTACTCTACGTCACCTTCAATCCACTTCATTATTTCTTTATATATATATATATATATATATATATAATATTAACATATTATATTAACCTATATATGGCTTGACGTGTCATTTATTATATATTTTTATATATAATACATGTTTATATGTATTAAATTATTTATTTTTATAATAATTCTTTAACTTTTTTTATTAGCAAATTTACCTTATATTATATTTTCAATATCTTAAAGAAACTATTATTATTATCTAACATCCCTTTTTTTTTTTTCAACTAGCTGCTTATCTAATATTTTAATGACAATGTTTGGTATATGAATATATAATTTTGCAAGGACTTGGAAAAAATTTAATAGTTTAAGCTAGTCTATTGTATTTATTTGTTTTTTTTTTTTGGGTTAAGTGGCTTAAGTGTTGAATTAATTTGTAATGTTTGGATAATAATAATTGTCCCATTCTTGCTAGACCAAAAAAAAAAAAAAGACAATGAAAGTCAAATACAAAACTTCTTGTTCTTGTTTTCACAGACGGGGCATAAGCTCAATTATGCATAACTTTTGGCATATATATTATGAGATATTTATTTTGAAAACTATTGTTAGGGATAAAAGAATCAGTTTGGTAATTCACAAGTAAACAAAATATTTAATAAAATTTTATTATGCTATTGTAAGTATTCAAATTATAAAATATATGAAATGTAAATGGATACAAATTTAGATAAAGCAAGAATGTTAATTTTATTTTACTTAAAAATTTTCAAAAATAGTTGAATGTATAATGAAGAGGAATCGATAAAATTTAGCTCCACTGGATTCATTTTGTTGCCTTAAACATAACTCTTTAGCACATAATGTTTTCATTACTCACAAGTCTTGCATAATGTAGGTAAAAATATTATAATATTCGAATCAATAATTTTTAATTATGTAACATCTCTATGATGTAAGTATTTAATTGAGGTATTTGTCATAATCTTTTGAGGGGATTAAGTCTGATGGATCTTCCTAAACATCATCGTTGGATGTGCAATAAAATAGAAGGCAATCAGCAAAGAATTATACAAGAGTTCCTTATAAATGTAGTGGAGTTTGGTCAATTTGCAAGTTAATTAGATGTCCTTACATAAAGTGCAAATGTATGAGATATCATAAACCAGATGAAATCAAGATGCATTTGTAGAAAAAAGAGTTTATGTGTGATTATTACTATTGGCATAACCATAAAGAGAAATGTCCACCATTGGCCCAAACTAATGCTGAGATTCGTATAGATTTAAATCCATGTGAGTAGATGATTAGGGATATAGTCGAGGCATCATTTGAAAGATATGATATGCTTGAGGATCTTAATTTAAATTCTACAAAGTTTTATAACATGATAAATGCTGCATAAGCTCCATTGTGGGATGAGTGTGAAAATCATGCAGTGTTGTCAATGGTTATAAGATTGTTAAGCATCAAGTCTGATTATAACATTCCTAAGGCATGTACCAATGAGATCATCACATTGATGATTGAGATCTTGCCTACTAATCATCGAATACTTGTTAACTTGTACCAAAATAAAAAATTGGTTTCAAAACTTGGTTGTGGTTATCAAAAGATTGATTGTTGTAATAAGAAATATATGTTATATTATGGTGATGCAGTTGATAGTAAGGAACATCAATTTTGTGATGAATTAAGATTTAAAGAGACAAGAGTAGGAAAAGGAAAGTTTAGGGAGGTTTCTAACAAACAAATATAGTATTTACCAATTATTCAAGACTCCAAAGATTGTTTTCCTTTAATACATTAGCAAAGAATATGATATGGCATTATAAAAATCGTCGTGATGAAGGTGTGTTGTCCCATCCATCGGATAGGTGTGCTTGAAAACATTTTGATTGAATTCATCCAGAATTTTCATCAAAATTGAAAAATGTTAGGTTGGGTCTTTGTGCTGATACTTTTACTCTATTTAGTTTGAGTTCCAGGCCGTACTTTTATTAGCTTGTAATTGTTACTCCATATAATCTTCCATAGGGTATGTGTATGCTACAAGAATTCATGTTTTTAACAATAATAATACATGGGTCTTATAATGCAAAAAGTAAGATTGATATATTCATAAAACTTCTAATTGATGATTTGAAGTTACTTTGGGAAGAAGGTGTGCAAACTTATGAGATTTCTATGAAATAGAATTTCAACTTAAGAGATGCCCTTATGTGGATTATCAATGATTCCCTAGTTTATGGCATGTTGAGTGGTTGGCCAATTACAGGGACATTAAGGTATCCTATTTGTATGGGTTACTCAAAGGAATTCCAATTGAGACATTGAGGAAAAATATGTTATTTTGATTGTCATCGTCAATTCTTGCCATCGAATCATCCATTTCGTCGAAATAAATAAAACTTCTTAAAGAATACCATGGAGATCACATAACCACCATTGAGGTATTCAAGAAAGGAATTGTATGAGCAAGTTAAAAGGTTTCTTGGAATAATAGAATCTGTAGACCTATTCTTAGAAGGATATGGTCAAAATCATAATTAGACTAAACATAGTATTTTTTGGGATCTTCCCTATTGGTGTGACTTGTTAAATTCACATAATATAGATTTAATGTATATAGAAGGAATTATCTTTTAAAATGTGTTTAACATAATTATATATGTGAATGGTAAGACAAAAGATAAAGTAAAAGCAAGGTTAGATTTGATCGTGAACTATAAGCGGCCTACTTTATACATGGAGCCTATAAATAATGGTAAAATGGTAAAGCCTAAGACAACATAAACATTTAATATGGAGCAAAAGCGAGCGGTATGTGAATGGGTTAAAACTCTGATATTTCCATATGGTTATGCATCCAATTTAGGATATTATGTTAATGTGAAAAGTTGCACTTTAGTAGGGATAAAAAGTTATAATTGTCACGTTTCTATGAAGTGGCTACTTCCAATAATATGCAAGGGTTTATCATTTCTTTTGAGATCTTTATCCTCCTACTTTACAACTAAATGATCTCAATGTGATGGAACAAAACATTCTAATTATTTTATGTAAACTTGATAAGATATTCCTTTCTAGATTCTTCAATGTCATGAAGAACTTACCTATTCACTTGGTGCATGAAGCAAAAGTGCGTGGACTTGTGCAATATATATGGATGGATGTATCTGTTTGAGAGGTTTTTATATACGCTAAAAAGAAAGGTAAAACAAGGCCCATGTTAAAGAATCTATTTGTGAAGCGTACATATTTAAAGAAACTTCAACTTTCTATTTATATTATTTTGAGTCACATGTTCACTCAAGAATTAGGAAAGCTCCTCGAAATGATGATGGTAGGGAGCATGATGATCATTCTCATATCCCTATCTCCAACTATCATGGCCAATCTTATGGAAGAGCTACTAGTAACACTCGCTATCTTATTGATGATGAGGCAAAAGTTATAACATTGTATATTTTTCTCAATTGTCTAGAGGTTAAATTTTTCTTCAAGTAAGATTCACTCTGATATTGATTAAATATATAATTGTCTTTTTTTATGTAATATTCTAACTAATCGAGGTTAACCCATCCACGATATAATGTAATTTGTATATTGAAACATTACTTTTTAGGAACCCTACTTTATCCAATAAAGAGGTTGATAAGCATGTTTTATCTGAATGTTGTAAATGGTTCAAAACTTATGTAAGTTTATCTAAATTTACAAAAGGGAATTAATAAATTCACAAAATTAAGCTTCTTCTATTATGTTTCTATAATGTTGTTTGTTATTTGGATTAGGTTTTGAACCCTTTAAATGGATTACAAGATGCTTTGTTAGTTTCCTTAGCTTGAAGTCCTTTGAGGCTTGTGCACCCATGGGATTAATAGCCTGTAAATGGTAATAAGTTTCACACAGCCTTCTAGGTAAAAGGAAAAAAGATAAATAATAGTGGAATATGTGTAAAAAGAAATAGTCATGATCAAGTTGAATTCTCATATTATGGTATGTTGAAAGAGACTATACAATTAGATTTTACCGACCTACTAGTCAAGCATTTAACAGTCTTCAATTGCAATTGGTATGATCTTACTGATTGAAGGACTAGAGTTTGCCCTAAATATGGAATTGTAAAGGTTAAGGCAAAAGGAACTCACAAGGACAATGACCTTTTTATCTTTGCCTAACAAGCTGATCAAGTATATTTTACAACATATCTGAAATCGATATCTAACAAAAAAGGTTAATTTATTGTGATCAAGATGAAAGTGAGGAATAAAATTTATGCCCTTTGTGATAATTTAAATGCGTTGTTCCAAGATAAGGCTAATGGTTCACCTCAGTTACTTGAAAATGACCTTGGTAAGTAAGATCTAAGAGATAACACAGGTCAAAGTGAAGAAGTTGATAGTGTACATATTGGCTCTTTTATTAATGAAAGTAGTCAAACTGAGAAAGAAAGTGAAAAACTATTAGACAGTGATTCACCTGAAACTAAAAAAAATCCTCTTAGTAATTATTATTTAGCAAGTGATTGATAAAAATTGACAAATTATAATAATTGTTACTTAACAATTTATTTCACTTACATGAATTATTTACTTACTTTACTTTTAAAATGTTTTATTATTTTTCCTTTTAGATTTTAGACGGAGGACACAACAAGAGTGGAGGATCTTCTATAACAAAGAAGGGCAAAAGGAAGTTTATATGGCAGGGCATGCCAATTTGGATGCTATTAGCTGTTACATAATCATTACCTCTTCAACTATCTCCATATGCTAGGATCCCTCCAGGATTAGCGTCTATATCATGTTCTTTTTCATTTCCACACATTCAAACACTACTTGATCAATCCACTTCTATTGGGTCAGAATGACCTTTTACACATAGTTAGAACACAGATGTAGCTGACTCATCTTCTCATCCCATTACATATGAGCCAAGAGCGAGATTAAGCAATGGATAACTAGTTATTAGACCTCATGGCATTCATAAGTACAAATCCTCTAAACACATTATCTCTTTTTAATGTTATTTGTTTTATTTGTACACTAGCTATATAACTCTCTATTTCACAAGTTTTATCTACATGTTCCACAAGTCACCATATTGTCTTAGATCATCAATAGCAAGTTTGAACATGGGTAGCCAGCTTTTATTAAAGTCCCTAACGTTGTGAAAAACTTATGATTTGTAGAGTTTAAGATCTATTAATTCTATAACTCTTTAAGTATTATGATAAACATAATTAATATATTACTATTATTCTTTAAATTTTTCTTATTTCTAATGTAGAAAATGTGTACTTGAAATCCATGTACTAAGTGACGGATTTTATAGGATATGGAGGAAAAAGTATAGCATTATAATGTGTGCATCCTTCAAAGACATCCATAATGAAAAAACTAAAGGTGAGTGGTTATTTGCAACAATCCAAGCTGAGTTAGATGAGTATTGGCAAAATGATAAGTTTAAAGCCAAATTTATAAGCAATAAGGCAAATAGAGTTACAGATACTATAAGATGTCTATATAGAGGTAGGTGTGTGCCCTTCTCAGAGTATAAAAGAAGGATGGTAAGCATCCTTTCAATGCCCTAATTTCATTGGATTAATGTTTATATTGTTTTAATTGATATAATTCTAACATATCTTACTTAAGCATGGTTGGAAGTAGAGTTGGGTAAAGAGGTTCAAATTCCAAAGGTATTCAAGAAGATCCAGTATAATGAGAAGAAAAGAGATTGGGTTGGTAAAAAAGCATACGATACTTACGTAAGTTACTTAACTATTTCATAAATAAGATTGTTACTATATGATGAATATATGATTAATCTATTTATGTATTTAATATTTACCTATTAAGCAAGTATGAGCAGATGAGGCAAACTCAAAAGTCAAGTTTGATGACACTAACTCTTCCATATGGCTCAAGATTGTTAACAAAATGAATAAGAGGGGTTGTGCATATAGGTGTGAGTCAGAGGCTGGTCTTCTTAATTCTAATGGCACACAGTGCTTTGCTATGGCCATGGTAAGCTTTCACATATAAGAGTGCACTTAGAGGCCTCTTTTGAAAAGAAATTAGAGGAGAAGCTCTCAAAACAAGCCCAAATTTATAAAGCAAGTCTCACTAATGCAAAAGGCCTATGAGGACAAGATAGAAGCCTTTATGAAATAGATTATGGCTCATATGAATACAAGCACTGAGAGAGAGGGCACTTCCCAACCTTAACCCATTCCTGATGATGATGATAATGATGGTGAAGATGATGATGATGGGGATGAGGATGATTAAAGCTGTCAATTATGTAACATTATTATGAATTTATGATTTGTAACTTTATGGTATTTAATACATTTTGTCTTACGTTTGATGTACCTTATAATGTTTTTAACAAATATTTGCCACTTGTTTACTAATTACTTATGGCTTTGTTATTGGTTAGCTGAATTTAGGTATTGTCTATCTTGACAGTTTAAACAGAAGTTATTTGTTTAAATAAGGGTTCATGACCAAATAGAAGGTGAATTATATAAATTTTGCAACTTTCTTGTTGAAATTTTTTCATGAGAAAGCAAATTCTCACAGTAAAATTCCATAAGAAAAAAACTAATGTGTGTATTATTTCTCACAGAATATTATTGCGAGAAACTTTTCCCAAGATATAAATCTGTGAGAAATGAAAACAAACTTTTTAGTTTCTCATGGCTATAATTTGTAAGAAGAGTTTCTTGCGGTACTACTCCATAAGAAAGTCCGCGAGAAAATCACAATATCTTCAAAACTTTCAAACGAGCTATTCTCATCAAAGTTTGCTCATAGAAATATTCTGCAAGAAATAATTCTCGCGAAAAATTTCCATGAGAAGGTTGACTTCCTACTATTGTTTTTTCACGATCCTTTTTTTATGAGAATTTTCACAACAACACGATACTACTTTGTGAGAAAGTCAACAAGAAAATCATAATATTTTCACAACTTTCGAACGAGCTATTCTCACCAAAGTTTGTTTACAAAAATATTCCACAAGAAATAATTCTCATAAAAAATTTTTGTGAGAAAGTTGACTTTCTACGATTTTTTTTTTCACAATCATTTTTCTATGAGAATTTCACCAAGAATTACAATTCTCACAAAATTTTGAGATTTTTCTCATAGAAATGGTCCGTGAGAATGATACTATTTTCTTGTAATGTATGAACTTTTGAATCATAGAGTATCAATGTAAAAATAACTCAAATCACATGTCCATTTATAGAATGGTCGTAATTAAACAATACATAAAACTTGTTTAAATATAGTGATAAATAATTATTTATGAATGATTTATAAATACATAATGTGTAAGTAGACTTAACCTACAATATACGGTTGATCAATTGGTTAGTCTAACGAAAAAAAAAAGTTAGAAATAAAAAGAAGACAAAAGATAAGCCTTATATTCCCTTTCACTTCATTTTCTTTCTATTATTCAAGATGTAATGAATATAAGCTTCCGGTTCCATACCTTTTATTTCCTTTTTTTTTTAGGAATTGATTTGGTTAACATATGGGACCCATTCTCATTCCGTCCATCAAATCCCGAAACGATCGATTTTCATCAAAAGTGTCAAATAGAAGGTACTTAAGATGCTGAAAGCAAGATTGCATTGAAGATAAGAAAGGAAAAAAGGCCTTCAACATTATGCAGCTTGCTGTTGAATCAAATCTGAAAGGTACTTGACAATTAAGTTATAAATGATCATGACCATTTATTGCTCCCTAAAATTTCAACAAGGCCATGTTATGACTGCTTTAAGCAAGGATTTCAATTCAAGGGAGACATAGCACAAATAATAGAAAACATGTCACCAATCTATAAAAAATAGACAAAAACTTAGCCATGAGTTATGACAATGCATTATAATTTTGCTACGAATTGATGGGTTTGTAACATAGCAGATGGAGTGTGTTCTGGACTGGCATGGTTCTAAGGAAAGAAAGGGCCATAACATGGGAATCTATATGAGAAGAACATTTCACATGCAAGAGATTATCTTGACTCTAGTATTTTAGATGTCTAATGATATTTAGAATATTTGTTTATAGTGTACTACTATTCAATATGTCTAGTGTCATTTTAAATACCAAATATGCATAATATAACCCCACTTTAAATGGCATCAAAGGTGTTAATTAGAGTCAATTTGACCCCGTCCTCAAAAACCTCAAGCATTTAGGGCTAAGCTAAGCAAACCCTTTTAAAATTAAGGTTGTGAAAATCTTAAGTCAGTCCAATTCTTTTAGGTTATGAGGTGATCTTTTGACCCTGACCCTTATGGTTCATCCTAAAAATGAATGTATATAGTGCTAATAATATACTTTGTTCGAAAAAATATATATATATATATCTTAAGGGCTTGGCTTAGCTAGCTCCTAACCAATCATAAGTATATTTAAGAAGAAAAATAATTGTCTAACCCTAGGGCCTATCTTAACCAAGCAGAACTAAATTATGACTTGGCTTTATATTTTTATTAGGGTTTTTATTAGGGTTTAAACAGACTAAGTTATATAACCTAATCCATATTGACAACTCTAATTATATCTTATATACAAATTAAAAAAATTATTAGAATCTCACATTCTATTATTTTAAATTTTATTAACTCTTTTATAAAATACTAATTATATTTTTTGATGCAATTTAAAGTGGCCAAAAAAATTAAAAATGAGACACCTAAGCGGGTTCATAATAGGTCATAGGGACTCTTACTCATCATTCGTGATAGAAGGACTTTGATGTAATAGTCAAAAGTGCACCTTGTGTAATGGGCAAGTTCCAGAAGGTTGAATTCCAGAAGAGGATGACGTAAAATTCTTGGTGGGTTTGTTTTGAAAACTGCTTAGAAAATAAAATTGGAAGAACTTACAGTTGAGAATTTTTAAATAAAAAATATTTACATTAAAGGATTTTAAATTTTAAAATTATTTTAAAAATTATAAAAAAATTAAAATACACAAAAATTTAAATTCAGAATTTCAAATTAAAATTTGGGGTTTTTAAATTCTTTAAAATAATTTAAATTTTTAAAAAATTTTTAATATAAATATATCTAATTTAAGATCTTATTTTCTCCATTAAATTGTTTGGAAGTGGAGTCAGCTTAAGAATTTGAGGCCGCCATGTGCACCACGTTAGCTGATGTCAAAGACCAATAGAGCAATCCCCATCAGGTTCGCTTCTGATGAGGCTGAGGTTTGATTGTCCCCTCCAAGATGAAAAAATAGAAGCACTGGAAAGAGAAGCTTTGAATCTTTAGATATGCTCATTAATTTTTTTAACCAGGTTGTAAAATTTAGTCTTTGATAAATAAGCGTACGTCTAATTTTGTTCTCTACCAATTTTTTTTTCAATTTAGTTTATTAATTATAAAAATAAGTTTACTATTGTTATTTTATCTTATTTTTATCCAAAAATTCATGTTAAATCTAAGATATTACTAACTTTGACTTAGTAATCAGAAGTATGAATTAACTCTGCTAGATAAGCCAAAAAAATGTCAAGAACTAAGGTTTTTCTAAAAAAATTATAAATTTCTTAGTTCCTTACATCTGTCTTTGATCAAATTAGAAAATCAATTAATTGAGATATAAAAAATTGACTCAAATATTACTTGATCACAATTAAAAACAAAAAGGAGAGAGAAATGTAGGGAAATTTTGTCATTGGAAATACTATAGAGTGGCAATGACGGATGAAGATCCTTTATTGTCCTACTTTACACAGCGCAGCACGTTAATAGCAGCACAAACTTCTAGTGTTAGATTTTTTTTTCTTTTCAATCTCAATTTTTTTACTTATTTTATTCTGAAAAAATAAAAATATGATGAAAATAATTTTTAGATTTTTATCAGATAAATAAAGAAAAATCAAATTAGAATGATAAGAATATAACTTTATATCTTTGATAAAAATTGGAAGACTGTTAAAATTAAAATTGAAAGACTGTTTTAATTTTATTGTTTATTGTTTTAAACAAAAATAGAAATATCAAACAGCTAATACCTGTGTTGGTATGTTATGCAAAGCAGAACAGTAGAGGATCTCCTTCCAGCAATGACCCTAAGGTGATGGTAATTTTGGGCAAGGAATAAAGCAGGATCGACCTATTGTCTGCTTGACGATAACAAAAGTAACCTAACAAAGACTCAAACTTTTATCAACTTTTAGAGTTTCATTATATTATTATTATTCTTATTATTGAACTTGATTGGATCATACTCAAGATGAGAACCATTGTCTACTCGAGGATAACAAAAGTAACCTAACAAAGACTAAGTTTTATCAACTTTTAGAGTTTCATCATATTATTATTATTATTATTATTATTATTGAACTTGAGATGAGAAGGTGAGAGAAGGGAGAAAGAATAATAGTCATAGGAAATATTTGTATACTCACATAGCAACAGCTATGGATTCCACGTCCCAAAAGAGAGATACTTCTTTTTCTTTGGGCAGCAATCAATGGGGTGAAGCACAAGGCAGACTAGGGCTAGCGTCAATGCTTACTTTCTCTTCAAGCAGCCACTTATTTTTCTTCCATGAATTAATCAATAAAACAATTATATTTATTCTTATTTGTGCTTTCAATTATAATTTTTTTAATTAATTAATTTTTTAAATGATATAACCCTCTAGGTTAATTCTAACTAATTAACTTCTTCTAAATATTAAGTCAGGACGTCTAATTTTAATTGACAGAAAATATTATAATGGAATAAATAAATCAAAAGTTAGATTGAAAAAATAATTAATTGAAAAGATACATTCAAGGACAAAAATCAGGGTTAATAATTCCAGAGGATGGTTTAATTGGTAAAAAAAAAATAGTCTGTTTCTTCAATTCTTTTCAGAGCATTTTAAAATTAAAATTTTAAAAACACCAAATTAATATAATAAAATATATATAGATTTTAAAGATTGTTCAGAGAAACAAAATCTAAGAATGCCTTGAGCGTAATTTTTTAAAAGGTAAAATTAAAGGTGGAGTAAGTTTAATTTTTTATAAAATAAATTACACAATTTTTTTTAATTTTGTTAAAATTATACAAATATTTTTTTAAAAATAAAAAATTACCTTACACTAAAGTCCAATTTTAAAGCTCCATTTAAAATTTTTTTAACAAAAAAAATATGTATTTATATTAATACGGGATATTTTGATCAAATAATTTTAAATTAAATTAAATTAAAATGTAAGATAACTTTATATTTTAAGAGAAAATTATATATTTTTTAAAAATAAAAAATCTATATAATTTTAACAAAACTTATGAGAAGTTTATGTAATTTATTTTCTTAACATATAAATTTTTAGAAAATCAGCAAGGCAGGAATTTATATAACCCATATACCAAATAGCTAAAAGCAATAAAACAGAAACTATATTTTATTCTTGTAAATCATGTTGCAAAAAAGAATGAGATGGCTTTTGTTTTGTCCCCTATGTACTTAAACATAAGGTGAAATAATTTTTGGCGTCACCGCCACATGGTGGGGGGAAAGTGACTGAAAGTATAGCCACTCAAATATATATGTGTAAATCATGTCATTGGGTGTTAATCTTCCTGTACAAATGCTTTTCCTTCTTTCCCGTATACCTCATCTTCAACCTCTTCCATCGTCTGCAAAAGTTTGTTCCTCCTAGTTCCTGCAAAATGGGCTACCTTTAATTAATAGACCTCATAGTTTTGGAAGCTTAGAAAAAATTATTTAAGAGGATTTATATAAACATAGTATCATGGCACCGACCAAGTCTTTAGTGTTTGAACATAATTTAAAATGTCACTATCGTATTTAATTTGAGTATGTAATATGCATGAACATGATAACGAGTTCTATGGCTTGATGAAAGAGAATCTACCTGTTTTGGTCTCTATCCTACAAAGGGTTGAAGTCAGCAAATATACAAGCAGCAAGTAGACCAAGCTTTGGTAATCCTTTGGTGCTGTCTGTTTCACAGTATATTTGATTTAGACAGATGGAGCAAAAAGGAAAATAATAATAATATTATTAATATTAATGATAAGATTGACATTGATCAACACGCGCGCACTAACTATGAACAAATGGGTCAATCTGTGAATTATATAAAAGCCCTTCTTAGCATTAAACCCCTCAGAAAGGAAGAAAAAAAAAACCCTTCTTTACTATGATATACACTTCTCTTAAATTGTCAATTATTTCAAAAAAAATCAAAATAAAAAATTTAAATTGTTAAGTGGATTTGCATAAATAATTTCATTATAATTTCTTATATATCTTTTTATCCAAAATATATTTGGCATATGAAAATTTTTATTTTTTGAACACTTAAAAACTTATACATAAGATTTTTAAAAAGAAAAATTAAAATTTATATATTATATGTGTTAAGATATTGATTTTTCTATACATCTTATGCGTAAAATTTTTATAAATGTTTTAAAAACTTGGAGAATTAATATATTTTAAGTATCTTTGGTATGTTTTTGTTTAACAAAAATCCTCTAAAATTTTTAATAAATTAATATGTATTTTATATAACTCTAGAGAAAACCACAATGTAAATAAGTTATCCAGTGTGGCTTTCTCTTCAGGCTATATGTCAGCAGCTTTTTTTTTTTCTTTTCTTTTTTTTTTTTTTTTTGGTTATCCTTTTTGAAATTTGAACGGTTGGACAGATTCCGATACACGGGACCTGCCAAAAATTTGAATTACTGTATATCTAAGTATCTACACAAGCAATTATGCTAGTTTTTATAATGTTAAAAGCTTTGTAATATACTAAGACTTTGGTTCATTTGGTTGAGGTATTTTTTTTATAATTTATATAATTTTTATTATATTTTTATATTTATTATTTTATTTATCAAATTATTTTTTAAAAAATAAAAATAAAATAACTTTTTTTTATCTCACCTATTTTTATCTACTCACGTCTTGTACTTCCTTTGCTGTTAAATCTTTTAAGCAGACAAAGGATTTGTGTATCTCTTTCTCTTCAACTTTGTAAAAAATCGTTACAACAAAAATCTTTAAAGAATTTGAACCCATTTTTATTTCGGTTGGCTTATAAATTTCCTGTAGGGTAATTTTAAATACAAACCTATTTAGCTTAATTAGTCCCTTAAACTTTGGCTTTTGTCCTATAAGTACTGCGTACTGCAGCTACAAGCTAAAGTAACTTTTTCACAAATGTGAAAACAAATGAAACTACGTGCGGTTTTACCTTGGGGGCAGAGGAGGTGAGAGAAATTGAAGCAGAAGGATCTGAAGATGTAGATGCTAGAGCAGAGAGCCCTACATCATAAACCATGCTTTCATCAGGTTGAAAAAGCCCATAATTCTTTTCCGACGTCGGTCCAGGCTTCAAATCCTCATTGAACAGCGCAAACAGATACACCTCCAATCTCATTCTAGGCCTCATAGGCGTCCCTTCGTTCGCCATTTGCCTTCTCAACAAGTTCCCGTTATAAGTCGCCGCATTCTCGACACTGGCTCCGGACTCATCGGAATCCCCCTTGGATGGCCACCCAGTCTCTGAGACTTTCACTTCAATCCCATCAAAACCCATTTTCTGAATGGCGAAAACAACCGCATCCACCATAGCATATAGCATGTTGTCGTAGTGTAGATTGGTGCTGGGGTCCACCATTCCTGGACTGGGATTGAATAAAACATATTCTAATGGAATTTGAGATGGTTCATCCTTGTAAGCGAAAAATGGATATGCGTTGATCCAAAATGGGGATTTCGTGCTTGACAAGATGCTCAAGAATTGGCTCATGATCCCAGATATTTCGCTCTTGAAGCTGCCATTTGAAGGAGGGTAGGATTGATCGAGAACTGCTAAGGAACATGGGGTTGTAACCATGATGTTTGTGTTAATGCCTAGCTGAGAAATTGCATTTTGAATGTTGGTCACTGCAGGTACGAGGTATTGGATGAGGGTTGGGTCATCATCGGTGAAGACTTCGTTTCCTACTTGGATTCCTGTGATTTTTGTGTCTGGGAGGAAGGGTTTGATGTGGGTGCTTACCCATTGAAGGGCTTGTTGGGGATCGTCTAGCTGGTTGAGTATCTCGTTTTCTACAGTGACAATGAGCTCAATGTTAGAATTGGCAAAGCCAGACAGAACCTGAGGATTGGTGTCGTAGATTCTTGCTTTTGTGAGCTTTAAGGATGTCAAGAGTTCGGCCACTTTTTCTGGTGGTGGCAAGTTGTCAGCCACTTGGCCATAGTTAATCCCAAAGGAAGCCACAAGTAAGAATCCTATATCTGTGATTTAACGAGCAGTAAACGAATCAATTAGTGCTACTACTACTCTATATGATTCCATATATGTTATGTTAATATCTGATTCCTTCTTTTTATGTTTCTGGGTATTAATGGGAGCAAGTTTCTAGAGCAAAATAAGACAAAGTTAGAGAGTAAAACCGAAAAGCAAGCAAATATACAGAGAAAAACAGAACAAAGAAGGGTACCTGCAGAGAGGAAAAGAACAAGAAAAGTATAGCTGATAGCCATTCTTCTGATAAATGTTGCCATTATGAGAGACTCTGAAATTGAAGAGTTCTTAAATGGCAAATGGGGGGTGTTGTGGGCGGAGGAATTCCTTTCTTATCTCGTTTGAATATTTCGGAGGCTGAGAGGTAGACGAGGTTGAAGGTAACGAGAGGATTTGTTTATGGATTCTTTTGAGGGCTTTGGCTTGCTCCGCTAGTATTGCTGCCTTAGCCCCTCATACTCTTACCTTCCTCTAAGTGGTTTTTAAATGGTTTTAGTTTCCAAAAATTGCATCCTTTTTCCCACCCACGTTCCAGTTTCTTTATATTTTATTTTGACCTAAATACCCTTTTAAGCCACTTTCTTCGAGCAAAAGGAAGAAGAGAAATCCCACTACGGTAGGTAAAATATTTGAGGCAAGTTATTGTCGCAGGATCCCAAAATTTGAGGTAAGGGGAAATTTTTAGTTAACTTGACCTAATGATGAGAGATTCTGTATTGATATAATTTTTATGTTTTATATATATATATATATATATATATATATATATATATATATATATATATATATATATATATAATTTACAAATAAAAATAAAAAAATAAACGCATTTATGTTTCGATCGATTATTTTGGTTCAACCCCATTTTTAGGATTAATCTCATTATGGCCAAGATTTGATAAAATTTGATTGAATTTGACCAATTTTTTATATCACTTTTGAATTTGAGGGAATAATCAAATCAGAGACGAAGCCAGATTCTAATCAAACCAGCAAGGTCGATCCGGTATTTATACTCTTGATTGACTCGATGATTATAATCTTTGCATTAATTTGACAGTTTTGAAGGGTCCCACTGATGATATTTGCTTTTGGTAAATTAACAAGACCCAACTTAAATTTCCAATCTTTACTTCAATTTTCATCCATTTCCTATTAGGAGAAAATTGTGTACACCACGTGTGTCTTACATATAATGACTTAAATTTGAACTGAATAAATGTGCAGATCAATTTTGAATTCTTATGTATACAATTAAATAAACATATATATCACGTGTTATAGTTTAAATTGTCATAATTTTAGTTTTCTTAATTAAAATGAGTAAATAGATGTGATTTAAAAAAAATTTAGTGAGTTTTTTATGCCTCTGTATGTCCATAACAGTAATACGCATATAACACGTTAAAAAGAAAAAGAAAAAAAACATTTTGAATTCCAAAAATTTATGAAGACTACGTTTGGTGTCAATTATTATGACTATCAACGTCTTAGCTTGACAGGCTCACATGGAAAAGGCATTTTGATTTGGTACTACTAATTTACAAGGTGTGTAGTGATCTTGAAACTACAGTAAGTCTGAAATTGAGAGAAGGAGAGAGGGAGAGACAGAGGGAGAAAACATCGCCGGCTGCATGTAAATAGAACGGATGTGGCTATAATTTGTTTTTATATAGCATGAAGAGTGCATACAGAGGTCTCAATATGTATGGGTGGCTATTTCATCCCTAATAAAAGTATAAGAATGAGTTAGTAATAGCAATTGGTGTTGTCAAGAGCTTTAACTAAGGGTTTTTGTTTTTGTTTTTGTTTTTCCATTGCCAATTGTAACTTAGGGTTTGATTGGGAATTTTGAAAAAAATGAGATGAAATGATTATTAACGAGGTGATGGGATAGAGTAAGATGTAGGAGACAATGCATTCCATTGATTAGAACTACATAAAATTGAGTCAAGTTAAAATTTTTACTCAACTTGAAGCCAATCTAATTTTAGTACCAAACCTATTTTATAGTTCTGGTCACTAGTTCAACTCTGTAAAACTTAGTTTGTTAACAAACTTGGTTTGGTTGCATATTTAGTGCGTGTTTGTTTTTGTGTTTGGAGGGTCCAAAATTACATTTTTTAAGAAGCAGCAATTTATTACTTCTACGTAAACATGGTTATGAAACGTGATTCCAAACACACCATTAGTTTGTTATCAAACTTGGTTTGGTTGAATTTTTTTTTCCTTTCTGTTAAAAAATTAAGATGTCTTAAAACCCAAAAGAATGAGATCTCTAAGTAAAAATGCTAGAGATATATATATATATATATATATATTACTCCAAGAAGCAATTAGCTAAGGATTGTAAGCTTTTGCATAAAACTCTAAATTAAACAAAAAAAAAAAAGGCCTGGTCTAACCTAGGGTCTAGACCTAATTATAGGTCGGGCTTGTTTGAAAATATACTAGACCTATGAAAATAAATAATAAAAAATAAGGTCGGAGCCTAATATTCATGAAAAATGGATTTAATAAAAAAGGATCCAGCCCTTTAAAGTTGCAACTAAGGGTATTCATTAGCTCGTTAGATTTAAGGAGCTCGGCCCAACCCAGCCTAATCAAGGCAGGCCAGAGTGGGCCAAAAATGTAAATGGAGAGAATTTTAAAAAAAACTATACCAAGTTAAGTCGGGCCACGGGTGAAAACATACTCTACCCGATGTAGCTTGATAGTTACTTTTTTTTTTTTGAGTTATCAACTTCTTATTATCTTATACTTTTTTAAATTCTTATTTTATCTGGCTCTTTTCTACAAGCTGCATCTTTTATAACCCATTCAAACCCTCCCTATTTTTTAATTATTTTTATCATTGATGTATATACTTACTAACATTTTTTTTTGTTAAACAATGAAAAGATAAATGTTTACCTAAGGCTAATTATACTAGTATAACTTGCATTTTACTTAATAATATTGAGTTTTTTTATTAAAATTATTTTACTAATAAAAACATAAAGGTCCAGAATCCCATTATTTTGAAACCTATGTCTATGAGTCTGTAAAAAAATAATTTTACATTATAAGTATTAATTCATAAATAAAAAAAATTAGCCCTTATAAAACTAAGCTTATTTGGGCTGAGTCAAGTCACAGATATAAAAATATGCCTGATGTCTTAATTTGGCAGGGTATCAGACCTGCTAAATGTCCGATTTGGCCTTACCCATGAATAACTCTAGTTACAACAACTTTATTTATAATAGCAATAAAAGTGTAACAAAGGATAATATAGCCAAAAAGCAACGAAAAAAAGGAAACTAGAGATTATATTTATTGAGGGAAGAGAATCTTACAAATGATTAATGGTTTGATAAATATCTGGATTTAGTCCTATATAGTGTAGGAAAAAAAAAAGGAAATCAAAGACCATATTTATTGAAGGAAGAGAATTATTAATATAGTTAATTCTAAATAGATTATAGGATTATGCATGGCAAAAAGAAAACAACAATATTAATAGTAATATTAATATTAATTAATAATATAAAAAATATATCAATAATATAATTTTTTTATATTATTGAGCAAGGATAAATGAATGATTTAAAATAATCTTAATATTAATTAATAATATAAAAAATATATTGATTATAACATTGGGTAAGCTTAAACTCAAGCTATACTTTAAAAAAAGCTCTACTTAGCTTGTATTATATTCAATTTTTTAAAAAAATGAGTCCATTTTTTAGGATTTTTTTCCTTCAAGACTTATATCCATTTTTTTGGGCCATGTAGACTTTTTTAATCTTATAATCAAGTTTATTAGGACCAACTTCACCTAACCTAAATAAAATGACTCGATTGGGGTAGTCAGGCCCTTGTTTGACTTTACTATTGATTGAAAATTTAATGGAAAAATTAATAGTATTTCTCTTTGAAATTGATTAAAATTGATCCCTTGTTATTGCTCATAAGTAATAGTTAGAGATAGGGATGACAAGATTTGAACCTCTAACATTTTGTACCTAATAAAGTATCCTATACTTTCCACCTGCAACAATACCTTGGCCAATTCTAGATCCAATAGAAGCAAGCCCAACGACCAACCCAACAGCAATAATAGAAGTGGTAAAAATCAGTAGATTCATGATAAGTTTCTTGCACCTAGCAGAAAGAAAAGAAATAGTTAAAGCTTCTAATAAAAAACAAGTAGTTTAGTAAGATTTGTAATAGAATACCTTTTTGTTTCAATACTATCATTAATAATGTGAGGTGCATTTGAAGGATAAAATTTTTAATGTTATCTTTGTGATATTAATCATTTTTTAAAAAATAAGACAGGCAGAGAGAGTTCAAAGTGAAAATGAAAACTGTAATGAACCCAAATAATATTAAAATGACTTAACTTGAAGTAATTTGAAAATTTAGGTATGGGAAGGGTTAAGATAGTTTCCACCTCATCCCACCCTATTTCACCCTACTTCCAATCCATCCTCCTAATTAAGCCCTTTGGTGGTATCTCCTTTGAACTTAAATGTCAAAGAACTTGATATACTTGGATTCGATGTGTCTCTTTCCTTACTTTCAGCTCTTTTTTCCTTTTACATCTCCTTTCAAACCAAAAAAAAAGAATGCAGTTCATCTTGAAAAAAGAAAAAAATAACCAAACATTTGAATAGATAAATTATATTAATACACAATAAGAAAAATAGATAAACTAAATTAATACAAAATAAGAAAAAGAAGAAGTAACAAAGGAATCTAGTAAGAAAAAACATCCCTCACTAATCTCTCTCTAATTAGTGAGGGCTTAACGAAAAATGATAAATTCTTCACCAAGTCTCATAGTTTAGAGGGAAGAAGTGTGGGAATGGTGACACAAATTTTTGTGACAAATTAGAGAGAGATTGACAAAATCCCTTATTATGAGGTGAGCAATAGTTTCACCGTAATCACTAGTTATGTAGTAAGAGATTATTAGGTGCTTAAGTTTCTTTACTAAATACTAAATCCATCATTCTTATTTTTAGAAAGGAAATAATGAGAAGTTATTTCCTCACATATTAAAATTTGAATCAGTGAAGAATTTTTTCTCACCAATCCCATGCTCAATTTTAATTAAAACTTGAACCCTAAAATCCCAAGTCAATTTTGTTCTTTGACTATTTTCTCCCCTAAATCTTCTGAAAATTTTCATTCTAAAAAAAATTACTTGCGAACATTTTTTATAAATATTTATTAACATTTTATGTACCAAATTTTAAAATCGACCCAAGGTTAAAGGACTCCTTCTAAAGGTCAATGTTGGTTGGACCCTTAGCTCACTTATTTGGCATAGTCAAGGTTGGTTCAAATTCGACCTTATCTACTATTGTAATATTGTTTTGAAGGGTTTTGGTGACAATGAATTTTTTAAAAAAAGGTGAAATATTCTTTTTTAAGATAAAAAGTTGAACAAACTTTGAATTCCTATTTTGAATGAAGGAGAAGCATACACAAAGGTAGCAAGAAAGTAGCTTGAAGAAGGATATAATTATATATTATTGTTCTTGTTCTTATTTTCTACTTCGTTACTATTTTTATCTATCATTGGATTGAAATATTAGTATTAATCAGATCCACAATAGTGGTGTATTTAGTGAAAATAATAATAATAATAACCGAATTCTTATTCAAGTTTCTTGTTTGTTGGTTTTGTGTAATGCTTCTTCTCTCTTTAAAATAAAAGCTCAATCATATAAATTTATATATGAAGATATTTTGCTTAACATAAGTGTCATTATAAGCATTCTTTTCTCTTTTTAATTTAAAGGAGATTTATGTAAAATTTTACAGTATAAATGAATGATTATGTAATTAAGCCACTCTAAGGTAGGGAAAACTTTTTTACCAAAATGAAAATTTATCAGTAGTATTTTGAAATATGTAGAGTTATAAAAGTTAATGTGGCTGCCAACCAAAAAAATGTGGGTAGTTATTAATAGTGTTGTAAAGTTTTAAAACTAATGAATATTTATATTGTTAAAATAAATGATAAAAGTATATATGATTAATAATTTTTAATTTAAAATTAATAAGTTATTATGTTAAAATTTAAAATTATTAATTATTTAAATTATATATAGGTCTGAATAGTTACTTATTTTTAACCATTAACTTATAATAATTATTTACAATTTAAAACTTAGTTAATTTTTTATATTTAAGAAAATAATATCATAAAATATAAAAGTCACATTTGAATTTGTGGTTAAATGGATCATTAACACTCATTTAGCCGTTTGATTTCAATAAACCTACCCACCCTGGTCTGTTTTGATTTTTAAGTTAAACAACTTGACTCATTTAAACCCTGAATTTGAATTTAAATATTCAATTATGTCCAACAAACAGGTTAATCGACCCAAAGTTGGAGTTTCTTTGGGATTGTTGTAAATTTTTGCTTATTTAAATTTTTTTTCCAGATCCTAACTTGCTTGGTCTAGCTTTTTGGGGGGGGGGGGGGGGGGGGGGGGCAAGAGTTGCTTATTTTTCAAAAAATTACTTATTTAAAAACAATGGAGTGTTTGACCAAATTTTTGTGAAAAAGTTAGTTGCTTCTAAGTGGTAGTAAAAGCAATTTTCTGCTAGAGAAAGGAAGAAGACATTGGAGTTTTTTCTTGGTAATAAAAGCAGAAGCAAAAGTAGAAAACTATATTTTTAAATAAAAACTTCATTTAAAGTCATAAATTACTACCTAACTTCCATCATCATTCAAATCTATGCATGTTCTTTTTAGCAATTTGACGCCAAAAAGTACTTTTCTTTTTTTCAAGTTTATCAAACACAATAATATTGATTAAAAAAAACTTATTAAATAATTTCAAAACATAATTTGCTTCTCTCTTACGTTATTCATAGCAATTCTAAATGTAAGAACGATCAAAATACCGACATCCAATAGGTACCCACAAAATTTGCTCGATTTGGGTCTAGGTATAGGAATGAAAAATAGGTTTGGGTTCACATATTGAGATTTCTCTAAGGATTTTAGGAGTCAAGAGAGGGTTTACCCACTCCACCCTAGAGCCACATTAAATTTATATATTTTTTACATATTTATTTTTAATATATATTTGATAACTGTAATATTTATATGTTAGTTGTTAAGTTTAAGAAATATTCGAGGATAAAATTGTAATATTCATACAATAGTTATTATGTTTGAGACATATTTAACAATAAAATTTTTGAGAATAGGCAATTTCAATTTTTTATCGTGTTTTTGAATATTATTAATGCATGGTTGTAAAACTTTTTCTATTTTATATAAATAAATTTCCTGTGGATGAGTTTCAATTTTAGAAAAAAATTGCTAATTTTAAAAATTTTCGAGGTATTTATGGATTTGAGTTTGAGCATTCAAGGATTTGATGAGAAAAGAGACAGAAATTGAGTTGTTCTTTACTAGAATATGAGTCTAAAGATGGAGAAAATATTTTTCTCCACATCCAAGTATGGAGAGTATAATACTCCATTTATGATCATCTATACTCAAATGAGTTCAGAGTTTTATAAGAAACACTACGAGAGAAGCAGTTGGTGTTTGACAAAATTATTGGATGAACACTTTTATGAATATTGGTATTAGGAAAATCTAAAGGAAATTTATTTTTCATTGTCAAATTACTAAAAAAAAGACATGTACGGATTTGACTGTGCATATGTGAATGGATAAATAGTTTTAGATATTCATTATTGTTAATTTTAATAAAGTTTCTAATTCTTTTATGTAATTAACATATAGAAAGTAAAATCATAATAAATATATAAAATATTTAAATCAAAATAAATAGGTAAAATTATTATCATTATATATATTAAAAATCAATGGCTTTGTACTATTTCTGATGTCACGTCAATATTATTTTTTTAAAAAGATTTGATTTTTTTTGTTTTTTCTTTAGTGGCCACATAACATTCTTTGAATTCTTATAAGATAGGAAAACAAATCATCTAAGACTTCAGATGAAGTACAGAGAAAAAGAGAGAGAGATATGTGAGTCCACATTTGACATATGGGTCCTTAACAATGTGGGGTCCATACTTTCTCTTTTTTTTCTCTTTCCACTTCATTTAAGTAGACTTCAGAGGATTCACATCAGCAAGATAAAGGGGTACTTTCTAGCTTTTAATATAGAAGAAAGGAAGCAAAAATTGAAGTGAAATTAAGAGGTTTGGTAATACTAGTTAGAATTAATTATAGTAATTAATGATTTTAAGTGAGGATATGTTTGTCTATTAAAATATAATTTATGTTATTCATCTTATAGCAAAGAATTTGCCTACTATTGTTCGAAAGCAATGTATTTATTTATTTTTTTAAATAATTGGGCCAAACACTACAAAATTGTAAAATAAGTATTTTTTTAAAAATAAACAATTTATTTTTAAAAAAAGTTTGGCCAAATAGGCTATTAGATTGATCATGTTACTTTTGACAGGAAATTAAAGACAATTAGATTTCAACCGCAATATATATTTAATAAAGCAAATAATTACTTGGTGTGTATAATCGTAATTAAACATTATAAGCGGATCTCAATTCCGATTGAGTGAGAAAAGGTGAGAAAAACAAAAATGAGTCATATATATATGCATAGTGAAGAAGAATAAAGTTACATAAATAATGTGAGTACTTTTTGAGAAGAAGACAAACGAAATTGTGCTAAATTCGCAACTGGAGGCAAATTGATCAAAGATTACTCACGTAATTTCTCTAAAAGAAACGCACAAAAGAAGCACTGTCTTTGGTAAGTGGATAAGGAATAGAATTAAGTGAGGGTGATGACACTAGTGAGCTTATCTTATATTCTTCTGTTTTTTATTATTTTCTTTATACATACATATATATATATATATATATATATATGGGGTACATCACATAATATAATATAACTTTCTATTAATTTTTTCATTACTAATTATTTAACAAATAGAAAAGTTATATGGTACCCATAGTTTATCGGCGATTTATCTAGTTGATGGTGATTTTGTAAATTATTAAAGTTTAGTGCATATTTATTAAATATTTTTTCGTTGTGGTAATATCCAATGTATTCATAATACATACTCAGAAGTAGTAACTCAGATTTCTGAAGCAACATTATCATAACTTTCTAAAAGAATGTATCACATCTTAGATTCAAGAGTCACATTCAGAAATTTGGACTATATATGTTGACACAGATATATAATTATCTAATACTTTTTTTAATTAAATATTATTATTTTTGAACGATAGAAAATTTGCTGTTTTGAGTTGGAAGGTATATTTGCCGGCTCAAATGTCATAATATAATAGATCTGAATCAACAGAATGTCGTAGGATAGATTCATGTCATTGCTCAAAAACCTTGTGTGTCGGAAGCTTGTTGTGTAGTTGATAAGGCATTAATTTGAATGATGAATGACCCTTACAGTAACCACATTCTGCCGAAGTATCGTGTCGGCCTATATTTCCTGTTATTTTTCTGGGTTCATATCCATAAATATGTATAATGATCTATGCTTTGGATCGCCATGAGTTTTATTATTAAATTTAAATAATAATAATAATTTGGTTCATAAACGATTATTTCTTTCAATTTAAGTTTTTTAATATAAAATTTTTTAATCTAATTCATTAGAACTTGCTAAAGTGTCATTATCTTTGAAATGATATTGTACTTTTGCTTTACTTCTCAAAGCCTACTTGATTTGGCAATAAGATAATAATTAGATAAAATGATGTAGTTAATTTGGCAAAAAATAATCCTTATATAAGTCCAAATTATCAATGAACTGTCACGTCAACTCTCATTTGTAACTTTGTTTAATGCAAATAACTATTTTAATTGAGAGAAAATGATTGGAGATTAGAGTTTTATTTTTTAAAGACCAAATGAAGAGAAAACTAGTATTTTAAGGACTAAATCATAAACAACAACAATAACGATAAAACAATTATTATTATTATTATTATTATTATTTTATTATTATTATGTTTGAATGAGTCCAGCTTGATCCAATAATCCATATCTCTTTTCATTTTTATAATTGTCTAACATTTAAGGTTCAAGTTGACGGCTTTATCATGTTAAAAGGTAATGGGTTAAATATTTGTACTTTTGGTCTTTAACTTTTGTTTTGCAGTTGTCTCTTTTAAATTCTATTAATTAATATTGACATTGATGTTACCTTTTTTATATTTGATTATGTGAGACTCCAACAAACTACTTTAAATATAAAATGATGTAATGATCCTTAAAATTTTAAGTTGCAAAAAACAATATTGATGATATTTCAAATTATTTAGAACAAAATAAAACAAACAAAAGTTAAAGAAAAGAAGTAAAACTACATGCATAATTAGGGAAAGTAATGCTTTCCTGATTTTTAGGGGGAAAAAAAGTAGAGATATAAATATCAATTTGGATAAGTTTCACGACCAACCAAACTGGTTCTGTCTTGTCAATTAATACATTGGGGAAGTGGAGATTACTACTCTCTAGTCGTTACCAGCTATAGCCAGATTTGAATCAGAAGGGATGGATGGTAAACCACATATGTGGTAGGTTTTGCCCTTGCATGAATATATGCCATGCACCAGTAATTGTCATTTTAATTTTTTTAAAGAATCATTTTCTTAGTTTTAGAGATGCAATTGAATTATATAATTCTCATCTTTGTTTAAAAAATTAAAATAAATTAGAGATTTTTTTATTTTTAAAATATACACTTTAATCTAATTTAAATTTTTTTAATTTAAATATGCTCTTCATTAAAAAATAAAAGAAGATATTCTAGAGTATGTGTGTGTACAAATGTATATATATATATATATATATATAAAGGTTATTAGAGAATATTTTAATAAAAAAATTAAAATTAAGTTAAAGAGTGACATAACTTTTTGTTTTAAAAAATGCTTTATATATATTTTAAAAATAAAAGAGGGAGTCTGTGTAATTTTAACAAAATTCAAAAAATATTTATGTAATTTATTCAAAAAATTACATTCCATTTTTGTAAATTTACGAAATAAATTATATTTATTTCCCATGTAACAACAAAATAATTATAATTATACCTATTTTAATCAAAATATCTTTATATATTTATTATTTATATAATATAATAAATATTAAATATACATTTGATTAATATAAATTTGTCAATTTTTGAAATTTAGAAAACTGTAAAATTATTTGATAAAAAAATAATTAATTATTACAAACAACAAACAAATTCACAAAATAACTTTTTGGGATTAACCAATTAAAAGTGACTATTTTATATTAACTAATTGCCTATCCTTTTGGCGATAGTGCGGATTTTCACTTTAGCAATTGTGGCATCACTCCGAAGGCAAGCTTTAACTTTGAAAAGGTCATTTGATCATGAAGTGCCTAACTAAACTTCCTTACAACCTTACCCTTTCGCAAATTAATAGTTAGTAATTTTTTTTTAGTATTATAATTGGGGATTATGCCTTTTAGTCTGAATAATAAAAATAGTATGGTGATCAATTTTGGCGGAGTTTTAAATTGTAATTAACAATAATTATTATTGTTGCAATAGGTTTTATATGCACATGAAATCTATATTATTATCTGCAATGACTATACTTTTGTAATTAATTAATTGCAATTTCCTTTAAGAAAAAAATGCAAGTAAATTTTCTGAAATGTTTGGTACTAAATTTTTTAAAATAAAATATAACTAGAAAAGTGACTTTTCATAAAATAATTAACAATATAATATTAAGTTAAAAAATACTTTCATCTTATTATTTTGTTTATAAATGTACGATAATCATTGTAATCGTACGTAAAGCAATCGTAAATGCACTGAAACATTCTCAATACATGTATTCAAGTTCATTCTAATATTACGAGGGAGAAAGGCCACACTCACACACACAATGCTATCTTTTTTCACTTTATACATCCAATGGCATATGAATCTTTGAGGGAGAGATAGAGAAACTTTATAAAGAGGTTTTTCCGAAAGAACATGCCTTTGTTAAAGACAATTTGATTTGTTGTAAAAGGAAGCAAATGTGGGTGCAGGGTATGGAAGGTTTAATTTTAGCCATGCATATGCATGCAGTAATAAAAGGTAAGTTTTACAAGGCACATGTTCATATTTGATCAAAGACATGCTTCTTTTCAAGAAGGTGGATTAGGAAATCAGTAGTGTCGGAGTCCATGATTTTGGTTAGCAAGGAAAGCAATTAAAGGTACCCTGAAGAAAAGAATAATGTCTACAAGACCATGACTTTCATGATAAGGCATCGATGAAGATGATGAAAAGCGAAGGTGGTTATTGTGCTAAGGAAATAGAAAAGTTCTCTTGATAACTTCATAAAGTGGTATCCCCAACATTTCTAGATATATATCCTTAAACCATTAGGGATGTCAATAATTTTATAACATTTTTTTGGGCCTATAAGCAATACATTAACCAACACTTTATCTACCAATAACAGAATCTTGAGCAATAATAGACAAAATAGAGCATGAGGGAGAAGACTCCCGATTAAAGGGGTGCATTCTCTTATCCAAATGCTTAGTAAGCCAATTGACTACTTTGTTAGTTGATTTAAGGACCTATATAAAAGACTAGGATTAAAGGTAACTATTACAAGTAATTACATCATCTTTAATTTATGAGAACCTCCAATCAAATGAGACTGAAGAATCCGAGATAGATGTTATTAGCTCCTTACAATCTAATTCAAAGAAGACAACATGGGAAATATCAAGGTCCAAGGCCAATTAAACCATCTTCAAAGCAAGGCATTCAACCATCTTAGCAAAAAAAGCATGAGAAGAGCCACACCACCATTCAATAACAACTCCTTCACAATTTTTAATAATCAAACCAAAGCCTGCATTTCCAATTCCCATCAAAACTACCATCCATATTAATTTTGAATTGGCTAACCATAAAAGGGCACCATCCATCTTTAGCAGTAGTATTCACAAGTTAAGACAAATCAATAGCACTAGGCACCTTATTAGTTAACCAAAATTCACTAGTAGAGTAAACTGCTAGTTGCATGGTAACCATAGGTTCTAACAAATAATTTTCAAATACTTTCCCACATCTACCCTTCCATATAAACCAACATAACATAGCAAATTGGACTTTCTCATAATCCCCCAACAAAATAGTATTAAAAATCTTAGCAACCCAAGCTTCTATTCTATATATATGACAATTATCAATTCTAAGAGATAAAGGACAACAAAACCAAACTTGTTTCTCCCAATCACATAAAAGGATAAGATATTTTATAGTCTTCATCTCTATACAACAACACAAGCAAATAGAATCAGTAGTACATTTTCTTTTGCATAAATTTTTCTTTGTAGCTACAAAGGTAGCACATAAACACCATATAAGTCTCATTTTTTATGGTGGGGGAGGGGTTCAAGCATCAAATCTCAAGCCATAAGGTAGATGATACCTTGAAAAATGAACTAGTAGATCAAGTCACCACTACTCTTGATAAGGACATTGCTCTTTGGTAACCCAATTTAATATTACAACTGCCATTTGTAGTAAAGGACTACAATAATTTATTAGCTCTTGGGAAAGAAGGGAGATGAATACTTTTGATAGCATTAATTTCTTTATTGGAGAGCTGATGTTCAATTAATGAAAGGTTCCACTTGCCATCATTGATAACTTCAGCCACATAACATTCCTGAACATCTTTAAAGGAGGATGCAAAAGAGAGTTTATGATCTTGCAATGTAGGAATTCAATGGTCTGACCACATATTAACATGTGTACCATTACCAATTACCCAACATAAATCTTTAGCTAAAAAGTACTTATCTTTTAAAATGCTTGAACATGCCTTAGAAGGTCTACAATCTTTCTTTGCATAGAGAAAATCAAAATTAAGGAAATAAATTCCCATTGAAATTTTTTACCTAAAGATCATTTGGAGAAGTCAAGATCCACCAAGCTTGTTTTGTAAAAACACCTATGTTAAAATTCTCAAAATCTTTAAAACCCAAACCTTAATCTGCCTTGGACAAAGAAATCGTTTTTCAAGAAACCCATTGAATCCACCTTTCATTTTTAGATTGACCCCACTCGAAATGTGATATCATACTCTCAAGTTTACAACATGTCTTTTGAGGGAATTTAAAACATGACATTGAAAAATAGATATAGCATTAGCAATGGATTTAATTAGTACCTCCCTTCTAGCTTGTGATAACATCCCTTTCTTCCAACCTTGAACTTTACTTTGAATTTATCATGAACAAATGCCAAAGCTTCAAATTTCGACCTCCCCTAAAGTATAGATAAACCCAAGTATTTACTAAGAGAATCAACTATAGAAACATTGAGAATGTTGCATATTTCTTTTTGTAAATGCTAGGGGTATTAATGGAGAAAAATATACAAGAGTTATTATAATTCACCAACTAACCTAGAGGCTACACAATATTTATCCAGAATATTTTTCATCATTTGACAATTTTCTTTACTAGCTCTAAGAAGAAAGACTAAATCATCTACAAATAGATAATAAGTGAGGGGAGAGCATGTTTTTGATAATTTAATGCGTTTGAATTTTCCTTGATTCAAATGATCAATCATCATTTTAGAAAGCGCATATGCAATTATTATGAAAAGATAAGGAGAGAAAGGGTTTCCCTATCTCAAGCCTCAATGTGGAATACTGTGAGCAATTTTATGTCTCAAAAGAAGAAGATTAAAGCTCACTGATGCCATACATTCCATAATTTTTGTTACCCAATTATCACAAAAACCCATTAGAAGCACCTACTATAAGAAATTCCATTCCACCCTATCATATGCCATATCATATAGATTTTAACTACTAATTCATGTTTGTTGCATTTAATGGAATGCTTCATGGACAATGATTATATTATTTTGAATAAGCCTCTCAAGTACAAAGGTTCTTTTATTTTCAATAATTGCATCTATTAAAATTTTCCTTATCCAATTTGTAATATTTTTTGGAACAATTTTATAAGAGAAATTGAAAAGGCTAGTGGGATGAAAATTACTAACTTGTTTAGGGAAGTCAACTTTTAAGATCATAACCAAATTTGTAAATTTAATTTGGATAGAGAAAAACCAATAGAAAAAAAAAATTCCTAAACCAACTCACAAACCTAATCTCTTACATGTCCCTAAGCATGTTGATAAAATATGACATAAAAGCTATATGGACTTGAAGTTTTGAAACCTCCCAAATCAAAAGCAACTTTTTTTTAATATGAAATTGTTAAGCTAAAAGAGTCATTATCAAATGCATAAACCATTGGATTGACAAAATTCAACACCTAAAAAAAATCATGGCTACCTGTTGAACAAAAAAGGTCAAAATAGAAATTAATGAAGCTTTAAGAAATCTGAGAAGGATCCTTAATCCATTGTCCATCATCACCTTTAAGTTTTAGAACTTTATTTCTTTACCTTCTTTGGATTGTTGTTACAAGAAAAATCTAGCATTTTTATCTCCATATTTAAGCCATTGAATTCTGGATTGTTGTGCCTAGTATTTTTCTTTGTGATCCTAAAGATTCTCTATTTGTTTTGAGATTTCATTAGCCAATAATGCCTTTTCATGTGTTTGTTCACCCGCATCCATTCTTGAAATTGTAAAAGAAAGAATCAATTGGCTTTATGTTATTAAGGAACTTTAACATACTCCATTTGATTAATGCCTTTTTATTTTTTTCAAATTATTGAAAACAAGCTTTACCACACTTATTTCATTGGTACCTTCTTTAATCTAGTGTTGTGTAATGACATTTACAAGAGAATCATTTTCTTGTCGTATTACCTCAAATTTAAAAGCTCTTGGAGTTTAAACATCAATGTAATTAAAAATTGCAACTAGTGGAGTGTGATTTAAACCAAGAGGCTTCAGATGAAAAGGTTGAGTGTTAGAGAGAAATTCACACTATACCACAGTACACACTACCTTATCAATTTTTTCTTTGATAAGTGCTTTGCCTTCTCTTTTGTTAAACCAAGAAAAGGTAGGTCCTTTAGACTTTAAATCAATTAAACCACAATCAAAAATAAAATTTTAAAACTTTGATAAGCTATTCTAAACCTTATTCTACTTCCTTACTTCTTAAAATTAAGGAGTAAATCATTAAAGTCTCCAATGCACAGCCAAAAGATGTGGGGTCTAAGATCAAAAGATTCTAGAAAATTTTAAAAGACATGTCTATCTTGTTCTTTAGGGGGCTCGTATAAAAATGTAATTAACCCAATGACATTATCAATTATGCCCTTAACGTTCACATGAATGAAATTTTTTTATATTGTAAGAACCTTTAATTGAACTTCTTCCTTCCACCAAAGAACCAAGCCATCAGAGAGACCTTTAGGATCAACAAAAACAAAATTTGAATACATTTGAAACTATTTTTGAAATCTTCTCAATTTACTCTCCTTCATTCTAGTCTCCATTAAAAAGACTAGAAAGATTTTAAACTTTCTATAGGGCTCCTTTAGAGCCTTCCCTGTCAAGGCCACCCCCAAGCTCTGGTAGTTCCAAAATAGTAAACTTATAATTCCTTAATGGTTTTTAGAGGATAGCCACCAGTCTTTTTGAAAGAGAAATCACCAAATGTAAAAACAAATTCTTCTTAAGCTTCATGCATTTGAACACACCAATTCTTCTTGTATTTTTGAAAAAGTAATTTTCCCATTTTACTAGGAATGTCCTCCAAGTTAAGCTTTTCCTTCCTTTTAGTTAATGATCCTTGCTCTTCTATTCACCTCTTGTGACATTAAGTTGTAGTTTCCCCTTATCCTTATACTTCTTCTATAGCACATAATCTATTGCATCATGTTTGATAGATAAACCAACTTGCACAACAATATTAGGCAACTTACTTTTTTGGCTCAGAGGGAAATGATCATCACAGCCTAAACATTCCTTCAAACTAACCTTCATGATAGCATGAACTAGGTTCATTGCATTATAGTGTTTTGGTGGCAAGATAAGAGCCTTAGAATTATCATTATCATTGTCTTCAGGGGGCAACTCCATAGTGTGTGATGGGGTATTGATATGAGGGTGCCTTTTAGCTCTCTTTATAATTTTTTTTAATATACATATTGTATATATGTATTTGCAATTTTATTTCATATATTGACAAGTTAATTCTATACTACAAAAAAGCATATTTTAATTGTATTATTTTATATATTTTGACATCGTAAATGTTCTATTATCTACATTTGGTAGGTTATGTGATTACATCTCATATATATATATATATTGATATATGATGACACTTAAATCTTTGAGTTTAGATTCTGTACTCCTTATTAAGAAGCAACATAACAAAATTTATACCATTGGCATCATCCTATGAACATTGCATTGCCACATCCCTTCTTTATTGAAATGCATCATTTTAGTAAAAGTGAAATTGTGTGTTTAGTATTTTTTTTTTTTCCTTTCCAAATCCTTATAAATTTAAGTAGTTTATTTTGGCATGCCATTTGAGCTGCCATTCACCTTTGTTACTAAATGCTTTGTTTGTTGGATATTCCTTACTTTCAATGCAAGGTTTCTAAAGCCACATAATTTCCAAAGTGCCTTGATGCTAGGCTGAAGTAGTCCTTAACCACAGTGATAGAGGTTAAGTAGGATTTGAGCGTACCTTCCTTATCCTCTATAGTAAATACTATTCATTATACAAAGTATAGCCAATTGGATTTTGCATATTATGATGCTTTACTTAAACTAGATGCCATTTGTTAGATTGTGATGCTTATGTCTATGAATTGTTAAGTTATCTTCTTTTTATTCCCTATGGTGATGCTTATGTCTTTAAAATATGATGCTCATCTCTTTGTGGTTTTCTAATTCATGGAAGTTAAATACTATTACTAGTGTAAATCTAACATTTTAAAATTTCAAATATATAAAAGGAAATGGTGGAAGTAGTACCAAGGAAAACAAAGTTAGTGATAGCATACAATGCAACAAAGCAAATTTGGTTTTGTGGTTCATAAAACTTAAAGTTAATCTTGCAATTTGATTTAGAGCGCACCAAAGCTTATGTTTGAACTGTGATGGTTATATCTCTGGCTTTCTGGTTCATGGAAGTTAAAACTGCTCTTGCATTTTGCTTCACAATGCACCAAAGCAAAAAATTATGCAAGTACATGCTAATACATCAAGATAGACATGATCAAAACCTAAGCTAATTAAGAAGCACAATGCTAATCAAGACCATTTGAGTCTGCCTCACAAACAGTATCAAGACCATAATGATTTTACCTCACAATATTGATTGAGACCAAAGCTTATCAAGATTTTGCCTAATAAGCAGTATCAAGACCAAAGTTGATAAAGATTTTACTTATTATCAAGTTTCATATGTTATGTCCATTGTAACCTTGAAGTTATTTGAAAAAGTATTGGATGTCATAGTTTTAATTTAAGTTGAATTGTGTCTTCAAGTAAGTGTAATAATGAGCTAAATGTAATGAATAGGCTTGTTGCAATAAAATGGTTCCTTTTATTGCCACTCATACAAAGTTTTGATTATATTGGTACTATGTACTATTAGTATATACCATAACTCAAGTGCTTCAACTTACTTGTTTGTTTACATTTAAGACATTATGAGTCTTGTAAAAGTTAGTTTAGCCTCTTCTGTTTAAGGGTATGCATAATAAGGTGCAGAAGGTGCTAAGCATGATATCTCATATTGCATTTAATTATGTGCTTCAATGTCCTAAAAGAATTAAGCAAAATTATGAATTAGTCTATGAAAGCAACAATGTGGATTTTGAAAAAAGATACAAGATGACTTATCCATATTGTATAGATTGTTAAGTTTGCAAAACTCTAACTCTTAGAGCTAATTTTCTTTTCTTAGGTTGATGCTCAACCCAACCCATTATGCATCTCTTACTTTTTATACTAGTTCTCTTCTTCAATCCTTTTAATTGTGCTATGCATTTACCTACTGGTGCTATGGTAGCACCGCCATCATTGTCCACACATTATTTCCTCAAACAAAACTCCCTCACTTGCTTGTTCAGCTGAAACACTATTTCATGCACCAACAAGAATACTTACACTTTGGTTACTAGTCTTGTTAGCATGGGACAAAGTTATCTATATTGATGTATGCTTTTTAACCTAAGATCTGCTTTAACTTTCTTACCCTTGATTTCATGAATAACATCACTCCTAACTTCTTTTGTCCACCTTTCTAAAATATACTACTTAAGAAGTTTTTTCACATCTATCACATTATACACTTTCAAAGTATGACAGCATAGTCTATAAAATTAAGGTCATAGACTTCCCACAGTTATATGAAATTAACTTGTTGTTGAGATCAAACAAAACTCTCCACTCTCCCTCTTAGTCAACCATACTAGTAACATTTTCAAACTTTAGCTAACATTTATTTTGATGTTTTATATAGACAACTACATAAAAATCATGCTCTTATTGGAATAAGTCAAAGATAATGGTGGTGTAAGTTTAAGCAAGTTATTGCAATATATGTGAACTCTCTATTTTCGATCTTGGGATTTTCTACTTGGACTCAAATCTACTCCTTAACTCATTATAAAGCTTGTCATCCACAACCCATTTGAAATACTTGAAAATCTAAATGATATCAAAATATGGTTTTGTACAACTTTTGATATCATCATTCACACTTTTATTTTGTACTCTACATGTTAAGTGTGAAAGCATTTTTTACATGACATATTGCTCATTTTTCCTTTATCTTGTAATTTGATTGCCACTATGTGTTTTTGTGCACATTATATTTTGATAGCAAATTGTTCTATACTACCTTAAATTGTGTTTCCTCAACATACTTGTGCATAAAATATGATCCATCCTCCATTAAATTTTTAGGGTTCTTGATGTCATTTTACATTAAATGTCATATGCACAATCTATGTGAAGTCTCTAGAAAGACCTTGTGTATTGCTTTTACCATTACTTGATCTTGATAAGTAAAAACAATAAGGGGACTTTTTTCCTTATGAGCTTCCAAGAATGTTTTAAACAACCATTTAAATGACTTTGCAATTTTATCATATAATAATGCCGCCCTAAAGATCCTATTCTTTTATGGTGATTAAATCCTAAGAAGATGGTAAACAATCTATGGTTATAGTTAGTAGAAGATGGTAAGCAATATATACTTTACTCATCAACTTAAAAGATACTTTCTGTTGAATTCTATAATCCTCTTTCAAATCAATCACAGTCTTGAACTTTAGTTAATTTACATTGTGAAGCCAACATATAAATTGTTTCTAAAAGATGAAGTAGGTGATTATATTCCCTGACAAAGTGACTTCATATTTTTCTAATCACATATGTAACTCTTATTCTTGCTTTATAATTGGTCCTAGTTTTAAGTCAAGGATTAATAATCATAAAATCTCTTTATCTTATTTCCATAAATTTTCTTTGCAACAAACATATATGTACAAACTTTGGAATCATCCATCCTACTCCTACTAAAATTACGTTTCTTAGCTCCAAATTTGTTTCTCTTGCCATAATCAATTCAGAACTTTCATTCTTTCTTTAGGCTCTCAAATTCTAGACCTAGTCTAAGAATTAAATCAACCTCTATAGATTGGTATTTAAAAAAACATGACAAAGTTAATCAAATTCTTATTTTGCAAAAGATAAATAAATCGAGCAAAAGATAAATAAAATAAAGCTGTATAAGGATGTCATCCACACTTTCAATGGAACTCAAAGCTACCATAATTACATGTTCTTCTTCTTATTGATTTGATTTATATTGCCTTGCTTTTAATCAAAGTATAGAATGCATATGTATTGGACATTTCAATAAACTGTGCCTATAATTGACTCGTCAAGAAACAAACTTTGTATAACAATGGAGGTCATCATTATTCAAAGTCTCCCAGCAGCACTTTGAAGCTTTGCAATTTTCATAATTATTCTTATAAGATATTAAGAATTATTACTTCAAAAACCCCCCTCATCCTATTCTTAATAACAATATATAGGGATTCCTGCATTCTGCCATTCTTGGGAGTAAGCTGCAGCCATGAGACAAATGAATTCAAAACATGCTTGCAGGTTAATATGCAACGCTTTCATAACTTCTTTTCGTAAATCGTCTTTTGTTCTCCAAAAACTTCACTTTTTCAATAACAAATAAGACAAAATGGATTCATAGCTTTTTCTACATGACTATCACCTTCAAATGACCAAGTAGTCTTTAAATATCAATTTTATAAGAAAAAAAATAACAAGATAGCAACTTAATCCTTTGCCTTCTACCCTCCTAAACCCACTAACAAGATGTAGGGGCCAAAAAAAAGCTTATGTATGATGTGAAGAACCCCTGGAACAAAAAGAAATAGAAAAAATGCAAGGTTTAAAGGTTGACCATAATTGAATGCTACACCATCTCAGAAATGAAGGTTCTTCCCAATGACAGCCAAAATATTCCCTCATTATTGGAACAAAGCTCTAGGCTACTCGATGCTATACATTTATCGACTTCAGCCAGCTTTTGAAAATGCAAGAAAAATATCACGTTGAGACGCTCAGCTACTGTGAAACACAACGTTTTTAGGTGCTGCACCAATAGCTCAGATGGAACATCAAAATGGATGGCCAAGATCTGCGAGGATTTGAGAAGAAAAGCAAAACAAAACGTACTGTTTCACTAAAAGTGAGACAATGCATTTTAATGAATGGGGGGATGTGG
Source organism: Erythrophleum fordii (assembly GCA_032878935.1). Lineage (NCBI taxonomy): Eukaryota > Viridiplantae > Streptophyta > Magnoliopsida > Fabales > Fabaceae > Erythrophleum > Erythrophleum fordii. Next base: position 10,933,651 of record JAVQMF010000032.1, on the reverse strand, counting down.
CAGCACGCCGGTCGTAGGATGACACCAATAGTCCAGATTCCACGAGCAACATGGTGTGCTGCTCCTCAGTGAAGAGTAGAGAATCGGAATGCCACATCTTTGGGTATTTAACATCTAGATTTGGATTGTCGCATGTGATCATATTATCAATTGACCATTTCAAGTGAAAAAAATCATATCCCTTCACTAAAACACATCTACAGGTAAAGTTGAAGGAAAAAACCCCCTTGCACCTGAACGGATCAAGATCGCTGGTTGAGAATTTTTTTTCCTTTGCACAAGGTTTGAAGCTTCGAAAATTGTTTGGAAGCCTAATTAAATTCGTTCAAAAACAAACATGCCAAAAAATTTTCCAGATATATAGAAAAGTTAACCCAAACCATCTCGCAAACTTATAAAGATCTGCAACCTTGTGTGTGAGTTGGGTTAAATTTATGGATTCACGGGTCAACCCAACCAAGTAATGAAAACAAGAATTATTTAGAAAAGAGATGAGACATGAGGTAAAAAAAAAAAAAACCCTTAAAAAATAAAAAGGGAAAAAGAGAGTGACCTTTCAATTTAAACTAAGTAAACAAAGATAATAAAATATATATATATATATAAACATGTTAAATATTTTTAATTAATGAATCTTATTTTTTATATATATGTATATATAATTATTTTTCATTAATTTAGTTAGTATACTGCCTATCAGTTTGGCTAAGAATTTTTGTTTTTTTCATTGCCCTCAGCAAAAGGTAACAAACTAATAGACTTTAGTCAGTGATAGCTGCTTCCTTTAGCCGAATATGAACCAAGAGGGAGGCGTTCGAAGTTCAAAGAAGGGGACCTTATGGGTGTGGGGTAGTAACTCACACTGATTACATTCTCAATGAAAACAAGAAAATAGCTGTTCATCTAAAAGCTTAGCCATGCTTCCCTCAAGTATCATCATTTGTCTTGTATGCAGGACCCAATTTCTTGGACTCTCTTGAACCATCGTTGAATATGCAGATATAGTGCTTTGACATGTACCAAAGTGTGACAATTTTTTTAAATGATTTTTTTTTTCAAATAAAAATTAAATTATATTTATTTTTACATTTAAAAATAAAAAATTGAAGAGACGTAGATATATAGCAATGTGTGGGACCTGTTTTTTTTTTTTTTTTTATCTATAATATTATATGATTTTTTGGGATTAAAGACACCAAAAATTTTAAAGCCACATTTGTATGTGTCTATATTATATATATATATATATATAGTTAAAGTAATATTACATATATATATATATATATATATATATATATATATATATATATATTAAGCTATAAGATATTACAATATCTTACATGTTTCTATTTGATTGTTTGATATAATTTCATTAAAAAAAATGTACGTATGAGACTGTAGAAAATTTGAAAATAATTTTCCTGATTTAAATTATTTTCATATTAATTCAATTTTTCAAAAGTTCCCGTGATTCACGTATAGCTCCTAGCTCCAAAAATATAGCTCAAGCATATATATATATATATATATATATGTGCGCGCGCGCGCGTGTGTATATCCTAGCCAGTTGCAAGAGTACGGAGGGGTTCTATGCAATTGTGAGGCTACAAATGAACCACAACTCGAAGATATATAGGCTGGTTTGGTCCCCATTTCGTAGATGAGACAGCTACGTACACTTCCTTCTTTACTTGCCCCACAATTAATCAATAACTCCTACAGCATTAGAGTTTCTATCCAATCTCCAAAATTACCCAACAATATTGCCTAATCTTGTAAATTTAAAATCTTATTAGTAACGATGACATACATTGTCAGTTTAACTTTTAATTAATTTTTTTCTCCTCTCTTTTGATCTCAACGACCATCCTAGATGTAACAAAACAAGATCAATTCACCCAAAAAAAAAAAAGAACTGAAATGAATAAGCATTTGGGACCTTTATAATTGTCTAAAAATATTTTGCTATTTTTTTTACAGTAAATACATAAATTTAACCAAAAAAGATATAGTTTGCGTAACAAGGATGAAAAAAGAAGGAAATAGTGCAATATATATATACACACACAAAAAAAGTCATTGCTTACCAACAGAAAATGACAGAAACTTGAGAGCGCAAAATTTGACCCGAAAAGAAAAAAACAAAGAGCTAATTATGCAATAGCTACAACCATGGCAGCTCCTCCGTGAGAGGAAACTCAGACAGCAATCTGTCGAAGTCTTTGAAGGACAAGTTCTTCATTTTCGTTGAAGATAAAACATTATCATGATCTTCGTATCTATTTCCACCTTTATTGATGCCTTGATCTGGTTTCACAGTGACAACACCGCCATGAAAATGAGCATTATTTCCTCCTTTTGCTTCTAAACCAGTTTCTGCCGCCGTTGCTACGAATGATGACGACCCATTTCCAACCCAAGCAGTGGATGCATTATTTCCGGTGAGGCTCTGAACCACAGCTCTGAAGTTCACCGCATCGGTTTCCACATAGTGCGTATCAATCTGCACTATCCTCACACCTTCACTATACCTTCCACTATTCTTCATCTTTCTCACAAAAGGTTTCGTAGTTTTGCTTGAAACAAAAGATAGAAAGGTAGTTTCTTTCTTTACAGATTTGGGTTATCTATTTCTCTAAGGAGCACTTTAGAAATAAAATCTTACATCCACTAGGATACAAGAAGATGTGCACCTTATGATCACTCCAATACAAGATTTAAGTTTCGATACAACCCTTAAGCACCCCTTACGAAAAAGGTTAGCTCAGTATATAAAAAGAAATTGTATCTCTCTCTTGATCAACCGGGATTCGATTCTTTTGAAAACCACCAATCCCGATGGATGTGGAGCAGTACTATACCCTCAAGACCAACACTGCAGAAAAGATACTTAATTTCAAGCAAAACTTGAAAAGAAATCCGAAGAGTACGTAATACAAATAACAAATATATAGAAGCTTCGCTAAACTCGGAATATGGAAGGCTGATGTGTGTAATTCGGAGTGAGTGATGATGACGATGATGAGAGAAGTGGATGTGGGTGGAGGGTGTTTATATAGGTGTACTAGGCAAGTGGGGTTTTGACAGTTGAGAAGAGCAAGTTGTGAGGTTTACAAGAGAGGCGGTCAAAGGAGACTGGTGTGATGTATGAAAAAGTGAAAGGGTCTAAAGTCAATATTAGCAACTTGGAACACGGTCAAATTCGAACTATAATTCTTCCAAGAACAAGAGAGAAAGGTAGGTTTAGTCACGTGCCGTTTAATCAGATTCTGTGGTCACGTGCCATGAAACTGCATGTTTGGCAAGAAAAAAAAGGGAAAAAATTTAATGTCCATTATAATTATTATTTAATAATTATTATTATGTTATTTTATAAATTTTTAAAATAAGAGTAAAAAATTATTTTTTATTTTTAAAATTATTTTTTTTACTTTTTATTTCTGTTTATATTTTAAACTTTTTTGTATACTACACACTTTAACGATATAAGTGTATTCTTTTTTAAAATGAAAAAACCTATATATAATCCCTTATATTTTTATTGTTAAGTTCTTCCATTAAAACATAATAAGTATATAATTTTACAAATAATATGTTTCATTCGCTAATTAAATAATTATTTATTTTAATTAACTAATTTGATAATAAAAATAAAAAAATTACATCTAAATTTAATCTTTTTTTAAGTCAAATGCATAGAATACTCTTGATTTCTTGTATAAAATAAAACATTAATCATATGTTCGTGTGACGGAAAGAGCAAAGTTATATATGTTTTTTAAATTAAAAGTCATTATAATTTAAGATGGCTCGAAAAAAGAATTTAATCTCAGTATGCATAAGTTAATTCAAATGCTGTTACTGTATGGGGGGGGGGGGGAAACTAACGATCATACTGAATACAACTTTAGAACCAACTTAAAACTAACTAGTTATATTTGAAAGTTCTGTAAATGCTAAGATAAAATGAAAGAATTAAATGGAATAAATTTACATTTATTGTGCTTAAAAATTTTATAGAAATATTTAGTTTGGATTAATGTCCTCAATGCTGACGTCTGAGTTATGGCAACGATGACTAGTCTCTCTTGGTTGAAAAAAATTCCACTCATGAAAAATTGAATTTTAACTCAAATACAAAGAAGTCTTCTCTGCATGGGAAAGGTCCATATATATCAATTCAAAGATACTTTAATCGAAGTTTCTACCCGCAAGGGTCTGCTTGGTGACCAATTAATTCTCTAACCTCCTTAGTTTTCAACCAAATACATCTAAAACAATTATTGGGTAAGAGTACAGTATTTTTGACTTGTTGCCAGAGTTTCTTAGTAATATTTTATAATAATTTATAAAATATTATTTATAATAGTAATTTAAGCAACAAAATTTTCATAACAGTCTAAATTAATTAGTTGCAGAATTTCAAAATACGCAATTAATGATGTATTAAATTGTATATAGTAGTTTAAGTAATAAAATTTTGATAACATCCATGCAATCATTACATAAAATCAAAATATGCAATAATTTATACAGTCGTTGCTTATTGCAATAGTTCGAGTAACATAATTCAGAGAACACTTTAAAAATTGTTGCATGAAATCAAAATATGTAACACTGTAAAAACTATTGTTTATAATAATAATTTAAGAAACACATTAGAATCAAATCGACATTTTTTAAAAATTATTCCTATGTAGATGTTAGTAGAATATTTTGTATAAATACACTATGTTTATTTTGTTCTTAAAAGAATTCAATACACATTTAAAGATGAAATATACTAAAGTAATTTAAAAAACGTAATATATAACAAATAAAATAATGTATAAATAAATAAATAAATGAAAAGTCAGCTTAATGGAAAAACTGTCTCGCTTCCAACAAAGGTATACGTTGGAACTTTTCACATATTTGTCAAATGCGTGCCCATATAGCTCCAAGAGTTTCTGGTATCGTGGCGATTGATTGAAGAAATTGTTGTCTATGAAAATAGACTAAACAAGTAAATGTTATGTCATTAAAAATCGTGGCTGAATCTTTGAGCAATAACTTTACCATAAGCAATGATTTTTAAGTGTTGTCATTTTTATAAAAATATTTTAGTGGTTGAACATTATATGCAAACTGTATATATAATGAATTTGTTTGCTTCTCATTGCCATGTTATTTAAGTTTTAAAAAAATTAATTAAAGAATTATTTTAATTAAAGACAATTCTAATGAAATAAATAATAAAAAATTGTTATAGAAGTATTTTGATAAAGACCCAAAAAAAATTTAATTTTCTGAAAAAAATAAATAAAGCCAAGGACCCATTAATCAGTGGTATATGATTTATCTTGACTAGGATTTAGTTTCCATTCTCTGTAAATCTATTTTATAATTTAGAACTTATATATTAATTTAGTTTTCTTTTGACCATCGTAGGGGAAAAACTGCATGCGTGGTTGACAATAGATGAATCATGAATAGACCATTTGGTCCTTTACTCTGATAGGACGTTGTTGTCAATACATGGCTTTTTTAACTGATATATAAGAAAAAAAAGATAAACAAACAATATTTAAAATTTTAAATTATCCATCATCTACATTTTAAAGTTTGCATTTTATGTTTAGATATTTTTTTGTTTCTTATGTGCTTTAAAAATACTCACAATTTTTTCTTCTAAACAAAATTTAATTATTTATTGTTTAAATTTTTAACAGGTTCTCAAGAGTGTATTCTTTAAATTGGAGGTCATTTTTGTATTATCTCTCATTCCAGATGTGTTGAAATTTAAACTTATCATCCCTCGTATTCTTGTCGAAGCTTGTAATTTATTTTAAGATATTTTCTATTTTTTATTTTCTTCTCATATATTTTCAATTTTTTTATAGAAAATTTTAATATTTTTTTTCCATGTACAAGTCAGATTAATAGAACTGATGAACTGGTCTCCTTGTTTAACTCTTATCTCTAAGATATTCATCCATTTGAAACCTAACTTTCTAATACTCAGCCAATATCACTCATCAATGATATATCTCAGCCAAGTTCATCGATGGGTGTGATGTGTCATAACAATCCTCCCAATCCCCTAGATGCAACCGAAGATATAATAGAAAAATTTAAGGCAAAGGATGAATATGATGCTTCACCAAATACAAATGAATATGGGGAAGATGATATCGATGACACTGATATTGAAAGAGATTCAGTAATTCCATTGAATCAGTATTCTGATAAGTTATTTATTTTTTTGTCTCAAATAAGTAATGACAATGTGAGTGAATTTAAGATACCTGATATGGAAGGGGTCATCGATCTAAATGATGACTAAGAGATGTATGTTGGCATGCGATTTTCTAATAAACAGTCACTGAGTCATGTTGTAAAACTTTATTCAGTTCGCACATACCACACATTCAAGGTGTATCAATCATTAATGAAGTACGCGGAGTACCATTGTCCAGAGTATGGTGTTAGATGTAACTGGCAGATAAGGGCATGTCAATATGGGGGAGAAAATGACTAGCAGGTAACAAAGTATGCGAGCCCACATACTTGTATCTCCTCTATGCTATCATAAGATTATTTGAAATTAGACTCTAATATAATAGTATCAAATATTATGTCGATGGTCATAGAAAATCTCTCTACTTCTGTTTGTGATATCGTTGAGAGGATACATAGCACCTTTGGATATATAGTGTCTTACAAAAAAGCATGGTGCAATAAGCAACAGGTCATTGTAATCGCTTTTGAGAATTGGGAGCGATCGTATACAATTCTCCCAAAATGGTTATCTGTTGTCCGACACTTCAATCCAAACTCATACTTTGAATTTGTGACTAAGGAATGCACATAGATAACATCAGATACAAAGGCAACAATTATATTTCATAGGGTATTTTAGACATTTAAGTCTTGCATTGATGCCTTTGATCACTTGAAACCAAATAGATGGCACATTTCTATATGGGAAATATAATGGAACATTGTTGATTGTCAGCTCAGAAGATAGTACTAAAAAAGTTATCTTCTTTGCATTTGCCATCGTTGAGAGTGAAACGTATGAGGCATGGGAGTGATTTTTTAGTAACCTCAGGCGACAAATAATGCCGACCAAGCAAGATATTTGTTTAATATCTGATTATCATTTAAGAATATTAATAGCAATTGCAAACCCAGAAAACGGTTGGCAACCATCCCATGCACATCACTTGTTTTGTTTACGTCATATTACAAGTAATTTGAATACGACATTTAAGATCAAATGGTTGAAGAAGAAGTTTGTGAATATCGACTATTTGAATAAGCGCCATTTGGTTGATAAACAACTGGCACAAATCCAACAGTTACATTCAGAAGCGGGAAATTAGATAGAGAATATACCGAAGAGTAAGTAGTCACGTGCATATAACATGGATGGACATCGTTGGCGGCACAAAGCAACAAATTTAGCTGAATATATAAATAGTGTCTTCAAAGGTGTTAAATTCCTGCCCATTATTAGCTTGGTTAAAGAAATAATGTATTGGTTGAATAAATATTAGATTAAGGGAACACATACCATATTTGCTCATATACAAGCAAGTAACTTATTCTTTGAGGATATCCACAAGAAGATTTCAGCCAAAATTACAAGAGCATCTGCTTTATCAGCCCGTGAGTTTGATAGAAGGTCTTCAGAATTCAAAGTTGAAGAACCCTATGATCCCTTCAATAAATAGTGTGGGCAAACTTACAAGGTTAGTCTGACAAACAGAACATGTGACTGTGGCGAGTTCTGACTTTAAAAGCATCCTTGTCAACATGTCTTTACTGCATGTGTTAAGATTTGTCTTGACCCTTTATAATTTGTGCACGTTGTTTTTTGCTCAAGATAATTCTAAATGCTTGTAAGATAGAATTTCGTCAAATAAAAGAAAAAATTTATTAGTTTCGCATAAGTGGACCTCGATTGGTCCCTGATCCTTTTATGATTCAAGATAAAGGTTAGCCGAAATCTTCATGAATACGCAATGGGATAGATTGGCAAGAAAGCTCCAGAGACAACTAAAAACGTAGATTATGTAGACAGATCGGCCACAATCATGCCATATGCCCCTTTTGTCAACCACAAAGATAGTCATAGTTATAGGAGTGAATTACATATTCATTGTCGATAATCATTTGTATATTAATTGTCAGTGATTAATTTAAAAGTAACAATTTACTTATATCTGTTTTGAGTATGAATTGTTGTTCATTAATTTGACATATTAGGGTTATGTTATAGACTTATGATTTGTTATTCATCAATTTGACTTATTAATATTACTATTGGCAAATATTTGAGTTCTTGGTAGCCATTATGGACCCTCACTTGAGTGCTATTTATCTTGGACCAGAGAATAAGTCTTTACTATATTTATAGACTCGCCACGTGTCCTAAGCTGTTTGGTAAGGAAGAGTGAGTTAAAAATTTACTTTCTTGTCTATTGTTGATTTAACTAAATTTATGACAGTTTTTCTAATGTAATAACATAAGATAATAGAATTCTATGTATACAACGAATAGTGCAAGAAGATCATATATTCAATCCCCCTCTAGCCATTGTCACATATCTCATACAAGCTAATTTTTACTGTCTCATGACTCGGTCATTTTGACTTCAATACCGCCCTTATGTCAGCTTTTATTGAGCTATGGCGCCTGAAGACACATACATTTCACCTCACCAGAGGTGAGTGCATGATCACACTATAAGATATCGTTATCCAACTAAGTTTACCTTGCACGGGGACTGTAGTATGTGGACAGACAGATTTTAATTAGTGAATTGTTTATAATGAGTTATTTTGTGTGATATTGCCTCATGGGACATTGGATGGGCAGAGATTAAGCATTTCTTGATTGACACAAATATTCAACAACTTGCCTGATGACACAGATGATGATACTATTCACCAATTCACACGAGCATATATCATGGGCTTGATTGTGGGATACTTGATGCCAAATAGGATTTGACATAAAGTTATGTTAATGTATCTTCTGCTACTTACTAATTTTGTAAAAGCTTGTTAGTATAGTTGGGGATAAGTAATATTAGCCCGTTTATAAAGAGAAATGTGTAATGCCACCTACTATAACGAGATTAACATAGGTGGTTGTCTGACTCTGCTTCATTTATGGGTATGAGATCGATTCCCCTATCTTGCTCCACGAAGACCCCCAACTCGATCCTCGGATGGCTATCTACCTATTACACCTCCACTAGAATTCAAGTATAAACATATATATATTTTTTAGGTTTACTATTTTTTTTATGATTGATAAGCTAATGTGCATTCTTCTATTCCTCACAGGTGGCGAGATGTTCCACAATATCCTCGGGCGACAACAGATACTTTGCGACAGTGTAAAATATTATTAAATCAAATAAAGGATGATAAGGTTTATATTTGGGTACTTACTTGTTTTTCATTTTACGAGTATACCACAAAGTAACCATATTCTGTTATGTAGGTTATTTGGCTTCCATATGACTCACCGGAGGTTATCCAATTAATTGTGGAGTCTTGATTAGTGATATTTGATGTATAGCGTGCATCTGTGCCTATACTATACTTTTGGATAGTTGAGTGATATCACGCTGATCGCGTTCTCCGTTAGTTCGGTAAGATGCAGTATATTTCAAAAAAATCATTTAATATAGGATCGCTGCATACTCTTCAATTAAGAGGAAAGATTCACAAAGACTGGTAAGAAGAGCATGTAGTTTTCATTTCAGCATGGAATTCGTGGCCTTTGGTAGTAACACAGAACGACTTTATTGATAGATCACTAGATCGTGCGTTAAACTATATGTGTTAGTATTAGTGACACACGTGAAGATTGATTCATTCTGCTAGTGGTTTTTAAGGTTTTTGTGATATGACTTTTACATAATTATTATCTTTACATTATCTATCTTTAAATATATATATATATATATATATATATATATATATATATATATATATATATATGTATCATTTTTAACAATTGATTTTTTTTTCACAGACGAATGTGTTGGAGGACTTATACAGACTTACTATTATTGACCCGTCGACGCTTAGTTATAAAGGTTTTAGGTAGAAAGCAAGTAATGATATTCGAAACATATTGTATGCTTTAAGAGAATATCGAGATATGTTTATTTCCCAACTAGCTCCGCCAGCACCTGATCTATCCAGACCTCCAGAACCACAGGCGAGGCTAGAAAAAAGAGGCCATGAGTTCCTCTTATCTAGGGAACTAATGTCTAGTGGAGACATTAAGGAATTTCATATGAACATGCCATCATCATCTTACACGATAGCTCCTATATCTTGTGGTGACGTTGGTCCTTTTTTTGGTCTACCATAGACTGTTGGTGGAGATGTTGGTTCTTCTTCCTTTCCACCATCTGTAGACATTGGCATTGCATGTCTATCTTTCTTTACACCTTACTATATACCTTCATTGCCTTCATCCACTTATCTGGAGTCATCTTTCTCCACACCGCCACCGTAGCCAATGCAATCTACCGGGGTATCATTTACATAATTATTTATAAATCTAACTGTATTTAGTGTTGAATATAGCAATACTTCTTTTGCACAGTAGGCATCCTACCAACCTTAACAAGGGTTTTTCACTCCAAATCAACCAATTCCGCTTATTTAATCTCCTTAATGGAATTTCAGTTCTCAACAAATTCGAAATCAAATGGAGAATGAATCGTCCAAAGAAGAAAATGAAAAAACATTTGTCAATGATACCGAGAAAAATGAAGAGCAAGAACAATCACAACAATGTCGCCCTCAGCCAATGAGAATAAGGCTTTAGTGTGGGATAAGTAGTTATTACAGCCGATAACTATTATTATTTTTTAAATTTAATACTTATTTGTATTATTTAATGATAAATTTAAATATATTTTAAGAAAACTTTATTACCTTCTTGGACAACATCAACTTATCAAAAAATTAAGCAATACAATTACACACACACACACACACACATACACACACACATATATATATATTATAAAATTATTTTTTTAATGCGTTATATTTTTAAAATTGTCATAGTTCATTTATGAAAATTTCTTTTTATACATTAACAATAAAAAATATATCTTCAAATGTAAAAAAAATAATTTGATTAATATTTCTCAAAACATAAATATTTTACAATTACAAGTTTAAAAATATTATATATATATATATATATATATATATATATATATATATGAATATATATATATAATATATATTTATAAAATAAATCACTTTTACAAATTTATTTTAAAAATTATTATCTAAAATTTTTTTAAATAGTTACTTTAAATTTAATATCTACAAATTTAACAAAATTATTTAATATTCCTCAAAACATTAATATTTCACAACTACAATATTTAAGAAAGTAAGATATTGTATTCATCATAATGCAAATTAAAATTTTTTCTTTACAGTTGAACTAATTTTATACAAATTTAAACAATAAATACATAAATAAATATTTTTTTAAAAAAATTATTTTACTAATTATTTTATATTTTTAAATAATTTATTAAAACAATTATTTTAAATTTTTTTCTTTAAATTTAAAAAAAATTAATTAATATTTCTCAAAATATCAAGTTCTCACAACTACAAAATTAAATAAATAATATAGACAAATTAAGATGTTATATTCTTCAAACTATAAATAAGAAAATTTTCTTTATAAGCAAATAAATTTTATGTAAATTTAAATAGTAAATAAATTATAATATGATTTTAAAAATACTTTTACTATATGTTTAAGAATTCTTATCTAAATTTTTTTAAATTTATTATTTATATTTTAATTTTTATAAATTTAAACAAAATTAATTACTATTCTTCAAAACATAAATTTTTTATAATTATAAAATTAAATAAATTATATATACAAATTAAGTCATTATACTTTTCAATATATAAATAAATATTTTTTTTTCATAATTGAACAAATTTCTTATAAATGTAATTTTAAAAATACTTTTACTAATCTATGTAAATTCTTGTTTACTTTTTTTAATGATTATTTAAATTTTAATCTTTACAAATTTTAATAAAATTAATTAATATTTCTCAAAATATAAGCTTTTAACAACTACAAAATTAATAAAATTATATAGACATTTAAAGATATTATATTTTTTAAAATACAAGAAAAAATTTTAATATAAATTTAAATAGTACATAAATTAAAAAATAATTGTTATAATAAATTTATAATGTTTTAAAATTTTAAATATTTATTATTTTATAAATTTTAAATAAATCAATGAAAATATAAATTTCTAAAATATTTTTTTATTTTATAAATGATCCACTAGTCAAACCGACCCATGGGTCAGTTTTCACTGACGCCTTCATGGATCAGTGTCATTTTAATTTTTTTTAAAAAAACAATATAATTAAAAAAGAATGTAATGCACAGCCTGTAGCTTTACATTACAAAAAAAAAAAGTTATATATATAAAGAATTTGTTTTAAAAGTCATATTTTGTTTCTTTATTTTTTTATATATTTACATCAAAAAGCCATCAATACAAAGCTTCCATTCAATTTAATGGGTTCAATATACAAGTTAAAATTAACATATAAATTAAAAAATAAAGTGAATAATAGCATTTCATAGTTTATGTTAATATTTTTATATCATTATTTTTTATATTTTTAATTGTAATGATAATAATTTTTTATAATATTTAACTAGATATTTATCAAGTATACTTTTATATAATTATTTAATTTAATTTTTATTTTTATTACAAAGAAGGCTCAAAATTAAAGTAGTAGAAAATTAATGAAAAATGTGGAACAAGATAATGATCAAATTCTTGACTACATGTTTACCTTAATATTTAAAATTAAAGTTGATACTATGTGAAGTATAAGGACATTGACATTATTATATAATTGATAAAGTTTATTGAACATATTGGTCAAGCAAGATTTTAAGACAATATATTAATTTTACAAAGATAGGACATAGATACATGAATATATAATACCATCCATCTTATCTTTGGCAAAGAGAAAAGGTTAATTCTATAAATCCCTTTTGGTATGACGATAAAAATTGAAAATGAAACGAAATCTATTACCAAAATGTGTTTGATATGCGTGCATCATAGGAAATGAAATCTGATATAAAAAGTATAGATGTTGTGTATTTTTTTTTATTTTATGCCTTTTTTCTTGTGTCATTAGTGATGATTTTTTCACCTTTCTTTTTCATTTACGATATGCTTTTCTAACATAGTCAACTCTAAAATGTTATTATCATACAAAATTTATTATTATTAAAAAATAATTAATCTTATAAAAAAATGAAAGACTAATGATGTTAACACAAAAAAAAAAAAATCAAAGTGAATTTCTTAAAAAAAATCACTCCACAAATAAGAACAATGAATGTGGCCATTATATATTAGCGTATAATAGCCTTTGTGAAACAACAGTAACTAAAATATTTACACTATACTATGCTTAATATGATGTGGAATCATTTCTATTTTTTGAGGAAGATTATTTTTGTTTTTTATTTTCTATTATTTTTTATTATATTCCCATTTCATCCAACCAAACAAACAAATAAATTCAAATATAATTCCTTTTCTTTTTATTCATATCAAACATAATTTTTTTTTCATTATATTACATTCATCTTTTCATTTTCATTTCCATTAGTGAAGAATTTGCATACCAAATGAAGCCATAGTATTCAACTTATATTTGGCATGTGTTTTATATCAAGGATTCAATTTTTACTCTTATTTCTTGAAAAATAAAAAAAAAATAGTATTTGAACAACATAGGGATCTTTTTAGGTTATATAGGAGTTATATTTGATTTTCCTTTTTTTTTTTTTTTAGTGTCAAATGAGATACCATAAGAGGCACGAAGCCTTACAAATGGAAAATATACTTGACCGAAGCATACAGCAAAGTTGCCTAGAACCCTCTCTATAAGCGGAGGCAATATACCTCTTGAGCACTTATCGAAAACCTAAAAAATTTATAACTTGGAGTCAATAGAAACTAATTATATAAAAATACAAGAATAACAAAAGTAGACATACATTGAGAGGTAATATATCTCTTAATTTTATTTGAGAATTAAGCCTTTTGTTTTTTTTGTTTTTCCTTTTGGGTCAAATTTATTCACAATCAAGAAAGGCACCAAAGCCTATTTACAGGCACCAAGGCAATTACAGGGCACAATAATATTCATTACCCTAAACAAACTCGCACCTTCGGAGGGAAATATGTATACCCGGCCAGAATAAACATACAAAAAGAAGAACAACAAAAGTTCACCGAAATAACACAAATCTAGGGAAGCAAGAAAGAGGAAGAAGGAAAAAAAAAAAGGAGAGAAAAATATTGTTACTGGAAAAAAAAAATAGAGTAAAAAGAGACGCAAGCTATAGTAGAATACTGGAATGGAATCAGAAAAAATTAATAGGGGGCAAAAATTTATACTTAATAAATGCACTAATAATTAATAAAATTTAATTTTAAACATTTATTAAATTAATATAATAATAAAATTTACTTAAACTAAATAATAGAGACACATAAGAATTAAAAAAACTCAAAGAGATATAATAATATTAAAATAATATAATTGTCTTAATATAAAAAAAGTATATATTAAAAGTGATACAATATATATCAGTCATTAGATTATACTTTTTGACTTTTAGTTGAATATAATCCATATATAATTTCCTCTATAGTAAAATTTTTTGGAATTTCCATCTCAATATAATCAACCAAATTATTTACAAGAAAGTCATAATCTAATTTATTACAAAGCTTTATTTTTATAGTGACTAAAGAGTATGATTAAAAAAAAAAAGCGACTTTGAGAATCAAAAAATGGAGAACATATTATTAGTTATTCTTTGATAATAAGAATAAGAAGTCTCTTAAAAAGTTGTAATATATTTTATTTTATTTATTTGTCTTATAAAATTTACTTTTTATAATTATGATTAATATAATATGTAACTATATTTTTAAAAGTATATGTTTAGAACTTTAAAACATTAAAAGGTTAGATAAAAATATTTTAGTGGAGCAATTTTAAAAGTTAAAAAAATAATTTATATAAATACATAATCCATGTAATAATTTCTTTTAGGGGGATAAAAGCCCTTAAAACCTATATCTTAGGTTTGTCCTTAGTTGAATATACAATAGATGACTCAATTTTGGCCAAAGGAAGATGGTTTATATTAAGTATTTTTTTTGAAGATAATGTGTTGGCTCAATTTATGCTATGCTTCGAGTGGCTATGTTTGAATTTAGTTCAGAGAAAAAAAGAAGGGAATGTTTTATATACTATCTATATATTTTATAGATATAAAAAAAGTCATTGCTATTCTGAAATTGTGAATAGTATGACTTCTATCTTAAGTTGTACGCAAATCAAATCAATTTTTCTTCTTAGTCTCTTTTTTAAATTTTAACTAATTGGCAAAGGTATTTGTGCAGTTATAGAAGATCTCACACTTAGTTAACTTATGCTTTGATAAGTCATTTTAAAGATCCTTTTTTAGCCAATGGTATTTTTCTTGTTTGATTGGGAAAGATCCATGTTATAAAAGAGTGTTGAGCATGCCATTGTAGGGCTTCAATTATATATTATGCCAATGTGAGTAAGAGAGGTCATGCTTCATTTGTGCAAATGCCTAACTTTACATGCGCTTTTTCTTTTAAAAATAAAAATCTGCTCCTGAGTTAGATATTTGGTTTTGGGTTTGGTGTTGTATTAATTAAGATTTGTTGATATTTGAGCCCTAACTCCTTAAAAATTAACAAAAATTAAATCTATTGTTGTCTTTGTGAACAGTTCTATGGAAGTACAAAAGAATCTAGAAAGTAACTCATCCCTCAAGCTTCTAGTAATCATACAGTCAATTTTACTCATTTGGTAATTCAATTTATAATTATTAATTAAGCTCTTTGTTACTGGTAGGGTAATTTCTTTTTCCTTTTTGGAAACTCTTTTAGTTGGTTCTCTTGTTCTGTTTTTCAATTTGTAAAGTAGTACTTCTACCTTAGATTTTTCAGCCATATGACCCACCATATTCACTGAGCCAATTTCTTTATTTTTGGCCCTTTGGTAAAGTAGTTATTCTGAAATATTTTTTACTTTATCTTTTTTACTCTAAAATATTATTTTAGAATAACAAGAGGGTGATAGCAAAAAAATTTGTGTGGTGTTATATGTCAATCAAGTAGAAAATTGATTTTCTTAATTTCTTTCTAAAATTGACATCAGCAATTTTGGATAAAAAGATGCAGAATGTGTATAGTTTGGTTTTTTTTTTTAATATATTTTTTTAATATTTTTAAAATAAACACACAATGTGCGAGACCCATTTAAATAAGATCCTATCATTCAAATGGATCTCACATACTATGTGTCTATTTTTAAGTGAGTCATATAGATTCAAATGAGAGTTCATCATTTAAATAGGTCTCACATATTATGTATATATTTTCCTTTGAAATTTACAAAAAATAAAAAAGAAAATAAAGATGATCCGAACTTGAGTATGTGGAGCCCATTACTCAAAGGGGTTACATATATTCAAATGGAACTTATCAATACAATGTATTTTATATAATTTATGTTTTTTCTAAATTGACTTTGTTATTTCCCACCTATTATAAGAGGAAAGCTTAGAAAGGATTTGGACACACAAACCCATTTCTTTATCATCCATATCAAACCACAGGTCAATTAAAATAGACACACAATGTGTGAAACTCATTTAAATGAGATCTTATCATTTAAATGGATCCCACATATTATGTGTCTGTTTTTAAATGAGTTATGTACGCTTAAATGAGACTTCATCATTTAAATGGGTCTTACATATTATGTATATATTTTTCTTTGAAATTGACAAAAAATTAAAAAAAAGGAAATAAAGATGATTAAAACTCGAATGTGTGCAGCTCATTAGTCAAGTCAAATGGGTTACATATATTCAAATGGAACTTATCAATAAAATGTATTTTATATAATTTATGTTTTTTCTTAAATTGACTTGGTTATTTCCCACCTATTATAAGAGAAAAGTTTAGAAAGGATCTGAACACACAAGCCCATTTCCTTATCATCCCCATTAACCCATAGGTTAATCAATGGGATCCCATTTTTGGGCCTGAAATTCAAATCCATTTTAAAGACCAAACTTTATCTCTCACAATATTTTGGGCCATTTGCACCAGGAAAATCATTTTAGGCCTCTAATCCTTTAACCCAAAATTTGTCCAAAAGAAAAGTACGGTGTTCAATTTTTACTTTTTTTGAACAAAAAACTATTTTTTTAAAAAATTAAGCTTATATATTCTTTATATTTTTATTATTAAATTATTTTATTAAAATATAATAAATATATGATTTTATTTTTTGTAAGTTCTTTGATAAAATTAAATACTTGTTATTATTATAACAATTATAAATAATTTACATATAATTTATTTTTAAAAAATTACAATATATATATGTATAATCTATAATTCGAGTAACTCTTAGTTGTATAAAATATATTTTTATGATGCTTCCGCCAAAAAGAAATTTGTATTATGCATTAATTATTATATAAATTATCAAGACATTATGAATATTAAATGAAAAATGGAAACAAATTGAAAAAATACTTCCTTTTTTTTGGGAGGAAAAAAAAAACTTCAAGGAACACAACTCAATCCATAAAATTTATTACACTCTTTTATGTTCTGATACCAAAGAATTGTTCGTACCTTCGACGTTGTTCTTTTTTCCCGAATGCGTAGATGGAAAAATGAAAATTATTTCAATTATATTTATAAATTTTTCAAGCAACAAATTAAGTGGAAGAAAATTATTTTTTGAAAATACTAAAATACATAGAAGGAATTTTCATAATATTTTTTCCCGGATCTTATTTTTATCCAAAGAATAAAATAAGGAAACAAAACAAACTAAAAACTAAGAAGAAACAAAAGATAAGAAAATGGAAAAGAAAAGAAAAACTCTCTCGGTTGAATCTCACCCATCCATGGTCTCGCTAATCTGTACGCCTCTCCAATCTTCATCATCTTCTTCTTCGTTTTCTCTAGGTTCACTTATCACAATGCTCTTTTGATCACTTTCATGTCTCTCCCCACCAAACGCTCCACCACTGACAACAACGCCGCCTCCGCCACGAGCAGCTCCTCCGCTGCCGCCGCCCCCGCCACCCGCTCACCTCCTATGAAGAAGGCCAAGAACGGCCTTCACCATCACCCTCATCACCAAGACTTTAATCTTAACCCTTCGGACGACGTCGTTTTTGACCCTACCTCCATGGCCCTCGACGACGATCTCAAGACCGATGACCCCAATGCACTCCCGAACGCGCGTGGTGTCATGGCCGCCAATTTGTCCCGCAAGAAAGCCACCCCTCCTCAGCCCCCTAGGACTAAGAAGTTAGCTATCAAGCTACACAAAGGTAAGATTCCCATTTCTTCGTTCTTCTTATGCAACTGCTAGCATTTTTTTATTTGAATTTCCATATTTGGGGTAAAAAAGTTTAGTAAATTAGCAGTCTTTTACTTAGTAAGGGTGTTGGGGGTTTGTAAATGGATTGAATAATAATGGGTTTTTACTAGTCTAATTGTTATTGTGTTAAGCTGTTGGATTTCTGTATCATTGTAGTGGAACGGGATTTACTTAATCGAGTATCGGCTGTTTATTTTAACTTGAGCGGGCTTGAATAATATACATTGTTTATGTAATCTCATATAATTCAAATTTGTCTTTATGGTTACTCTAGTTCCTGTATATGGGAATTAGTCTAGTCACTTGGTGCTCTGTGTTATCGACTCATGGGATATGGATGGTATCTCCATTCTTATTGACTTGGAGCTTGGTCATAATGGATTCCGTTTATTGATCTGGTAGTAGGAAGCATTTTGGTTCAAACTCTGTGAGTTTGCGAGCGTAAAGATTTGTTCTTTAATAGCAATGCTCTTCTTTCATTGTAGTCATAATCTGCAAGAAACACAAACAAAGCCCAAAGCAGCCATCCGCTTTTGAATAACTAAAGAATCCTTTTTTTATTTTTATTTTTTGCTTCGCATGTATGCTGTATTGTACCCTTTTTTGGTATAGTTTACCAATGCCTACCTTTAAAGAGCCAAAGATTTCATTCCTCAAGGTATAATGTTTTACTTCTTAGTTTAAGATGTTATATGTTTTATATTTTCCAGACAAATGATTTTTGATAGATGCCACTGAAATATAATAAATATAGTCTCTGCTGCCTTATTAATCTTCACTCTCCTTCTGATCTATATCCCTTGTGGGCGCATGTCTTGGTACCATATTAACAAGTTTGGAATGGTAATTGTAGGTTGTGCTACAAAATAAGCTCAAATATGATTGAATCAATTTTTGAAATACCTATTTGTCACTTTTGCCTAGGTTCTGTGTCTTGACCTTAAATTCTTGCTTGCATCTTGTTCTTATGTTTATGTTGTACATAGCAATAAAACATGCAATAAACTAGGCAATTTTCGTTTTCTTCTTCTTTTAAGTAGATTTCTAGTTTCAATTTTTTTTTTAAATGCATTGACAGTAGAGTATTATAAACAATATTAAATATTGATCTTATCAATAAGGTGACTACTATATTTCATACTTGTGTTTTTCCTGTAAAGCTAAACCAACATTGCCCCCAAATTTTGAGGAGGATACATGGGCAAAATTGAAGTCTGCTATTTGTGCTATATTCTTGAAGCAACCTGATTCTTGTGACTTAGAGAACCTTTATCAGGTAATCTTGTAAATACTCCTTTTATTCTGTTTGTTTTTCATAAGATTAATTTAGCACTGTGAACAATTATCAAGCATTATATCGTTAGAGTTTCATGGTAAACTCACAATATTTGTCCATAGGCTGTGAATGATCTTTGTCTGCATAAAATGGGGGGAAATCTTTATCAACGGATTGAAAATGAGTGTGAAGCACACATATCTGCAGCACTACAGTCTTTGGTTGGCCAAAGCCCAGATTTGGTTGTTTTTCTTTCTCTTGTTGAGAGATGTTGGCAGGACCTTTGTGATCAAATGTTAATGATACGTGGTATAGCCTTGTATCTGGATAGGACATATGTCAAACAAACAACAAATGTACGGTCATTATGGGACATGGGCTTGCAACTTTTCCGCAAACATCTTTCACTATCTCCGGAAGTAGAGCACAAAACTGTTACTGGCCTTCTACGAATGATTGAGCATGAAAGGTAAATCCATTTTTGCAATCTCAATTTTATTTGACTGGTAGACCTATGTAGATGGGTGGGTAATTCTTTTTGTTTCATGCCAGCATACATACTCGCATCTGTATGTGTGTATGTGTGTATTTTTCCTTTTTTATATTTGAGGGTTTTATGTTTCTGCCTCCTGTTGCTTTTCAACATATAATTCGTTGATTAAATGAAATACATACTCATGGAATCTGGATGCCAATAGTGATAAAATTAATGATAATCATTTGCGTTCTCCTAGATGAAGCTATTAAAGAGCATTTAAGGCCAGTACTAAACAATTTATATATATATATATATATTAATTATACTTCTTTTTTTCTTTACCTCTCTTAAGGGCAGTGCAGTGAGATGGGTTGAATTACGATAGGAATATATATCTCTCTGAATCTGAAATATGAGGACACATATTAAGTCGGCAGGTTTTATTTGCCGGAATGACCATTCCCTTCTAATTAAGATTCTGAGGGAGAGGCCATTCCTGTGTAAGGTAAGCAAAATAATCCAGGATGGCTACTTTTCTTGTGACTTTTCTCTAAAACCAGAAATATTAGTTCCAGCTGAGGGGCTGGGATTAAAAATCCTTGTTTTGCCCCAAAAACCATCTCCTACCATTCACCTACAGCTTTTGTTGCCCATCTTATCATTATTGTAGTGGCTGTCCTGTTCTCTTGGATTAAAATTTAAGATTTTTTTTTAAAATTATTTATTAACTGTATCATTTCAGTACATGTGTAATTCCACCCTGCACTGGTGAAAAATACATTTATATGTAATCTATTTCTTATGGTATGAAGAAATGGCCATTCTACTTTGGAATCCAAATGTTTTAAGTATTGTGAATTACCTTGCTTTAAAATTCATTAGTCAATTTGACAACCTCATCCATAAAAAGTTTTGGTGAAATTGGGGAGCATGTAACATGACTAATTTCCTAGAGGTGTTTCAGATTTGATTTGTTTATGTGGAGCACATAAAATGTTACGTGGAGATAGTTGAGAATGTAGTTAGGATATGACAATATTCTGTTAGTTTCTATGAGAAGAAGTTAGGAGTTTTGTTCTCATACTAGCCTATAAATAAGGGAGGAACTGATGTAAAGGTTATTGTTGTATCTTTCTAATGAAATTTTAATGAGGAATTCTATCGTCTAGAGCATTTGTACCAAATTGGTATCAGAGCCAATTGGTTCTGGGAGATGGCAAAGACCATGTGAAGTCATGATCAAGATTGCTAGGAAGAGTTCAAATAAGAGCTTGGGCAGTCCTGACAAGATATTATTGAGCTAAGAGGAGAAGTTTCAGGCATTTGGAGCTCTCTATCCTGGATGGAGTCATTGATGGTAGAATTGACAACGAAAACATTGCAAACAAACACGAGTGTGGCTGAGCTATAGAAAATGCTTCAATCAAGTTTGAATATGGCAAAAGCACCAAATGAACATGTCACTAATGGAAATGAAAGTCAAGTTACATTGGATTCAATTCCTATGATATGCGTGAATGGGAAGAGGGGAGTATGATTGCAGTTTGGTTCAATTATGGGAAAACAAATAGGAGGGTATTCATTTCCTACCAAGAACATTAGGATTGAATTTCCCAAGTTCAACGGGAATATGAGAACAAGGGACTGGGTGATTGAAGCCAAGAGAGAAGAAATGAAGAACACCATGACTATTCAAGAGATGGCTAGTACTACCGTCCTCGAAGTCATAGAGACAGGTAACAAATTTACTGGTGAGACCAATGTGAAGACAGGAACCAGCATCGGACCGGATGAGGATGAGTTCAATGAGGGGTTGACTTTTCAGTGATGAAGTCGTTCTTTGACAAGAAACCTTCAATCATGGCTTATGCTGCTACAGTTACCAGTCTGTCTGGTAGCAAGGAGGTGGCAGCAAGGACAGCTTTTCTAATGAGCTATGGTGAACTTTTGAGGGAATGTTAGTGTTTCAGCAAATCTGAACAACAATGATCACATAAAGAATGAGATTGTGTTCTAGGACATGCCATTCTTGATGATGGACAAAATTTGGGTGGGACACATGGACGGTGGAGATTTCAAAAGGAAAGGAACACAAGAATGGGTCCTAAATTGGCCTTATACAAACACATGCAATTCAAGAAGGACAGTAGTAAAATGGCCCTTGATTCAGTTTTCTTTGGAAGAGCACAGGTAAATCAAATCACAAAGCCTACTGATGAAGGAAGGTTAAACATCGAAGCCACGTTGGGCCATAGTATCAGATGCTGGATTGACAAATAAGACCACAAGAATCTTTATGGGTTATAGAATCTATATGGGTTACAATTCAATGGAGCTTTGAATTGGATTATACATAATTTTTTATGGAAAGCTGTTTGATGTATTCTGAGTTCAAGAGCCTCACTTCTGTCTGTGCCTGTTATGGCTACATCAACTTCATCTCTCCTCAAGATGCAATAGATAATGGGAAATTACAAGATTTGTTAAAAAAGTCGGTAGTATTTTGTCCAAAAGAGTTGTTATATCTGAGGATAGGAAAAGCAAAGAATATGGCTATGTTCAATTTCAGTAAGAGGAAGCTACAGTGCTGCCATTGAAAAGTTGAATGGCTCTACAGTTAAAGACAAGCAGACCTACACTTCTATCAAATGAAGAATTGGGCAAATGGCCATCAATGAATCCCTGAGTTTCTGAATTTGTATAGATCCTTGAGGACAAGGATCTTTTTGAAGGGGGGAATATTGTTACACGGGATTAGTTGAGAACGTAGTTAGTAGTTAGGATATAACAATATTCTGTTAGTTTCTATTAGAAGAAGTTAGGAGTTTTGTTGTCATACTAGCCTATAAATAAGAGAGGAACTGATGTAAAGGTTATTGTTGAATCTTTCTAATGAAATTCTATTGAGGAATTCTATCATCTAGAGCCTTTGATGTGCTAGAAAACTACTAGTAATAGTTATCCAATGAAGCTTTGGTTGTTGAAAATTGAGGACAATTGATATTTTTAGGTCTTTCAATCTTGAGATTTTGGGACTAGATGTTTCTGACATCCACAGGTTCTTCATGACATGGTTTTCAATGTCAATGCAACATGTATAATGATGATTGCATAGCTTCACTTTTTATAACAAATCAGTTGATATTTTCATTTTTTTCTGTAAAAAAAATTATAGAAAAAAATCATCATATTGCTCAAATATGAACTGAGCCCATACTTATAATATACATCATTGTAGTGTTGGTGTGTTGCTGTATAATTTGTATAAAAAATAGGATTCTGCTTTTTGTAAATGAACTGCAAAATATATTTTTAGGGCCGTTACATCTTAGATGTTTAATGCTTCTATTATTTAATTACACATGTTGAATTTTCTTATATCAGTGTTTATGCAATTGAGCATATGATCATTTATCAGTGTAGGCTAGGAAAGTCAATTTTTGCCTTGCAATTATTGGATTTGGAGTATGCAGACGGTTGTTTGTGATTCACATCTTTTGTATCCATTAACATGATGGGACTGGCTCTTCCCCCCCTGGGGGACCCTTTTTTTTTTCTCTTTCTTTTTTTTCCCCCATTTTTGTTGCATCTCAGTTTGACTTTGGAATTCATACTAATTACAAATGGTAGGAAATGTGGATACAAGCAAATAAATTCTGTTTGTAAATTTATTAAACTTAATATGATTAGTCTTGTTTCATGGTAATTGAAACTTGCATAGTCTGAGTGAAACACCGATGGGTTATCATTTTCAGACAAGTACCTAATTGCTTCTAAGACAATAGATGCTTGTAGTTTTACTGTTGTTAAATATATTTGGTCTGCATTTAGTCTATCCAGTGGGTGATTTAGTGATATCACCATGCCAGAATTTTAGATAATTCTTGTAAAGAATAAAAGAAAGATAATACTTTTGGAAGCCCTCAATAAAGCTAGGCTTGTGTTACATCTATTTATACTAGAACTAAGGTTGTTTAGTTTGTGACACAGCTGATGTCCAATTCCTATAGTGTAACTAAACAAAGCAAGAAGATAAACTAATATTATTTTAACAATTCTTTTATTATCTTTCTTGTGGTCACACGTGTGATATTTAGGCCCTGGGCTTCTCCCCCCCCCCCCCCAAAAAAAGAAAATTAGGCCATGAGCTTCTTCAACATGGTTTGTTGCTTATAATTTCACTTTTATGTTTGGCTTTTTCAGATTAGGTGAAGCAGTGGATCGAACTCTTCTCAACCATCTTTTGAAAATGTTTACTGCTCTGGGAATTTATGCAGAAGGCTTTGAGAAGCCATTCCTTGAATGTACATCAGAGTTTTATGCTACTGAAGGCATGAAATACATGCAGCAATCGGATGTTCCAGATTATTTGAAGCATGTGGAGGTGCTTCATTTCCCTAACTTATATTATCTTCTTAGTTCTTAGCATTAGTCATTGACACTATTATGTGTTCCTTTTAGTAATAACTTAATGAATGGATCATGCCATTTTCTGTCAGAAGTTTATCTGCCACGAGGTTTTTCTTCCCATATTCAGTCTCTTCCATGTTTTACAATGTGTATTTCTCTTTGGGAAATTTGTGGATACTGTAGACAAGATTGCATGAGGAACATGAGAGATGTTTGATATATTTGGATGCAAGTACTAGGAGACCTTTGATAGCAACAGCAGAAAAGCAACTTCTCGAATGTCATATCCCTGCTATACTTGATAAGGTGCTCATTAACTTTAAGTTTTTTAGAATTTTCTTTGGTGGGATCTCTCTTATCTGATGCAATCTTTTTCTCGTTGCTTCTAATTTTTTCTTTTTTATTTAATAAATTGTGATTGAGTTAAACAGGGTTTCATGTTGCTTATGGATGGAAATCGTATTGAAGACCTTCAGAGAGTGTACTCACTCTTTTCAAGGGTCAATGCCCTTGAGTCACTAAGGCAGGCGCTGAGTTCATACATCAGGAGAACTGGGCAGGGAATTGTCATGGATGAGGAGAAAGATAAAGATATGGTTTCATCCCTTCTGGAATTCAAGGCTTCTCTTGACACAATATGGGAAGAAAGCTTTTTCAAGAATGAAGCATTCTCTAACACTATTAAAGATGCATTTGAGAATCTTATCAATATACGTCAGGTATGCTTCATTTATTTGTTTTCTATTCCAGCTTTCTTTGATTAATTTCCACAATGAAATTTAAAAGTGTCCTGAGATTGAAAACTTCTGGTAAGTTTGGGCTCAACTTTTACTGGCATTTCACTTTTGATTTGCTTGTCATTAGGTTCTTTGTTCCTAGTAATTAAAATTAAGGCACTCATCGTTCTGCTCAAAAAGTATGTTATTCATACATGTTCAGGGTGCATAGCTGATAGAGACTGAACAAGTTGATTGCAAAGGAGAACTAAGTATGAAAATTCTGATCTAAAATATTGGTTGGAATATATTTATGTTTTCATTTTTCAAATAACATGGACCCTTTTTTGGTCTTAGTAAACATTTAAGAGCATTGTGGGTAGCATGTGTGCATAAAGGTCTTTTTTTTCTTTTTTTCAGTTTTTGGGGGGGGGGGGGGGGGGGTTCATCATACTGACCATTCCCACTTCATAGTTCATACACCTTTTCAGCTCTCAAGTTTACTGTCTTAGCAACCTCAGAATTTTTTTCCCCTTCTTTTGGACAAACAACATATAGGTATGGTCATGCAATCATTATTGATATTTGACACAGTAGTAATGATAACAGGCAATGCAGAAATGGTTGTCACATGTTTTGCATCGCCATAGTTGTTCATGGGTCATGTTTGGTTGGCTTGTATAAAAACAGTGGCTTTAGATGTTTGGCCTAGGCCCAAGCCCAACTTTACCTTGGCCCATCATTAAGGGTTAGACCATGGCCCAATCCTGTGGTCAAACCCTGGGCTTGGCCTATGTATTAATACGTATAAAGACATTGTCATTCTAAATGAGAAAAAAAAATTGATTTAGGCGCAACTTTATAAACAGAGAGCATTTTTGTTTGAGATTTGATTAAAATAAAAATGGATATAACGTGAATTGTCCAAGTAGTTACATTTTTATCATGTTTAATCTTATAGAAAAATCAAATTTAGAGAGCAAAAATTGTAAAGAGAGACAAATATAAAGAGAAAATAGATAAAAGACAATAAATAATTAATGTTATCCCAAAATTTATGTAATTGATGAATTGGAAATTTAGGCCTAGGCTGGGTCAGTCCTGGGGCGCTAAAATGGTCTAGGCAGAGACTTATGCTTGAGCTCAATGCTCAAGTTTATTGATCCAGAAGTTTGGACAAGCATTCAATCCACTGGACTGGGTCAAGCAAGCCATGGGCTGGCCTGACCCATATGTTGTATATTTTCTGTATGTCATCTCAAGATGCATCCTAGTGTAAGCAAATATGAATCCTCGCAAGATACTATACCATGCAAATGAAATTTATAACGTCTTTCATGCTACTATAGTTGCAAATTGCAATTACCATGACAAGAAATTATTATTGGCTTATGTTTTTAGATGGACTTAGATGCTAGTGTGATAATTAAAGAAATAATGATGGCTGACGGCTCTAAGTAATTATTTATAGACTCATGAATTGTGAATCACACAATTCTGATAACAATGATTGATGTTGCATTTTCAGCTTTAAAACATTTCAACATATGCTTATATTTATTTACATCCTCTTTAAATTTTGGAATCTTAGAATTATATTTGCAAGCTTACGTCTTGTCTGAGAAAGCTATAAGATGTTTGAGAATTTGTAAGAAGAGGAGACACAATTAAGAAAGCACCTTATATAATGCAAAATAAAGGTGTCTTTAAGATTATTTTATATAGAATTCACATATCTAGAATTGTTGAGTTGAAACCAAAAAATCCATTGCAAAAGCCTTCTTATAATTAGGTAAGATCACTAGGTAGTTCTTGCCATAGTAATACCTTGAATATTAGGTGTATGTCTAGTGCTGGGAATATTTGTTTGGCTCTCACCTTACTGCTTTAGCTTTAAAGTTTAACCTTTTTTTGACAAAGGATGAGAGACTCTTTTACCAAATGATTTTAATTTTCCATGTTGGCCATTCCCAGTTGTTATAAAACTTCTGCACCTGTCAGTGATGAGACTATGCTTTATCCATACTTATGAACAATGTACTTTTGCATTAGAGGTCTTGTCTAGATCACTAAAGTTTGCTTTTTGGCCCTCTGCTAGTTTAAGCTTTAAGGTCAAGTGATTATTTGACACGTAGGGAAATATTTTGGACAATCAATTGACCAGGTTGTGCTACCATGACAGAGTCGACCTGCGGAGTTGATTGCCAAGTTTTTGGATGAGAAGCTTCGTGCAGGTAATAAGGGTACTTCTGAAGAGGAATTGGAGGGTACCCTAGATAAAGTCCTAGTGTTATTCAGGTTCATCCAGGTACATTCAATGTTTCCTTGTTGAGTAACTAATAATTCCACATCAATTCCTGTAATTTTCACTTGTGCTCCTCGTATTATGTACTTCTATTGATCTTTCTCTCCATACTGATACGGGGAAGGCCACTTGACTTTATTGTTGTTTAAGGGCAAGGATGTGTTTGAAGCATTCTATAAGAAAGATCTTGCCAAAAGACTGCTTTTGGGAAAGAGTGCTTCTATTGACGCAGAGAAGTCTATGATCTCAAAGGTTAAGTCTTTCTACCCTTTATTGACTTTTGAAGTAAATCAATGGTACTGTGTCAACATTTTTAGTAATATTAACAATTTTCTTTTATTGATGCAGCTGAAGACTGAGTGTGGCAGTCAGTTCACAAACAAATTGGAAGGAATGTTCAAGGTAGCCTTTTTTTTTTTTTTTGGAATCAGTTTTAAAATTCTGAAAAATTTAAAACCGTTTCAACTTTGACTCCTAGTGGATAGTTTTTTTTTAAAAAAAAAAAAATCAACAACACTTATTGTAGGTTTCTTATTATTGTTATTATTGTTGTCACATTCAATACTTTTGTGATGCAATCTCCTTCAATTTGTATTTTTCCAGACAATTTTAGCATTGCATAAAAAATTTAACACTTGATAAAGAGGTTCTTTTTTTTTTTTAAGAATACTATTATCCACTTTACAACCCATGAAAACCTCACTCTTTGTTGCTGCTGCCACTGCTAGCCTATATTGTCACCACCACAACCATTCCCACTGTCACTAGCGCATTAATTCTGCCCGTTACTTGTGTATTTGCATGGTTGCTGTGGCATCCCTTCACACCTAGTGGCATCTTATCACTTTGTCAGTGTCCAATGTTTGCTCCAACCAGCCTCCGGCAGTTGCCTCTTTTACCATCACCGCCACTGTCAACACCACTATCACCACTGGCATATCATGTATTACTGATACTATAACCTTGCTACGACCATTACCATTACCATGACAACCAATGATATTGCTAATGCTATTATAACTTGCTGTTGCTGTAATGTTGCCTCTGCACTCTGCTACCATCATTGCTCCTGCCACCATTACATCACTACCACCATCTCCTACATCAACTGGACTGCCAAAGGTTCTCAATTATATTTTTCTAATACAAACAGGGAAAGAGGGTTAGAGATCATAAAGCTATTGATTATTCTGATGTTAGAAGTTTGCTAGTTATATAGCAGTTTAATTCAATGCAGCACTAAGGTTTGGATCTTGGAGAATTGATTTAGAAGATAATTGATCGTGGAGAAAAAGTTACTGTGGATCTTGGAAACAGGGTTAGAGATTATAAAGCTATTGATTATTCTGATTTTAGAAGTTTGCTAGTTATATAGCAGTCTAATTCAATGCAGTACTAAAGTTTGGATCTTGGAGAATTGATTTAGAAGAGAATTGATTGTGGAGGAAAAAGTTACTGTGGATCTTGGAAACAGGGTTAGAGATCATAAAGCTATTGATTATTCTGATTTTAGAAAGTTTGGTACGTACATAGCAGTTTAATTCTATACAGTACTAAGGTCGGATCTTGGAGAATTGATTTAGAAGAGAATTTATTGTGGAGAAATAAGTTACCGCGGAAACAGTAAAGCAAAATCACTTATCAAACTATTAAAAATGTATTCATATAATACTAGGCCCCCGCCCTCCCGCCACTTGACAGGACTGGTATGATTTTTTTGTTTGGAATAATTAGCAGGGCCCACCAGGTGGAATTTATTTTCGGTGGGAGAAGGTACATTTTTTTCACTTCTTTCCAACATGACTCTGGGTGTCAGGGAAGCACAAGAATCAAATTTTTGGTTATTTGCTAAACAGGCTGTTTTACAGTTGAAATCACTTTTGGGCATTGTGATGTGTTTTTAGAGATTTAGAGACAAACTATCATCTGTTTCTGCAATGTGATGCGGCATGGCAGATTTGGAATAGATAGATTGGTATTTTTGGGAGCAATGGGTTTGTTCAGCTAATCTGCATGTTTTTAAGCTATTAAGCTCACAGGTTTTGGCCAGAAAAAAGAGCATAAAGTTCTTTGGCAGTGTACTGTTTTGGCTAGTTTGTGGTGTTTTTGGTTAAAACAGAATGCGGGAGATTTTACTCAGAGGTTTCTTCTATCACATCTTATTTGGGAGAGAATTATTTTTATGGCCTCTCTGTGGGTTTCAACAAATGGTTCTGTTTTTTTTTTTTTTGGGGGGGGGGGGGGGTGTTCGGGGGTTATCCCTCGTGGATTTACAAAAGATTGGAAAACTCTTCCAGGCTAATGAGTCTGTAATTTTTATTTCTTTGCTTTGGAAGGTCTTCTTGTCCTCAGTTATTGTATTGCTTTTCTCTTCTCATCAATAATTTTTTTCCCAATTAAAAAAAAATAGTGGGTATTTGTGGTGATAAATATTAGGTGGTTATGGCATTTGATTTGGCTAATCTATTTTGCTTTTGACCCGGATCTAATGGCTCTGAAAATATTCTAATAAGAGACAAGTATTGATTTGTAGTGTGCGGGTGTGGGGGGGTGTATATATATAATATTTCAAATGAGTTCTTGGAAGTTTTTAAAAATACCAGACATGGGTGTAATTTAATTTAAATACAAAAAAGGTTGAATTAACATTCTCTGTTAGTTAAATGGAGAAAGGAAAGGCAGATGTGATGATATAACGTTACATCTGCTACTGTTTTCCCAGTGTGAACTTCTCTGTGTTGCAAAATTTGTGGCATAGCAGTAGAAAAGTATCATAGTGGCTTATTCGTTCTCTTGGTTTGCATTGAGTAAACATTTGTACAGACGTCTCAAAGGACCTGTGAATTTTATCTTAAAAATACTGAACAATGTATCAGGTATCTTTCTATGATAAAATCCATCTATAGTGATATCTTGTGCTTTATTTTTAATTTTATAGTTCAGTTTTAACTAATGTATGAAAGATGGGTGATCTGAGCAATATTATGAACTACTGTACTTTGTATTTACAGCTTCTCACAAATATCCTAAAATTTATTCCGATTCAGGACATTGAATTATCAAAAGAAATAAACGAGTCCTTCAAACAGTCATCCCAGGCTAGGACAAAACTCCCATCAGGGATTGAAATGAGTGTTCATGTCTTAACAACAGGGTAAGCTTTGGGTCTTTCTTTGTATCTGTAATCTTAAATAAATTTCTATGTGCTTTGGGTTTCAGGGAAGTCTAATTGTGATTGGATGAATGCAGGTACTGGCCAACATATCCACCCATGGATGTTAGACTTCCTCATGAATTGAATGTTTACCAGGTTTAGCCCAACTCACTAGTGATGCTTTTTTATGTTGGTGGTCTTCATACTTAGTGATTTTCTTGACATGGTGCTTTCCTTCCTTCCTTTTTTCTTCAACAGGATATTTTCAAGGAGTTCTATCTAAGTAAATATAGTGGAAGGCGTCTGATGTGGCAAAATTCTTTAGGTCACTGTGTCTTAAAGGCAGAGTTTCCTAAAGGTAAAAAGGAGTTGGCCGTGTCCCTCTTTCAGGTTGGCATTTTTTCTGCATTTTAAAAGTTATATATAGTTTTTAGGTGTTTGGTTTCAGATTCTCTTATAAAAGCATTACATATGGATATTTTTTACATGACAGCACTACATGGTTAGTTCTTTTAGAAAAGTTCCTTTACATGTTATATTTTTATTGGAGAACTTGTTATTTGTTAACAAACATTTAAGAAATTTCACCCAAGTCGTCCTTTTTTCCCCATTAATTCTGCATGCCTGGCTGTGTTCAGTTCTAACATTCTGGTAAACTTTATGAGTTGTGCTCTAGGCTGTTGTTCTGATGCTATTCAATGATGCTGAGAAACTAAGCTTTCAAGACATTAAGGATGCTACTGGTATTGAAGACAAGGAGTTGAGGAGGACTCTGCAATCACTTGCATGTGGAAAAGTTCGTGTCCTACAGAAGGTGTGTGGCTATTTGCAGAAATACCAGCTTACAGAGTTAGATTGTGATTATGATCCCTTTAAAACTCTTAATGCTGATTCCCTTTGATGAACATGCAACAGTTGCCCAAAGGAAGAGATGTGGAGGATGATGACTCATTTGTTTTTAACGAAGGGTTTACTGCTCCTCTTTACCGTATAAAGGTACTACCACCATTGCTTCGTGAATGATAGGAATATTGTTAATTGAGTATCAAATTTTGGTATGTCTTTTAACTGAGGTCACTCAAGTTTATTGGGTTTAGCCCCATCACTGGCACTTGAGATTAAGCATATAATGATTGAGGTTCTGTTTCACAGGTGAATGCAATTCAGATGAAGGAGACAGTGGAGGAGAATACAAGCACCACTGAGAGAGTTTTCCAAGATCGTCAGTATCAGGTCAAGTTTCTTTCCCTTTCTCTTTTTCCAATTTTTATGATGATGTAGTATTTTATAGCATACATCAAGATATAGTTTTATGATCTGTAATATATTTGCATTACTGGCATGGTTCATTGCAGGTTGATGCTGCTATTGTGAGAATAATGAAGACTCGTAAAGTTCTTAGTCACACCCTCCTTATTACCGAACTCTTCCAACAGGTAAGTCCCTTCTGCCTTTCATCCCTTTAATCGAAATGGTTTTCTCTGTAAATCCCCAGGTAGTTCCATGGTATTCAGATGGAGCTGATGTGGGGAGTAAGTCCTTGAGATCATTCAAGGACAAAATTTAGCGTGGACAAAGTTCCAATATACCCTTAGTAACAAAAAAATTATTTGAGTTGTAATTGTAGAGAAAACAACTTTTAAGAGTTACCACTGGTCTCTGAACCACTAACATTTAAAAATTTGATACATGTCTACTGCTTATATCAAACACGAAATGATACTTCAAATATCCTGAACTACATATTTTGTCATGACCATATTGTGTCATATCTTATATATTAATGCTCGTGCTTCTTAGCGGATAATATTGTAAAATGTACTCTGCCTCTTTGTGTTGTTTGATTAGATACTCGCAATTACTCAAGAGAATACTAATTTTAGGAATTAATTTTTTTCTTGGGTGAACAGCTGAAATTTCCAATAAAACCAGTTGATTTGAAGAAAAGGATTGAAAGCCTCATTGACAGGGAGTACCTGGAGAGGGACAAGAACAACCCTCAAATATACAATTACCTTGCATAGTACGTTTTTTCCCCTCATTTTCACATTTCACATTTCACATTTTCTTTTGTAAAAGACATGGGAGATGTTTGATGTTTAATCCCCATGTCATATGTACAGTAACTATGTAGCAATCCTTTTTCCCCCCTATCATTTATTAACGATGGTACTGTAATTGTAAAGCATAATTGTTGTCTTGAAGTTTTTTATAATCCTCTTAAAATCTATTCCTTAAAACACTCGAGTACTTGACCCCTATACACGCGCGCGATAAATGATTAATCAATATATATATATATATATAAAGATTGAAAAAAAAATAAAACTTGATACTATTTATTGGCTTTGAAACAATGTTGGCTCATCTGTTTTTAAAGGCTCTATGCTCTTTTCTTTTTTTGTTTCTTTTTTGGTTGAGTTTCTCTCTATTTTTTTTCCCAAAAACCTCTGCAAACCTGTTGCATTTAGTTATATGATTGGTGGAAGCCTTGATAAACTACTCCCTAACTCTAAAAAATATTTTTTTATATACACTTTTTTATTGTGAAACTAGAAGCCTAATTTTTGTATACAAAATTCCAGACACTGGCATCCACGCAATGAGAGAGTCCCACCCCATCCACACTCTCTTGTATCTCGTCTTGTAGTCAAACGTCGTGTGGACGTAACTTACCTGTACAACCTTTTCACTGTCTAAGACATATGGCCCGTTTGGCAATATGTTAAAAAATCACGTTTAAGTGAAAGTTCAAATTTCTTGCTTCTATGAAAATCACGTTTAGAGATGCTTCAACAGTTTTTTAAACATGCTAATAGTGATTAATTGCTAACTGCTTCTCGTTTTTTCCATTGTATCTCGGGATATTCTTCTTTTCTCTTTTTCTGTGCGACTTTCGAGCCCAAGACATGGGAAACGATTTTTCTTCATACTAACAAGCTGGATGGAAAGCCAACCTCTGCCAGCTTGTTTAAGCAAAGTCTTGTGAGGCTGGCCATACTTATTCCTTCTCTTCTCAATTTGTTTATGCGAAGTCTTGTAAGGCTGTTCATTCTTAGTCCTCCTCTCACCATGGCCAAGATTCACAGCGTAGAGCCAATACATCACAGAAGGATAAAAGTTGGCCACACCGTTAACCTGCTTAGTTTCTGCCAGATTGTCTAGCTTTTTATCATGACCGGTTTCAAGGGTTAGTCAAACTGGTGCCATGGTCAGCTTACTAAATTTTTCTATTAAGCCAACTGATCTGATTCAATTTTTAAAACTATGATTGATATAGCTGGGTGTTTTGACGAAGATTTTTTTTTTTTTTTTAAAGAAAGCACATTGGAGATTTTCAGAGAAACTCAATTTATAAAATATTTGTAGACTAATCAACCAAGAAAAGATATATAAGTATGTTATAGGTGAATTTTATGCATAACATGCTTGTGCCTTGTTGTAATTAATTTGATTTATTTATTTTTTGTAAACTAGTAATCCACGTGAGAAATTCTATGATAAATGGGGTTTATAAAAGATTTGTTGGCTATTTCAATTATGAACAGACATATCAATATGTCAAATATATCATTTAATAGAATTTGCATCTAGCCTATTTTAGTTCGTGGGAATAAGCGAAACTTTTAATTTAGTTTGTCACATATTCATTGTTTTAATTTAGTCACTTAATTAATAAAATGCTTGCAATATCAGTGTTAAGTGAACAAACATCCAAGTCAAGAGATTGTGAGGTTTGATATAAATTTTAGATGAATATAAGATGAAAAAACAACATTACAAATTCTTTAATGATTAACGGACTAAACTGAAAATAACGATTTGTGAAGAATGAAATTAAAAATTCACAAGGACCAAAATAAAAATTTTTCTCATAATCTTTTTCCTTTGTTTTGTTGTATTAGATTGTATGAGCCTCTAGGATTATTAATTATATTTTATAGAATTAAAAATCAAATAAGATTAGTCAGTTTGACCAGAAAAATAGTAAATCGGTTATGATTGTAGTCCATTTAACTCTTAAAACCAATTAAAGAAAAAACTGATATAAAAAAACTAGTAAATTACTTGCCACATTCACGATGAGCCAGTAAAAAATTAATTTTTGATTTTTTTATCTAAATTAAAATTTTACCACTTTGCAGTAAAGTTTATAATATTTAATAAATTTTATTTAACCTTTTTCATATAAATTTGTTATCACATATAAAAAATTTTAATAATATATAAATTTATATATATTTAAATGATAATTTGACTTCGAACTATGAATTACTCTTTATTCTAATTTAAACATGGATCAATTTTTGAAACATTAAACTAAAGGTTATGATACTTGGGATGATGAAGCAACGCGCACTCGCATCTTTCGACAAGGCCTTTTTCTTTTTCTGCTCCAACCAACCAAAAGGTACAAGCCAATCACATTCGCTTCTAATGAAAATCAATCCTGTTTTGCTTCTCACAACGAACAAAGAATCGGGAGGCCAATTTCATTTGGGTAGAAACTCACTCATCATTCAGGGAAGTTTTTCAGTTCATCAGTAATATTTTTATATCTTACATATCCAACATGTTTGAGAATATAAGCTACTAAGAATGTGTTTGTTATATGATTATTTTACATATATTTTTTTTTTGTTTTGAGGATATTATGCATTTAAGATTTTTATATTTAGTATGATAATTAAAATTTTTCATAAAAATAATACTCTTTAACAGTTAAACCAAGCTAATGGCAAACAAAATAAGTTTTATGAATGTTAAACCCTTATAATTTTTTTGGGTGATATAACGTAGCACTCAAAATGTGTCATTTTATGAATTTTGATATCTTGAATGAGATTAAGCATCTTTATATCAATGTATGAAAAATAAGCATCTTAAATGCCTTTCAACATTTAAGATGTTGAAGTAAAAATGAGGAAACATAATATATCTAAATACTTCTCAGGTATAAAGACAGGGAATAATTAAAAAGAACTTAGAATCATTCACATGCTCTCTCATGTTTAAAAATAACAAATATGATAATAGAAAAAAGGTGTAACTACTACTTAACATGCTCAGCTAATTTCATAACTTGCACCTATGCTTATGGCTGAGTCAGCAACGACCAATAATTTTTTATACATCAAGCAATATTCGCTTTAACAAATTTCATTCATGTTTTAATTTCTTACTTTTCTTTCCAAGTGAGGACGTTTCAGATCTAGAGATACCTTTGCTACTTCGTTATAATATTAAGGCTAAATTGTATAAAATTTTTCTAAATTTTGGATTATAGATAGATAATACTTTGATCTTTAAAACTTAATAACTAACCTTTTTAAACTTTAAATTTTTGTAGATAACTCATTTGTTCCTATTTAACCTGTTATCTTAGTAACAGAGTATCATATGTTAATGATGATAAACTCTAAATTTCATTTTTATGTATATAATCATCTTAAACTTTAGATTATGTACAGATAATTCCTTAAACTTTAGGTTATTTACATCTTGTCATGTCATATTTTGTTAGTTAAAAAATAGACTAATTAACGTCATGAGAGTTATCTACATAAATTTAAAAGTGTAAGAGTATTTATTATCAAGTTTTGAAAATTAAAAAAATTATTTGCGCATAATATAAAACTTAAAATGTTATATGCAATTTAACTTAATAGTAATGTTGTTTGCATAAGTTTTACAAATTAACTGTCCCAACTTAACGATTTTCTTTTATCTTCTTTTTAATGCAGATAAAACCATATGCATCAGTAGATTTATGAGACTAAAATGTGTAAATAGGCACTCTACACTTTTATATATCCTTTTGGAGTAACATCGGTCGTACAACTCATAGTTGAGATGTTCAATGGATTGAAGTATAAGGATACCAAAATGCCTTTATTATTGCTTTATGAAACATAAATATTGCAAAAGCAATCATTTGGTGTTTGATGTTTCTAACACTCATATTAAACACACTCTGAAACTTTAAATTATATTTAGACATCACATTTTATAATATCGCAATGTTAATGTTGTGGCTTGTTTCAGTATCTGTGATTGAGGTATTTCTTTTTGGGTCTACCTGGCAGGGTAGTGCAGAAGGTAATGTTTAACTCTCAGTAATGTAATGGAGAGGGCCTCATTTGCCAAATTAAAAGGGCTTAAATTTTCCAACAAAAGATGACAGATGAATATTTTTTTTACAACTGAATATAACATAATTGTCTCTTTTATTATTGCTCATAAGAAAGACAATGGAAAGGAATTAAAATCGCAGGCCAACAAAGCTTCATGCTCATTATGTAAAAACTGGGGTAATCTTAACAAATTCATCCATGTCTAACCTGCATTGTCTCATGCCAAGGATATATTTTAACCATTAAACATGCTCATAGTTTGTCAACAGCAACGAAAACCGATGCATTTAATTTTGAAACTTACCCAGTTGCTAATAGGGGCAAAGATTTCTTCAAGTGAAGCATTTCTTCTAGCACTTTGAACATATCATTCTGAGTTTCATAACAAAAATCATATCCGCAACTAATGTAACAGAAATTTGAAATTTTATATCCTTCGGCTTGTGCTCATGGTGGTTCAATCAATATCAATAGTTTGATACAGACATCAAGCAACATTCAAACAAGTCAATCAAGGCATTACAAGCAAAAGCAAAGATAAATGATAAGCTATGTTGCACAGGTACAGGTACGAGATATGGTAATTTAAAACGTAAGGTCCATATACAACAATGTACTATATAATATAAATATTTTATAATAATTTTACAATTCTTACAACAATAAAAATGGGTAACAAACCTTCTATAATATATAGTCAACCAGAATAATAATCCGAGTTTCCTAATATGATTTCAAATTCATATAACTTTATTAAAAGTAAATGTAGTATATAAATCAAAGTTGTGCACACATTCTGTTGTAATACTAGTTGTTTGCATTATTATTGATGTTGAGTCAGTAAAATTTAATTTTCGATCTGTAAAATTCAGAGTTAGAAGTTTATAAGTATACCTACAATTTATCCAATAAGTATCTAGCCAAACTTTCCCCCAAAAAAATACTACATGATATGTATTTTGGAATAAGTCCCCACTTGCCTACCCAGAATGACTACGGCTTGAATCTAGTTGTACCCATGCTTCATAGATGATGAACAAAGAAGCATGGACACTAACACGGACAAGACACAATAACGCAACACATCAAAACTGAAGTGTCCTTATGTAATTGAAGTGTTGCATAGTGTCCCATTATATCTTATACGAGTGTCTGACACATGACAAACATGGACACATCTTTTCTGAAATATCCATGTTTCATAGATGATGAGTCATATCTCTTACTGATAATTCACAAACAACAAAAGAAAGCAGAATGGTTAAGATAGGCAACAGTTCTTGGAATAGTATGAACAGAATATCAACAAGAAAACACCTAAAGTCTCAAGGAAATAAAATAAGGAAATTCCATAACACGTGCAATTTGGGTATAAACACACGTAGGTAGTTTTAGTAGACAAAGTAACTTCCATTAAAAATCAGTAGTTAAAATTGTCAACTATGTACAAATCACTTGGATGATATCATACTAGTAGAGGCCAATTTCTCCGGAGTTAAATCAGTGGCTGCACAGAAAAACAACATCCCAATCTCTATTATTAGCATCAAAGAAATAGAATTGATCTAAAGTGAACAAAGAAATTAGCACATTCATCAGTAAGTTTTTCCTATTAAAATATTGGTGCAGACGTTGACTACATAATTATTATAAAAAATGTTACTCATCCGTCTGATCCCAACTTTCTATTGCTAAATTTGGCAGGAGCAAGTGCCAGCGAGGGTATTTCTCTGCCCCTAATGTGATAGAATTGTGTTAATAGCTTCACTTGGTGCTCTCCTAGTTCTAAGATGCAGAGATTGGTTGCCTTTGTTGCAAATTTTTTTTGGGGATAAAAGAAGAAATTTTATTAAGAAAAAGAGAAAACATAACTTGATGGAGGTTAAGATATCTCAGATTAGAAAGACATGAAAAATCTTAAAACAGAACAAAATAACCATAGTGCTATACAACTCAGAAGTGTAATAAAGCTGTCCAAACCCTTTGCAAATAAGACACAGTGACTTCCTTACAAAAGTCATGTGAAGACTCTGCAGAGTACCAAAGACAAGACAAGCCACATAAGCAATTCTACGCAAATCAGGATCCTCTGAAGTTTAGAGGATCCTGACGTGATGAAGTGGTGAAGTTGAGAGAGAGTGTGTCTTGCCTCTTTTTTTTCTCAAAACAAAAAAAATTAAACCCCACCCTCCCCCTTACTTCTGAACTTCACCAGTTCAAAGAGTGATGAACTTCAGAGGATCTTGATCCATTCTATGTAAGAGCGAAGATGCAGGTATTCCTCTCCAACCAAGCCAGAGAATCCCAGAAATCACAAATTCCCACAAACTCTTGTTCTCCTTCTTGTTACCAAGCCACTTGAACTGAATAAGAAGAAATTGTTCCAAAGCACAAAGACACACCCAACTTTCACCAACAATACCAAAAAGGCTGTTCCAAAGACAATTCATGCAGGAAAGTGGAGAAATAAATAGGACGGTGTTTCTAAACCCGGTCAGCATATCACACGTGTCAGAAGAAAGAGCTATATGGGACCAGCGAGCCAGTAACAATCATTTGTGTTACCTTTGTTGCAATTTTTAACCTCTTTGGGTTTCTGTTTTTTGCTTATTTGTCTTGTTTATTATCCTGCCCCAAGTTGCACTTCTCATTTCTTCCAAATATTAACTCTATCAAAATATAAAACTTCTTACCCTAAAAGTTTGGTCAAGATTAGTCAAATGGAAAAATAAAATTAGGAAAACATTAGGGAAGGAGTTAGTCAACAGAAGGTACAAAACCTAGGACGCACACATTGTAAAGGAATATTGTATAGGTTTTAGACCAATGCTTATTATGTGTTTACTATAGATTCAAATCCAACAGTTTCTGAATTATAATGGATTTTATCTGCTATATGCTTTCTCCTAATTCAGAATTCTTAATATATATATATATACACACACACACACTGAGGTACACAACTTAACAGAACCTAATTTTCATACATCGAGTGCGACAAGTAAATTGCATAACAACATCCTACATAGACAGCAAAACTTTGATGCTCGAACTATCTATTCTGTAGATAATGATGTAGAGCTTATTAAAAGATAAATTCCATTCATTAACTTCGGATGCCTATCCCACCATGCATCACAATCAGGCTCTAACATTTTCAGATGGATGCTTCCCAAGAAATCACCAGCCTAAATGTTAAATGTCATGGTTGCTTAATGTAACCATAATTTCCATGGCCAAGATAACCAAAAAAAATAAGATGCCCATAATTTCAGATAGCTACTAAGTTACCCCATCCATCAAGGTAATCAATGTCTAGGGTTCCATGTGTCATAGAAAAATACAATCTGATATTCCCAAAGTTTAGGCAACCTTAGAGAAAATATTCTTAAAGGTAACTCTAACAAAGACTTAGATAAATCATTTTGAACATGCACACAATCAGCAAGATGAAGTATGAAAATTGATATGATGCATTCCTTACATGTTAATTGAACTTTAATTCTAGTCACCAATCAAGTTAGTCATAGTTATTTGCTAATTTTGTGCATTTTTATGCAGGAATATGATGAGTACTTATAAGAGAAGGAAAATGTAAGGAGGACCAAACTCATGCACCTAATTGAAAGACCAATTTGCCTTATGTATAGTGGCTAAACCTAAGTTGAAGAGGAAGAAATCAAAATAGGAAATTATTTGCAAGAAAAGAAAAGAAACTTCCTAAAGTTATAAGGAAAGCAAAATAAGAAAGCTTTTATACATCAAGAACTATGGCAAAAATAAAAAACCCTAACAAGAGAATATAACAAAGAAACAATGGGAATCAAAGGGGCACACTGCAATTGAGGAAAGGTTCTAAAGAATAGCAAATAACACTGAGATTTGGAATTTTGTCCAAAGATTGTTCTGCCACAATTTTCTATTTTTCTTCTACTTCTATTTTACTTTGTCATGGAATTGTTTTCTTTTGATTTTTTTTTGTTTTGTTATAAAATCTAGAGTTTAGATGGAGATGTTTATGGATAGTATTTAAATTTGAATATTCATGTAATCTATTGTTATTTTGATTAATTTATTAATAAGTTCATAATCATTTGCAAATTCTTGGCCATTCTTCATGAATCTTTGATCTCTAATAAGGAGAATTTAGAGGTGAATTGCTATACAGGATCACCTGATTAATAGGTTTAGCTTTAGATTCTATAGTCTATAGATCTTACTTAGCCCAGATTGTATCCTACATGTATGCTAAGCCACCACATGTTGGCGTACATTGAGGTCCATAGAACTTAATGCATTTGTGTTAGAGTCTATAACCACAAAAGTAAGCATAGGACTAGCATAGATACTCATGTTCTATCTTGAGAGAGAATTACATATACATTAAGGAATCGGTCATTAATTAAGATAAAAATTAATTGTATAAGTTATTTATTCACAAGAAATAAACATTAAAATCCAAACTCTAGAATTTTTTATAAATTAGGAATGTAGTTATTTGTTTTTGAGTTACATTATTATCTTAGTTAATAATTATTTTGAATTTTCTATTTTTCTAGATAATAAGAATAATTAGGAAATTAGTATTTATTTAACCTTTTTTGTGAGAACAATATTCTACTTATTCTTATACTATTGTGTGACCCATACACTTGTGGAAAATCAACAACAAAAATAAACATACAAATGGTGCTTAGTTCTACGAATTATAACAGTAATAAGTGCAATAAGCGGCTTTTCAATTATTGTAATACTGTTATTAGTATACAAATGATAAATGGAAGTGATCACCAGTAAGGTTCAATCAAACGATTAATTGTTGATATCAGCAATAAGTACAATCTTGCCTTTGTCCTTTTAAAAACTGCATCTACATTAGCTTAATAAAAAATACCACTAGAATTCATGATAATAGAATCATGCCAATGCCATAGAAAACATTAATCAAGGAGAAAGAGACCAAGGCGGTTCAGATTGAGCAAGTAAAACTGTCCTATAAATTAAAAGAAGATATTACCATTAATACATTTCAATAACTACTACAAACATTTCTTCACACAGCTACTACAAGTTTTAGACCTTTGGTAAATATATCTAATTACATTTTATTCAACAACATTCATCATATTCCAGAACAATGTCAAGCTATGCAAATAGCACCTGAGAGCTCGAAGGAGTCAGATCAGAGAAACCTTCTGGTGCATCAATCACATGCCATTGAACACCGAAGCTCCATTTTTTCGAACAACTCTCTGTTGGGTTCAGTCTAGAGATTTGACCAACTGCAACATGAAGATTTCGGCCCACAACATAAATATGGCAATCACAAGCATTCACAGCAAAAGGTTTGCATATTTGCTCAGGCAATGGAGGCCCTTCTATGGCTTCCCAGGAATCAGCTTCTGTGTCATA
This sequence comes from Erythrophleum fordii, assembly GCA_032878935.1. NCBI lineage: Eukaryota > Viridiplantae > Streptophyta > Magnoliopsida > Fabales > Fabaceae > Erythrophleum > Erythrophleum fordii. The sequence goes on along the minus strand of JAVQMF010000032.1, from coordinate 10,891,187 downwards.
AACCTTAACCTTCATTCTTTCAAGCTCTGAAACAACAAATAAGTGCCCATAAACCACCACACTTGAACCTGTCCACCCTTCTCTAAGGCCATCAGCCATATTTTCCCAGTTATTCGTTCTTGGATCGTAGACCTGACCTCTGGGAGAGACATAAAATGGCCATAACCACCCTTCTGTCACCAGAAGCTTCCCATTGAGAACTGCAGCATCATAAGACGCCATATTTGTTCCCATGTTGGCAATAGAGCGCCAACTCCCATTGAGAGGGTCCAACACCTCAGCAGAATCAAGCTCAAAAAGGTCAGTGCTGTTTCCCCCAGCTACATAAATCATCCCATCAATCACTCCACTAGCAAAAAATGACCTAGCAGTAATCATCCGATTCATCACAATCCAACGATTTTTCTGCATCTCATATTTCACTACCAAGTCAAGGGGACAATCAACATCAGAGACCATTCCACCACATACAAAGAGCATGCCTTCACGGGGAATTGAAACACACCTAAAGCCATGGGGACAAACCTTATCCTTACATGGCATTGCAGGGATACTGTGCCAAGAAAAGTGGGTAAGGTCAAGAACCTGCCACTGGATCTTTCCAGTGCACTTGTGGTAGGCAAAGACAAAAAGCCAAGGGCCTTTCAAACCCAACTGCTTCCTGTGGGTAAAAAATCTCTCTTTACTACCAAGTAGGAGATGCCAACGCTTGCAGACTGCTCTACAGGTTGCATGACTCTGAACCGGAAGGCGGAGAAGACAATTGAGTGCAACATCATCGGGAAGGCCCGGAATCAAGAGTTCTTGGCTGTGAGAAAACTCTAACTCTGGTGAAGGATTTGATAAAGAAGATTGGACCCCAGCTAACCTAAATTTTGGGGATAATGTCATTTGAGGATCTCCTAGCTTGTGTACTGGCGCCTGTTGAGATGACAATCGTACACGCTGCATCTTTCTCTCTCAGAAAGATACCCAAACTCTTCAGAAACACTATGGTTTACTTTCCTATCATGCAAATGCAATTTTTCAGAAGGGATGGTAAAATATCCCACCAAATACCCAAATTTCAATCCAGTGATGGGAATATATTCCAAATTCGCTTGAACTGATTCCCTCAAAGATTTATTGCACATAAAGGAATCCCCAAATCCAGTACTACAATAAAGAAAAGTACCAATTCCCCTTCCACAACAATCTAAAGGCTTATATAATACAACCCACAGAAAAATAGCACTTCTGAAAACATCCTGCTTTAAACGCTTACGGTCTTATATGGATATTGGGTTCTGCTCACTTCATCTAAAGCCAGAAGCTTAATCACCTCTAGGACCCAGAAAGATTTTTAACTTGGAAGCTCAAAGGCTTGTACCAGTAGAAATTCAATTGCAAATACGCAACTTACAAAACCCCAGAAAACAACAGCCAGAAGAAGCAACTCAAAAATCCCAACACGAAGAAACAAGGAAAAATTGATCGAAATAACTGAAGAAAAAAAGAAACTTACAAGTAAGGAACTGCTAAGGGTAGGTTCAAAAAATCAAAGTCGGTGACTCTTAGATGAGATTCAGGGTGAATTTATACAGCTGCAGGAGATAATACGGATTATGTTATTTCTTCTTATTAGAGAAAGATTTCACATTTGTTTGGCAAACACGACGTCTGTGGTTTCAGATCCATGCGAAACAACGCGCTCTTGGGGTTAGTCATTTGAGCACGCACTCGTAAATGGGAACGCTGCTCGTGGTTTCACGCGCTACGGGAACCAATCCTTTTTCTTTCTTTCAGGCCAAATTAATACTTTTTTTTTTTAATTTTAATAAGAGGCCTTGAGTTACAACCAAAAAAAAATTGTATTTAAAGATTTAAATTTAATAAAATTTATAATTAAATACTTTAAAAATTCAAAATATTTTCAAAAATCAAAACTAGTGCCACTTATTATTGAGATTTAAAAAAATTATTATCAAATTTTTAAAAAATAACTATCAAAGTCATTTAAATTATAATTTTTTTAAAATTTAATAATAATATTTCTAAATCTAATAGTAACTTTTTCAAACTTAGTATTAATTTTAGTCTTTATAAATAATTTTAATTTTTAAAATATTTTGTCATAAATTTTATCAGGCTTTAAAATATAATTTTCTCAAAAAATAAAAAACGACAGAAAAATTAGACGGAGGAAAGAGATTTTTCTAAAATTATCGGCAATAAAAGAAGTCAAAACCTGAGGGGGTTGTTCCATTTCATGGACATTTGGAAGAAGAGTGAAGCTATGGATAGCAATCCAATGAATACACCTGTTACTTTCCCTTGGCACCTGAGGGAAAGCAATATCCTGTGAGAATGTCGTCCAGCTCCTGGATTCTAAGGAGATGATTGCATCCATAGAGGTTACACTTTACCTTTCTTTTTTTTCTTTTTTTTTTTTTTGGGATAACTAGGATTGTTGGTCCCATACACGGGTTTGAGGTAAGAAGAAAATAAAATAAAAAATAAAAAATCATTATATCATGAATAAATTTTAAAAAAACAATAAATCTACAATAATTTTACCATAAAAGCAAACTCTCCTTTTATATATATAATAAACGTCCAATATGTTTTTACAGGTAGTTTCTGCCACGAGCTTCCTATGATCATCTAGCTAAGTTAATTCTAAACCCAAGAAAATGTCTCATAGTTCAATTCAATTTTAAAACTATTTTTATACTAAATTAGTTTTTAAATTTGTAATTCGTATCCAAAGTATTTCAAAAAATTAATTAATAATTTAGTTTTTAAAAGATTACTCAATTTGATTCTTTTAAAATGAAGTTTTTCAATTTAATCATTAGAAGATCACTTTTTTTCAATTTGGATTGGACATTGAAAAATAAAATCTCTCAATTTAATCCCTCAAACATTTCCTTCAATTAAAATAGTCCCTCTAAAAAACATTTGTAGTTCTCTTTTAGGAACTATTTTAATTAAAAAAATGTTTAAGCAATTAAGTTGAAAAAATTTATTTTTAAATAACCAAATTGAAAGAGACAAATATTTTTTTCAAGGATTCTATTAAAAAGCATTATCGTTAAAGAATCAAACTAAGATAAAAGTAATCTTTTAGGAACTAAATTTTTAATCTATGATAAAAGTAATCTTTTAGGAACTAAATTTTTAATCTATGATAAAAGTAATCTTTTAGGAACTAAATTTTTAATTCACATTAGTTTAAACTATTAACTTTGTTTAGATTTTATTAATTTATTATCTTATCTATATGCTAGTCGGGTAAATGAAACTCACAATTTAAGATATGCAAGTAGAAGACCCAAATGCATGAAACAATCTTAGAATTTTCAATAAGTTAAATATAAAAACTGAAAAAATATAAAGGGAGAGCGCAACTTATCTTCTTATGAGATTAAAATAAATAAAATATATATATATACACAAATTGACAAAAAATAAATAAATAAGAGATAAAAAAACAAATAAACGATAATTAAAATAAATCAAAACATGTAAAGATTAATGCTTTATGAGATAGTTATGAAATTACAAAAAAAGAATCCATTTTATGTAATCATTATCAATCTTGATGGGTACAAAATTGACAACCATTCTCAACAAAAAAATAATATTTGAGAAGTATGTTGCCTAAAGGTAATGTTTTTCGTAATAATCACTACATAAAAATAAAGATACGAAAAGGAAGTTTAAGATTTTAGAGTTTATCCCATGCAATCGCGATATGAGATAGATTTATCTTTATTTGTCAAGATAATATCTTATATCCAGTATATATGCTCTAGTATTATAATCATTATCAATCGTATCGCTAACTTCTATGATATAAATAATGCCATTGTCATCGTATTTGCATTTTATTATAAAATTTAGATTTTAATAATTATTTTAAAGATATAAACAAGTCAAACATTAATGTTAATGGCTTATAAATGTATACAAGGTAAAAATAATTAAAGAGAAAAACACGTGTAAATGAAACAGTAAGAAAGAGAAGAAACTAAACATATATTCACAAACAAATATAACATGTTGCCAAAAGTAAGTGGTAACTTATATAAATATATAACGAGTTTATAAATAAACAAAAAAATTATTTTATGGATTTATCTTCTTAATAAAAATTATATTTGTTTCTAGTATATGATTTTTTGGGCGATCGCAAATCAATCTTGCGATTAATGATGGTAGATTAGGATTGACAATAAAGAGAGAAATATAGAGATAATAAAGAAATAATAACTTGTATTAAGAAGTCTACAATGATAATAATACGATAACTACATAAAGCTAAAAATATAACCTTAAGCTTAGTAAAGTATTATATTACTATATTTTTCCTTATCATTATGCCCTTAGTGTGGTCGCGAAGGTCTTAATTTATAAGTTTGAAGGGCAATAAGATAATGATAATGATTAAGACAAATTGCCCAGTGACTATCTGAGTAGATGGTTTGCCATGTTAAAGTCATTCTATTTAAAATAAATTGAGTAATTTGTTGTATCAATTCATTAAATGAGACTCAATAAATAGTAGCTATTATGTGCTTTAGCCTTCTAGAATTGAAATTAGATTAGGTTAGGCTAATTTGAACTCTTATGGATGGATAACATCCATAACACTTGAACTTAAGTCCATTAGTAAGATGTTAAGTTACATGGACTTAAAGTAATGTATATGTTTGAGCTATCAAGTAATCAATGCTGATGGTGTTGTCACTTCACATTTATATAGAGTGCTCTATGAAATGTGAGAAGTAATGATATGTGGAAGGTCATTTACTAGTCCACTTAAGTCTTATCTACCACAATCACATTAATCTTTGTACTGCTTCTTTAATTTATTTGATTATATGTTGCTACTTTTGCTTCATCTTCTTTCTATCTATGTGCTACTACATCTGTGTAGATTGATCTTAAATGCAGTGGCTGCACCTTTTCTTGGTGACTTTAAGAGTAATATATTTAAAGATGATCTTTGCTGGTATTGTGAAGGTTATAGCTTTTTGTTTAATATTGTTCCATCATTGGCTTCTAATTAGCAAAAGGTGTTTGACATGGAAGATGGAGCTCTTTAACATTGTACGAGGATGTTCTTTGAAGAGGATTTTGGTTTCCATTGGATAGGCATTTTTATTTTATCATAAATTCAATTAAGGTAACCTTTTGTTAGTTGACCCCATAAGTTGTTTGATACATATTAGGCTTTATGGCTCTATGTTGTTGCACAAGGATAAGATCATCTTTTGCATTGTTTTGTCATTTCTTTGATGTTAAAGAATATGCCAATGTATGTGATATGTTCACTATTGTCGTCGTCATCTCTTTATTAAAAGTTATATGAGTTCAAGTTTGCTGTGGATTTATCGTTGTTTGTATGTTAGTCCCTTCCTTTTTGCTAATCAATACATCAACATAATTAGTTATGATCTTGATGAGGTGAGGAGGTAGAACAAAGGTACTATTGAAGGGAATGTAATTATTTTATTGGATTTGGCCAATAGGTTCCATCAACATGAGATTTTTTTGAGCATGATGATTTCATAGCTAGTGCTGAGGGATGCCATGGTGAATCATTGGTTCACTGGGGGTAACCTAACATTACCCCAATATCATAGTGCATGGTTGTAGCTTACAGGGCTCACAGTGTAATACCATAGCTCTCTTAGTTAACCCCCTTACGTATACAAGTCTCATACATGAATTCCCCCAAAAAAACAAAGAAAATAATACAATTTAACATTGTTACATCATCCACATTTCTCCATTTTGGCTCTGTGGGCCTTGGGGACTCTCTCATATCATCCTCACATTTATTATACCAATACAACTCAAAACCATCTAAAAACATTACCAAAAACCTGAGCTTACATCAAGCATACATAGTTTTTAATGGTTCTGCCTCGGATTTAGTCTGCAACTTTTGAGCCTTAACTTTGAAAATTCGTAATTAATTCTAGAAAAAATAAAATCAAGCATACTATGGCATTCTAGAAAGATACAGATGTCTACTTTATGCTAAAAATATTTTAAGTTCATGAAACATAACACAGAAAAGGTTTGACATGTGAAAATATACAAAGGTTCGGATAGCTATTGGTACTGATGCAAGTGTCTGCTATAAACTTCAAAAATATCTAATTAATTTTTAAAAAAATTCAATCCATGTAAATAATACCAATTTGGAAAGGTATGGATGTTATCTTTATGATAAAAATAGATTCAAACCAAAACAAACATGTTTAGCCACTGGAATTTAATGGAACAGTGACTCAGGTCGTGTTGCGCTACTATTGCTATTCTAGAAATTCAAAACTTTATATCTCTTAGCTCATACCTCTAAATAAGGTGCTTCTAATTGTTACAAGTAACTATGAATATCTAGTTTTTTCCTATAAAATTTTATAGCCATTGGACTACGTTTACCCCTCGGATGACACAATTTCGCAACTGATCAAATGAACAGTACTTCAGTAGATCCAAATTTTTGATACCAACTTTGAAAAATCATAGAAAATTCCATAGACCTCTAAATGACCTAGTATTTAGCTTCCCAAAAACCTCTAGGCAAGATCTAATTGCATGCAAAATTTTAAGTCAAGAAGAGACCATTTGGTCAGACTTTGCTATAACTGAAGATTATGATACTTTTGGTTCCAAAAAGAGGGCAAATGTGGTTCAAATGAGCCATACATTGTTTCACACACATTTGAACAATTTAGAAAGTATAAATATAGCATAAATAAGTCTCTCATAAGGTCTGAACCATCATACAACTCAAATTCATCATGTCACTCCCATAAACATACATGCATAAGTGGGCTCCCAAGGGGTCAAATTGCACATTTCCATTCATTTAGCTCTATTCTTGATACATACACTATCTTTACATAATTTTACACTTGTTCAAAGTGTCATGGATCAAAAATAATATATACATATATATTTTGACATTCTAGACATTCTAGTACATCAAAATTAGCAAGATTTGCTAATAGGTAGATATTTAAGCTCCTTGGCTTCTATCTTTTGAATCTTGAACTCTATCTAGATCATATAAGATGAGAGAAAGAAGGGACTGAGATTCAGTGAATCTCAATAGCTCATATCCCATTCAATCATGTATAAAGAATGTAATACAAGCCTTAAAGCGCATGCATGGCATACTAATATTTGAAATGGTTAAAGATGCATTCTTGGCATTTACACAAAGTACACATAGCATACTTAGGTTTGCCAAATGAATGGATTAGCCTTACCCACTTCCTTCAAGGCTCTTGGACTTGTCTCACCATTTTTCTCAAAGGCCTTGAACTAAGCCTTACTCTTAGGAGACTTTCTCTTGGTCACAACAACTCCTAAGGGCTCTTGGCTCATCCTCACCGAAAATAGAAGGTTCTTGGCCTCTCCACATTCAAACAAACCAATGCAAACATTCTAGGCATCATTTGAATACATAATACAATACTATAGTTTCATAGAACATAGGCATCATACTCAAATACAATTCATAGCTTAAAATATACATACACACATTTAAAAGTAATGTAGACATTCATTTATGCATGGAGAAAAGAGAAAGAGCTACCTTGCTTGCATTCACACATTTTTTCCTTAAATCTTGAGTCCTCTCCCTTGACCTCACACACCCAAGAATGTAGAGACCATTTCTCTTGGCCTAGACACACCAAAAGAAACATGAATTACTCATGGAAACAAGCCTTGGTATTATGCACACTTTACATGATGCTACTTTGGTTTATGGCTCTATTATGCTTCCATAAGGCACTTAATGAAGCAATTACAAAAATTCATGATCTTGGCTCCCTTCTCTCATTCAATCTATGATTCTTGACTCCATTTAGACTCCTTGGAGTCATCACACAATTATTTGAAGGAGCCTAACTAGGAGTTACTTCATTATATTACATTATGGAGCCTACACCTCCATCTCAATATCTATGGTTTCTAAAATATTTTCAAGGCTTCCTCTCATCCTCTTCCATCATATATGACTTAAAAATAAGCTTGGAACAAATTAAAACTATCCCTAACCTATAGTTCTGACCTAGGCCGAAATGACACATGGAAAAAGGAAGTAATGGGTTTGCTTTGTTTTCTTAATAGAAAAGGTGTATAGGGAGGTCTTTAGGGATTTTAGGAACTCAAGCAAACACTCATCTAAGCTAGGGAATTCATGGATCAAAATAGATTTCACAATGTCTCTATGAATCCCTAACTTTTCTATCTTGTATTTTCATACTTCTTTCTTTGATTTCTTTACACTTACTTGCTTCTCACACTCTAAAATCTATGAATCTCCCTTGCTAGGACCAGAATTCATCTCCCTTTGATTGGGCCCTATATGGGATGAAACTATCACAAGGAGGAGAAGGGAAGAAGAAGCATGGAAGACAACAACTTACCTTGATTTTCTAACTTTTCTTAAGTGCTCTTCTAAGTGGTAAGTTCCTCTCCTTCAAATTCTGTTATTCCTCCTCTGGACCAGACTCAAAACATCACCAAATCCATCAATGAAACCATAGAAATGAAGAGGAGAATAAGAAGAATAAGTTTACTCAAAGGAAGAACATAAAATTTCACACTTTTCTTACCTTTTCCTTGCTTTTTCTCTCTTCAAAATCTCCTCTCCTTTTTGCCCAAGATGTAACATCCAGTGCATTCATATGGCTCACGGGACTCTGAAAGAAAAATTTTACCCGTAGAGAATTACATTTTTATTCATAACTCCCTATGCCACTATATTGTTTCCATAGAACAAACATAAGATAAGGCATTTTTCCTAGGGCAAAAAGAGAGTTGGCAAAAACAAATCATGGAAATGAGGAGCTGCTGGAACGTGGATAAGAAGGAGGTAAAAGTCACTTATGTAACTTTTTACTTTTGCATTTTAGTCCCTTTTTTTAGCTTTTTCATTTTAGGCTCATATCAACTACTTTTTGAAATCCATCTTTTCCATCATGTTCCTTAGACTTTTAATCATAAGAATTGCCTTTAGAATCACTCAAAAAGGATCTAAAACTATTCCAAACTGTTCGGTCAATCGACGGCCGAAATCGCTCACCAGAGAGGTTTCAACTATTCTAAGGGTTCTTATGGTATTCAGGGCCTCTGAGAACCCCGAAAAATTCAAAATTTTCATTTAAGAAGCCTTCTTGTGAGTTTTCAAAATTTTTCAGAAATTGTAAAAAATACCCTTACTTCCTTCGGCAAATTTTCTGAGCTCTTCTGGCTCTAGTTTTTGAACATCTTAAACTTTAAATCCTCATTTTTTTAATATTTAAAATTGTATTTTAATTTTAATTGGCTCCAATTCCTTCTATTTCGGGGACTTCCTTTTGTATTTGGCCTATTTCTAATATTTACGGAGAAACCGAAGATCGCGTTTCTTACGTTTACAGAAGGACCGGATGTTACACACAGGTTAAGGTAGTCCTGATATTCTTCTTGTAACTCCTTTAATTGTTGCTCCTTTAGCTTTTGCTCCATTAGTAGGTTCTCCACCCACGAAATCTTTGCCTCCCGCAATTGAAGATGTTACTATGGGGAAGCATTGTCATGAGACAAGGTTGTTGTCCTATGATTCTAAGGACGAGTTTGATGAATAGGTATCTATGCCTTTGTTCGAGGAGTACTTATGCAAAATTAAGAATTCTTGGAAAAGAAAACAAATAATATTATACTGGGTCAAGTAACATATATTAATAAGTTTGTGGAAGGCGTTAAATGTAATAACCTAAAAGGATAAATAAATAAATAGTAATCAAAATAATAAAGAAATAATTAATAAAACTAATATATATAATTTTTTTCTTTTTCCATTATATTTTTTTCTTCTTCCTTTCTTTTTTGTTTCTTTTCTTCCCTTCTTTCTTGGTCTGTTCGTGTTGTAGCAACTCAATCTTCCCTTTCTCATCTTTGTGCATCTTTTCTACCGAGCCTTCATTGTTGCATACAACTAACATGATGCCATTGTTGATAGCGAGTTGACTCTCTAAGCCTTTTCCTTGTTTGCCTATCGAGTGGGGGTCCATGTAAGGTAGTTGAATCAATTTGGTAAGTTATTCATCACTCTATTTCCATCTTCCCCCATTTTTGTTGTAAAATTCCCTTAAATCTTACTTTCCCTCCTCATTTTCAACCTATTCCAACCCCAAATTGGTCAACACATTGTAGGTCCCTTCCTCCCTTTCAAGATAGCCAAAAATAGGCTCTAGAAATTGGGATTTGTTGGTGTGACCCTTTCAACTATGACACCTATGATTTAATCTTCAATTTGTGGTGCTTTAAGGTAATCTTTAAACTATTTATGGATTAGTAACTAAGTGGGAAGGTTTAGGTTTATGGTTGAATACATAGATGAAGAATAAGGTTATGGAGTGAGACTTTTAATCAATTAGCTATTGTTGAGTTATATAGATATTAAAGATTGCTAGTTTGAGCCATATAATAATCTGTGAATTATGGGTGTTGTTAAGAAACCTTGCAAGCATCAACTATGAAAAAAGTTATCCTTGCAAAAAGGAATAAATGTTACCTTAACGTTAGGCATCATCGATGAATAAATAACAAATTATAACTTACATTATAGGTTCCTACATCACTTTATGCCTATGATAATGGAGTTAAATTTTTATTCCAATAACTCGTGTATGTTCTTAGCGGAATAGGTCCTTAAATTGCCTACTATTTATGTGCTTGAGTTAATAATATGATAATATGGGCTAAAATAGTTGTTCAGCACAACACCAAGTTCTAATGTAACCAAGGTAAGCATTTTTTTATGAGATTTGTTACATCATTCAGGAAGTTAAAGGTATGTTTTTATAATAATCATAGCCATAACTTTTAAATTAGGGTTTTCTATAATAATAATAATAATAATAATAATAATAACAACACATACCTTTAACTCAACTTAAATTGATCATTAACATAATTGGATATATATATATATATATATTGGATATATATATATATATATATATATATATATATATATATATATATATATATATATATATATATATATATATATATGCATGTGTGTGTGTGTGTTTATATTTATATGTGTGTGTATATATATTTCTTCTCTTTTATTTTATTGCATATTTTAGCATAATTAAATTAATCATTGAGCATTTAATTTATTGATTATTGGTTTCTTCATTTGATTGAGTATTTTGTTGTTTCTATTTAAATTAATTCCTTAGGTAATTATTTCAAATTATAGTGTAATTACTTAATTGTTACTAACAACTTACATATAATTCACCAACAATACAAGCGATTTGGCTTTAGTAGTATGATGGAAACATTTGATGAATTTCATAAAGGTGAGTGATGTTAATGTCTTATGTGCTCCTAGACAAGGAAAAGAAGCCTTGGGTGGGAAAAAGAGTTGCTCATCAAACGTAGCTACCTGTGAAGGGAAAGGAGCTGCCAATAAAGTATAGCCATCCTCGAAAATATATACCATAATATACTAGAGGCAAATAGAAAAGGAGCTATTCGTTATGTGTAACCACTCAAGAAGAGTAAGGAGCTACTAACAAGGTGTAGCCACTACCATCATAAGTGATAGCCAACTCTCTCGTCTATCACTACTATTCTAAAGGCTCAATGTTTAAAGAACTACTTACGTATGGGTTTTGTCGGTAGGAAATTTTTGTTACTTAATTATGTTAATTGACTTCTACATTTCTTGGCTCTTATTTGGATTATGATTTTGCTATTTACTATTTTGATAATTTGTTATTTGCTCATTAAGTTTTTAACTTATTTTTTTAATTTCAACTTTTTAGATAGTGGTGCTCGATCCAACCTGCTTCCATCATCATAAGTTTAGAGGCGTTATAGTGGTAAGCCCTGTCTTTGAATTACAAGGGCAAAATTGTTTTGTTATAAAGAATTTTTTATTTGATGATTGTAAAATATCCTAGATATAACTCCAGTTGACATAGGTAGGATTTCCCCTCCCTTGATATTTTTTAGTTCTTTTAAAATTTTGATTATTGGTAGTTGAGAACGGAGCTCTCTCTCTTGCTGTTGTCATTGGTTTATAGCTATTTGTAAAAGTTTGAGATATCCAAATTTCACAAAAAATTCTACCAAAATTTCTACAAAAAGTTAAAGATATTTATATTGATGTAACGAGACAATATGATAATTTGGATAAAATAACGTTATGTGTTATATCATCAAAAGACCTTTCAACTATGGTGGTGTTTGTAAGCGTTACAAATATGAGCTTTACCTTACTCTTTGTGCTAGTAACTTCTTTTTTGCTTGGGGTGTGACATTAAAAGAGCTTTGGAAGCATGTTTAAGCTTATACCACTACAACAATATAGATAATATAGAACAATATGTAATTAATCATATCAAAAATCAATAATTTTTAATAAATGCTCTTTGGAATCTAAATACATGTTTTTTGGTAAAAATTAATGAAAATAAAATTTATTATTTATTATTTTCATTTGTGCATGTTTAAAAACAAAATCTACTTTTTTATTTTTATTTGTACATATTTAAATATAATACATATTTGTATATTTAGATTAATTAATGATATTTTAATAAAAAAATTAAATTAAATTAAAATTTTAAATTTTAAAAATAAAAAAATATCTATATAATTTTAATAAAATTAAAAAAATTGTATAATTTATTATTATTATTTTAATATAATACATTTGTTAATTTGAGCACAAGTGCCCCCCGCCAATCAAAGTACACTCAACTTATTTTGTGTGTCCTCGGGAATGACTCCTATGGTAAGTAAAATATAGAACTTAAAAGAGAAACTGTTTATTGATGGAAATAAAAAAAATTAATCTAAGTGCCGTATTTCATAATTTATACCTTCAAAAAATTTAAACTACTAATTATAAAACAATAATTGTACATCTCATTTTTTTTCTTTTTCCGAGCACGTGGAGTTCAACTCCGAGCTCCGACACACTGATCCAACCCTTGCCAACCTGAATTGGCAAACAAGTCAAAACCAGGGGCCAATGGCTGTCTTCATTTTTTTTGTCATTTATATTTTTAAATAAATAATTTATTCTTTAAAATATATCTTTAATTTTATATTTAAAATAAAATTTTTTAAATTTGTTTCTTAAAAAATTTTTTAAATCAAAATAATTTCTGTAAAAAATATTTATAACTCTCTAATATATTGAAATTTACTTCTGATACAAAATGGTCTTGTTTTGAAGGTTAAAGATACTTGACCAAGTTTATGTCATTAATTAACAATTATGTGAGATTTTATTTTTATTTAATAAAAAATATTTTGATAAAAAAAACATTTAAAAAGTTAAATTAAGAGACTTTATCTTTAGATACTAAATTGAATGAAAACTCGTATTTCAAAAATTAAATCATTAATTTACTTTATATTATATATATGTACAAGTGATTGAGAAACTTGAAATAAATTTTAACTAGAAAGTTATTTCAATCTTAAATTTCTTTTGTTTTGTTACATTTGCTTTCAAAATATATGTAGATACTAAATAATTTACACTATGTTATAAGAACTAGATATTGGGTGTAATATATCGAAATAATTTTACGAAAACTTAATTTTTAAATATACAATTTTTTATTTTATGTAATACATATAATTTTAAGTAGTTAAGAATTATTTATTCAATAAAAATTAATTAATGAGTGAAATTTGTGATATTTTCATAATCCAAATTGAGCATTGGATTGACGTGAGAATAAAGTAGTTTTTTGACCGTTAAGCCTCTTACGAACAATCACATAATCCATGAAACTCTCAAATTCTTTAAACAATACTCAACCATTTTCTGGAAATTTTAACATTGTAAACACAATTTCTTCAAAATTAAAACCAACACAAAATCTATATGTGATTGCAAACTTTGTCTTTCATTATCAAGTTTGTTTTTGCAAGAATTACTCGCATCACCGATAAAGTGGTAAGTCTAAGAATTTGAAGCAAGGTATTTAGATTATGTTAGGTACGTAGGAAAGGAGATTCATAAAATCTAAAAAAAAAAGGTAGGAAGAATGAAAAATAACACTTGTCACCTTATTTTAAAAAAATATAATAAAAAAGAAAAATATTATTAAGTGATAATAATATAATAAATATTTTTTGTTTTTTTGGGATACTCCAATCAAATACAGAAATTAGTTCTTACTGGAAAACTAAGCACAATCATGACTAGTCATTAGCATATTTGGTGACTCCCTAATTTCAAAAGAAAAAAAAAAGTGCCATATTGATGGAATGTTGTTTAATGGATACCGAACCCACCCAAAGCTGAAAAGTAGGAAAGAAGTGGAAAGAGATAAGTTTTATAGACTAACGACTTATTTAGTATATAAAAAGTTAAGAATGAAAAAAAAAATGATTTTAAAGATAAAAAATATCTATAATATTTTTATTTTTAAATATTAAATAATAATTAATAAATAGTATGAAATAATGATTAGAGAGATAAAAATAAAATTTTACCAAACTTTTCTTTTCTATTTCCATTTTCCTGCGCAACCAAACGAGCCATTACTTAATGCATGGATACAAGTAAAATATATTTAATTATAAATTTGCGAAAACGACGAAACCAGTAAACATACATAATTAATTGAAATAAAAAATACGATTTAAGAGCATCATATGCCACCAAACATGTCCTGTTCTAAAATTCATTCTTACATCAACTATTTAAATATCAACTTTCCAGAATGAACTTACAAGTACATGGGATCATGACATGTTTAGTGGGAAAAACAACAATGCTAGTACATCATATATAAAGGTAGGGGTTGTACCTTATGCCTAATCATACTCATTGAATAAAAAGTGAAGGAATAATTTAATCTAAACAAATAGGAGTTTAAAGAGTTAGAGAATCAGTCTTCTTGACTACACATAAGTTAAGGATTGTAATTCTAACTAAAGAAGAATAAGAGAAATTACCATCCTAACTAATCATATATATCATACTGGAATAGAATTATTTACCTTTACTAATAATTAATATATTTTGTGTAAGTAGCCTATCAATAGTTTAAATGAACTTTGTATGATATTGCCATAGTGCACGGATGTGTTCAACTTCATAAATCATTTATGATCCTACAAATATAACTTTAACATAAAACATACTTAAAATGATGGTAAAATATTTGTAACATCATGCTAGTGACCTGTACTTCCAATTCCAACCATGTATCATATTTGAATACTGCATAAATTGTGAATCTAAACAAATAAATATAGTTCTAAATCATTCATATAGTTCATAAAAATATAATAAGATATAACAATAAATAAAATCAAAGTTTTATAAACATAAATATCCACCAATAACAAGGCGGAGTCCACACAAGTAGGCAAAATTTATAATAAAACTAAGGACATGTTCTTTAATGTTTCTAACGCCATGAGAGAAGAATAGATATTTAATATACTATCACAAGAACATCTATACTCAATTTGAAATCCCTAGATTTCAAAACAATAACATACTATGAAACCTAGCTAATACCAGATAGGGATGGATCTAGAAGGAACCTGTGTGTGTGTGTGTGTGTGTGTGTAAAGAAACAAGTGTAATCCACGAATCTTCATTTGCATGGTTTGCCTTATGCTGTAAAACTAAAGTAGCCGCACGAGCAAAGTTCAACTTTAAACAAAGAGAAAACACCAAACAAGAAGGGAGGCGACGCAAGAGCAGCAAAGCACAATTTCATGTGTATAAGTTCACTGCTTCATTGTTGATAAAAAAAACCAGAGTAAATTTCACTTTTTAATTTTTTTTAATTTTACATTTTAGGTTTTATTTACAATTTTTTCTGTGTTTGGGTGTTATTCCCTTCTTTCTATTGTTAGATTAAATCTTTGTTTTTGGATGATTTTAATGTAATTAGTTGTTTTGGATAGTTCTGATGAGATGCTTTTAGCATTTCTTATTACTTTATTATTTGTGTTATATTTTTATAATAATATAAGAAAAATTTATACTATGGTGAAAGCTATAACTATTGATGATTTTTTAAAAAATAGAATGCTCTTAAAATCCTGAAGTTGGTGAACTATCTCATCCATAATATTCTGATTTAAAAAATTTGTCAACAATTTTCTAATTATGCCAATTATTAAAGATATAAAAAAATGTAATACTTATTATTTGATTAATTATTTTCTTTTTTTATTATTGATGCTTCTAAGTGTAATTGCAATAATTGAAAAGTCATTTTTAGTTATGAATATTATAAAAAAAAAAACCTTTAAATAATATAAAAGATAATTTCCTTGCAAATTACATAATTACTAATATTAAAAGAAAGATTGTTAAAAATTTTGATACAAACTCAATGATTGATAAATGTATGATATGAAAAAAGAAAAGTCGTACTCAACTTTAATAAATTACAAAAAAGATATGTAACAAATATACTTTTTAGCTTGTAATTTTTATAAATATTCAAGCATGTTAATTTTTCTAATTTTCACATCTCAATAGTTCAATCTTGGATCGATCCCTAATGCCAGGCTTGTTTCCAACTAGTTACACATAACCTTTATGTTCCATATTAACTTATACATTATTGACAAAGCCTTATAATATCATATATCATGAGATTAGTCTCTACTCAAGCGTTGGAAATTAGGAAAAATGAAATGAAGTTGTTATCTCACTACAAAAAAATAACAAATTTGCGACGGAATTTTGTGACGGAATATTTTCCCGTCGCAAATTCATCACAAATCCGTCACTAATTCCGTCGAAAAAATTTGCGACGGAATTTGCGACGGAAATTATCCGTCGCAAATATTTCCGTCGCTAATCCGTCACAAATCAAGTTAGTGACGGAATTTAGGGACAAAATGTTCCGTCACTAATAAGTGTGATAGTCAATTCCAATTTTGTGATGGAATTTTGTGACGGAATATTTGGTCACTAAATTAGTGACGGAATTAGCGACGGAATTTCTGTTACAAAATTTTCCGTCGCTAATCCGTCATTAAATCCGTCACAGATTATTTAAATATTAATTTTAAATAATTTATATGATATAATGACTTAAATATATATGTATATATGAAACCGTTGCAAATTAGTTAAATATTATTAATTGTGTGTATGTATTTATATGTATTATAATTTAATAATTTATATATTATAATTTAAATTAATAATTTAATAATTTCAATATGAAAATAGTAAAATGCGATAAATAGTAATGTGGTTAATTATTCTATGAATAATAAAAGGCCTCCATTCATGTTCAAAAATTAAAAAATGTATAATTTATTTATTTTAAGTCATAAATTAATATAAATATAAAATATATTTAATTAACTAAAAATAGTAAAAAATTTTACAAATTTAAAATCATGATTTAAACAACTATGTATAAGGAATGATTGGAAAAATATACAAAATAAATAAAAGTGAAATAAATATTTCACTCAACAAAATTGAAAAAATAAATTATATAAAAAAATTATGACATGTCTATTTTTCAAAATTTTATAAATATTAAAAATGACTCAACTTAGCCATTATCCTTCAATCACATCATATCTCTCACCCCTTTGTGCTCCTAATCAATTTCCTCTCTTTGTCATGGTGTAAACTCTCAGTTAAATTCACACATTCTTCATGGTGTTTTTCTATTTTTGTTATCACCTTTTTAAGTGATAATGTAAAAGTTTTTCCTTGTTCGAAAACTAAGTCTTTCTCTCATTTAAATGTCAAATCTCTCAAATTCTTTTAAAAGAAGCAAAGGCTAAATACCGAGAGGTGCAAAATCAAAAAAGAAATGGATGGTATGATCTAAAATCTAAGATATATTATATAGCTATGTAGTTAGAGAGAAAGAATAATATAAAAGAGTATGTATCCAATTTACTTTATTTTTACACCTATTCCTTTTTTCCCCCAATCTTTTTTAATTACACTATATATAAAAACATAATTAATATTCTTTTTATTTTCTTTCATTTTCAATTGAGATTTGATTTTTGTTAGTTCATATTTGTTTCCAATTCCATTTGCAATGATTTTTCATTTCCTATTCATAAGAGTCTAAGGGATAAGAAAGCTTTTTTTTCCCCTCTAAACAAAGGAAAAAAACTTGTCAAGATGACTGTTCTTAACATGAAAATTATCATAATATGCTATTAATTATAGTTTACCAATCTATTAAATCTTGCTAAGAAAATTATTTAGTTACCCAACTCCTAATTTATAAAAAATAAAAAAAGTGTTAGTAAATTTAACTATAATATAATGTTGTATTTGTTAAATAATATGAAAAATTATTTTTTTTGTAGACTACATAATAATTTATGTCATTAAATTATAAAAAGGTATGTTCTATATGATTTTGTTAATGTAAAATTTTTATATAAATTATGAGTTCATAACCTTTTTTTTTTAATTTTCACTCTCCTGATAACTTATGTTGAGATTTGGCCTTAAGTATGAGTAATTTTTTTTAACAATTCAATATTATATAATTGGACTTTAAAATAATTTTCCTTTTTGTATTATATATTTATTGAGAGATTTGAAAATAAATATCTACAAAATTTTACCTAAATTTAGTACTTTAATATATACTTTTATGTGTGTATGTGTGAGTTGGAATTATCTATTATAGTAGAAGAAAAGTTCATAATTTCTATCCTTTCAATCTACATTGAAAGTTTTTTAATCCTGCTTAAATTGGAGTTAAGTTCATATTTTTGTTAAAGTATGTAAACTTTTTAATTTATATATATATATATATATATATATATATATATATATATATATATGATAATATGGAAGTGGTTGAATTTGATATAATAAATGAATATTGACCTAGTTATTATTCATGGTTTAACATTTTTTTATTATTTAATAACTCTTCAATTTTGATAATAAGTTTAACTATTATTACTTTATTATAAAATGAAGATACTTTTTTTACTTCAAAAAAAGAGAGAATAATTTGTATTTATTGGGATGAGTAATTTTTTTTTCAAATAAAAACTTAGAAACTTGAAATTTAACATCCATCATACTTTTATACTAAAATTTAATTGAATAACATCCCTCCAAAAAAAATTAATTGAATAACTCATAAATCAATTTCATTAGAAGAAGATGTATTTCTAGTGAATAGAATGACTTTTGATTTGTAATTGTGTATAAACTGAAAATAAAACAAATATGGTAAATTATCAAACTTATTTAAAGAAATGAAAAAGGGTAATTTAAAAATAATAATAGCTAATACATATAGTATAGGGATATATTTTTTATCAAATTTTTTAATTAAAATTTGATGAGAATATAAATTTTTTAATAATAATATAACTTGTTCATTTTTATAACTTGTTCATTTTTATATACTTTATATATAATTTATTATTGATTTAGTTTACTAATATTTGATAGTTTGAATTTTAATTTTTCTACTGTTTGATGTTATTATGATGAAGAAGAGATGTTACGATTCTCAAATCATGGCGAGACAAATCTCCTCCATCACTCCAAGCAAACACAAGATAATTATGAAGGTGTTGTCATTTACAGTCATCTTTTCATCACTTTTTTTTTCTTCTTTATTATTTCTTTATCATTGGTGGATGTAAATTATATATATATATATATATATATATAGACACCTGCACCCCATTTTCTCTACGCAATGAACACTGTGACATGTGCATAAGGTTAAGGGTGATTGATGAGAGAGGTTCACACCATGATGCAACTTCCCCACACATAAACAATTCCCTCTCAGTAATGCGAAAAAGGAGCTTACAAGATGCGAGAGATCAACGCAACAAATCTAATTACAAAAGCATCAATTATATAATTATATAATTAATTCTTGAATTGATAAAGTAAAATATTATTTCATTTGAAATATATATTAAATAAAAATATAATATAATACAATATAAAAAGGTATTAAATTATACAATTAAAATTTTTTTATTTTGGTCAATACAATTGAGTCCTTAATTTTTTTTGGAAAATAACATATCTTAGTTGCCTTATTAATTATATTAAAAATAAACTCAGAACTTTATATTATATAAAAAAATTAATTTATTTGATGAAAGTAAATTAAATAAAAGATTTTTATGATATATATCAAAATATTAACGAAGTCAAATATTATTTTTTAAACAAAAGAATATAGTGTAATTTAATCAAAGAAAATGACGTAATTTATTTTCTTGTTTTTTAAGGGCAAACTAATCTGTCCACTTTCTTATTATCTTCAAACAAGTTTATAGAGTAAATTTCTATCATAATATTATCACAATATTTCTCTTTAATTAATTATGTTTTGGGACCATAAATGGAAAACAGAATTTGGAACCATAAAAAGTCTTATCTTTCAATTTTAACTACAAAGCAAATCGACCAAATTAAAAATTACATATTAATTGAGGTATATATATATATATATATATTTTTTTTTTTTAATTTTAATTTATACATATCAGGACCTTCTAACATCTACGTTAGTAAAAAAAAATACAACTTGGGCCAAAACTTCTTCGGTGCGGTGAATATATATGGTGATTCCAGCATCATCTTACCGTAGTTAAAAAAAAATCTAAAAGTATATAATTAAGATTAGCAAATCTCATCAGGGGACTTTTTTATAAGTGTTTCTGAGACTGTTAAAATTTAACTCAAATAAAAAGGGTTGGGTTCATACATGTGTAACTATCAAATAATACTATCAAATAAATTCAATAAATAATCTTTCTCGCCAACTTCACTTTATTTTTTTAAATATATTAAATCAATAGAAAAAAGCTAGAAAATTAAAATCTAATTTTGAGCCAAAAGAATCAAATTTTTTGTCCTTAATTCATGGACGATCGTGGAAAATAGCACTATAGCAGCAGCCTCGTGAAAAAGCAGACTTCGTGCGCTGTACATTTTGGGAGTAGTGCTTATTATAATATGAAAAATAAATATTTAAAAATATATTATATTATGTTTATGATGTGCTAAATGAAACTAGACAATTTTAAATTAGATACGTTGGATTGTGTGTTTGAATAATATTAAGTTCAAACTTTTTTCTTTTTATGATTTTATATAAATAAATTTTATGTAAATGAGTTTTAATTTTAAGAAAAAAGAAATTTCTCATTTTAAAATTTCTTTGGATAAATGATTCTTGATATGAAGATTTAGAAATTCCATGATATAAGAGATGAGAATTGAGTCTGATACCCACAAAGGAATGGGTTTGTGGATGAAAAAATATATATATTTTTCTTGTGGCTTAAAGATGGAATAGTATAATTTAGTTAAGACTAATTAAAAATTGGATGCACACTCTTATCTAGATCATTTAAATTTAATTTAAATGATTATATATATATATATATATATATATTAATTTTTTTATTTTATAAAATATAAAATAAAAATAAAAATAATTTTATAATTGATAATTATAAAAAAATTTATCTTTTGTATAAGAAAAAAAAATTATAAAATTTAAACTATTCAAATTAAATTACTCCAAATTGATATGCGCACAGCATGCGGATCTCCATTGTAAGCGGAGGGATCTGCGTTCGACTAATTACGATATTGAAATAAGCTAATTACATCGTTTCATCAAAGAGAGAAGTTGTCGTCACTGGAGGGGCAATTGAATAATCCATTTCATATCATTTCAATTGTTCTTTATTTTGATACTGGCATATATAACTTACACGTCACTTTACGCTCACAGATGATTAACAAATGTCATCTTTTACATCGTTGGATTGTTAGAATAATTTTTATAAAAATAAAAATAAGAGTGAAATAAATTTTGACAAAATAAGCTTTAATTATTATGATTATATTTGATAAAAAATAAAAAATAAAAAATAGTATTTTATTTTTATGTTTTGTTAAATAAAAATAATATTAAAATTAAAAGGAAAACTAAATAAATAATTGTGATATGTCTTTGTTTATTTACTTTAAAAAAATATTTTTTAATTATTACTAAAATTATTGATAATAAGAAAAAGTATAAAAATATTTATTTTAACTTTTTTAATTCAAAAAATATTTTTGTCTTTATACTTTGTATATTGATTCTCTTCATTGATCCTTATAATCTAACATAAATACATCAAAATTTACGTAGTTATTAGAAAAGAATATTATAATATTTAATTTTTTTAAAGTCGTTATAAACATTTTTAGTTTTGTGCCTTTAAAAACTTTCAACCACTCCAGATTTCATAGTCACTTTATGATTGTAAAAATCCAAATTCATCAAATTTAGTTTTTTTATTTCTTCCTGTTGTTCTTTCGTATAATTTTTCAAAAATTTTCTTTGATGTGACATGTCGCTGCACTTTCACGTATCTGCTTATTTTACTCCTTCCTACTTACTGATTGATTTTCCTTTTTTTAATGGCAAATGGAACCTTGATTTCGTTATAAACCTTGACAGTATAGTTTGGGTGGATTTTAGTTAAACTCATCTTGTTTATGTATTATTCTGCATGCTTGTATGAATTTAACAATAAATATATAAAAAATTATTTTTAATTAAAAATTATACATTTATTATATTTTGATTAAAAATTTAATAATAATATATATAAAAAATTATATTTAAATTTTTTTAATATAAAATACATAATTTGTAAATGCTTAACAAATTATTTGATATATAGAATTATTAAATATATAAATAAAAAAAAATACAAATAAAATGAATAACAAATATACCCCACACTCTTCCATAAATTGAAAAAAAAAACTGACATTATTAATTAATGATAGCATAAACATAACGACCATTATAAAAAATATTAACTCTGCCTCTTGTTTTCCCCCTCACAGCCAAAGGGCCTTAGAAATTTCAAAACACTGCTATAGCAAGTTTGAACGCTGATTTGTAGTTTTGGCATTAACTTCTTTGTCCACAACTGAGAAATTTTTTATTGGAGGCAACTATTGGTCCCCACTCAGAAATAAAGTAGTCAATGGAGATGTTGTGATGACGAGTAAATTGGTTTAGAAATATGAAATATAATGCGTATCCAAATGAAAACAAATCAGATGGGCAGTGGGTGAGGAAAAGACAAGTCAAAATTACCAGTGACAGCTAAGGAAACGATGGCAGACAGATAACGAGGTTTGCGA
Source organism: Erythrophleum fordii (assembly GCA_032878935.1). Classification (NCBI taxonomy): domain Eukaryota; kingdom Viridiplantae; phylum Streptophyta; class Magnoliopsida; order Fabales; family Fabaceae; genus Erythrophleum; species Erythrophleum fordii. Next base: position 10,867,978 of record JAVQMF010000032.1, on the reverse strand, counting down.
TAGATTAAATTGACATCATCTCCCTGTGATGAACAGCGATGATGGGAGGTTAAACTAATCTTCTAACTCGCCGGAAAACACTTTCGTTTCGTTTCTTTTTTTTTTTGGTTTTCTACTGTCGGCACCGGCCACAACAGGAAATAAAAGTAATCAGAAAGAAAGTAAAACGAATCGATGAAGGAAGGAATCGACGGCAAACTTTTTTTAATTATAAACTTATGGTTAATTTTTATGAATTTTGCTGACTGCTTGATAAAATTTGAGGAGCCAACTATAATGGTTTACCAAATAAATTCAAATATTTTTACTAAATATTAACAAAAGTATAACAAGTAAAAATAATTATGAACAATTATTATTTTTCATTCTTTTTAGTTTTATTATTATTATTACTTTCATTCCCTCATTTGATCATGTCACCGTTGAAACAATTGTGTTGTGTTTTATTTTAGTAAGATGTTATTAAAATATTAGTTAGGGTCATCCTTGTTAGGCGGCTTAATAAAGGCATTGCCATATATTTACGCTAAAAGACAAATCTCTTGAGTGGAGTACAGATTATGACATTATTGTCACTTTATTCACGTGGCTTCCAGCCCCATCATTTGGAGAAACATCATGGCCCTTCATGTGATCCAACTGCCAGAAAGCATGCCAGAAAGCAACGGCTGTTTGTAATACAGAAGAGTAAAGCTGCGTCTTTCCATCCCGTGAAGCATCCCTCAGATCTCAGATTTGTTGTGCAGCAGAACCCCCTTTTGCAAACAGTGTCTTGGCCGGCAATACTCCTCCTCCTCGTCATTTAACCGCCGGCTGACGTCCGTCCACCTCCTCCTCCTCCTCCTCCACGTTCTACAGCTGTTCCCCCCAAAAAGCAGCGCCTAACTTCCAAGAAGCCCCCCACCGTCATTCTAGTCGTGGCATTTCACGGGGCTCGCCATTAGACGTCTTACGAGTCCCACTTTCAGATCGTCAGCTTCTCCTTCCCTCTGATCTTTGACCATAAATTATCAACTCAAATCTGTAGGTTTTCTTTCTCCATTTTTCAATTTATTTTATTAAGTAAAATAAATTGAATAAAGTTGAGCTAGAACTACTTAAATCTCTTGTTTTGATAAATGTAAATGTTGATCTTTCTTTTATGATTCGTACTATCCAAATAGAATTATTTTGGTTTATGTTTAGTTTTTTAAAATCTTACAGCCATATACATTATGAAATAAATTTTATTCTGATTTATTTATTTTACTTGTCTATACTTCATATTGTTGTAGATTTTGAAGAATTCTATGACCAATGTGATCCTGTTTAGCTACACTATCCTTAGTCCTCCGTGGTTGTGTTATTTTTCTGCATTCTTCAATGTGTTGTTGATACTTTTTTAGGCATAGCATGTAAAGTCTTTGTGTGCAGCATCAATTGTGTTTGTAAACAATAAATGGGGCTTTTAACTTCTTGTTGCTGGATGGTAAAATGCAGTTTGAGTCTCTCATTGGAACTCAAATATCATTTTATTAGTTGTTGATGAGGTTTAAAGGTATTTTTACACTAATTTCAGGTTAAGTATTTTTTTTCTCTTTATGATAATTAAAAACCCAATAATATAGGTCATATGTATATAAATAATTTGATAAAAAATAATTTCAATATAATATATCTTTTAGTTTTAAATCATTAAAACTTATTTGTTTGTGCTTCTTGAAGCTTAAAAGTAATTTTTTTTTTACAGAAATACTTGTTTTTAAATTTAGTGGTATTTTGCAAAGTCTTTACAAACAAAGTGATTGTTTTTAAGTGATAGTAGTAGTTTTTTTTTGCTATAAAAATTAAGTAGAAAATTGTTGTTTCTCCTTTAAAAACAATAGCAAAAGTATTTTTTTTTTTAGAGGCAATTGTATCCCCATTCAAAAATATTATTTACTATACCTATCCTTAATTATTTTTATCGAACCTCTATTATAAAATCAAACCCTTATATGTCCCTTTTCACAATTTGATAGTCTTATATGTCCTTATTATAAAGTAAAACCCTTATATGTCCCTTTTCACAATTGATTTTTCTAAATATAAATTGTTCTAACTCACAACACTTGCAAAATTCTATGAAAGATAAAATTTTAAAATAAATAAAAAATCACAACAATCCCATACAACTTTATAAAAAAAAAACTACGTAATTAACCTAACTTTTAAGAAAAATGGCCTATTCTAAATTAATATATGTATAAAAATTGGAAGAAACCTACATTATTTATTGGCTTTGGAAGTGGCACACCTTCTTCTTGGATTCTATGCACTTTTTTTTTCCTTTAAGTTTCTGTGTAAATTTTTTTTTTAAAATAAAACTATGCAAACTTGTTGGTAAGTCCCAAGACGCATCTACTTTAAACAAAACTGTCAAGTTGGTATTTTATATGAAATTCATGAATTAAATATAGAAATTGTACCAAGTTGGTATTTTCTCCTTATAAAATACATATCTTAATTATTTGACTTATGAATCTTATCTTATATTATTTAGTTTTTGAACTTAGCCCACATGATTTTAACCAAAAGTAGTTATACATAAAATTTAAGAAATTTGTTGTGTATATGAATTAGATAAACATTGATGATAGGTCGGTTTGAGGAAATTGACTTTGTTTAACTTAAAAACAATATTTCTGAATAAAATTCAATAAATATTAACATAAAACAAAATTCAAAACTTGTTTAAGAACTATTATGTGGATCCTTTACGTAGCCTTCTTATGCATGATTTTCATTGTTCAAGTTATTTCTTTTTTCTATAATCTGTAGATGTAATGATGAAATTATGTGCAAAAAATGCATACATGGATTTCGTGGTTAGTTCTCAAATTTTGAAAGAGAATGTTTTTGAGACTATACTATATAACTTTAATGTTACTGATGTTAGTCCTTACGATTGATGACCACTGCTTGGAATTGGACTTATTCAAATCTCTACTGTCTCCAAATATGTTTATCCAATTACTTAGCATTAAGCACATTATTAAAAGTGGCCCAATTAATATTGGGGGAAAAATAGAGTAAGTAAGCCATTCTAATATTTAGTTGCAAACTCTTTTATTCTTTTTTCCTAAAAAAGTAGCTACAAACTATTATAGTTTTGTAGATGGATTTGTGATGGCTACTGAATATTTGTTAGACTACTTCATGACTGCTTGAAGACAGATTATTGGGAGATAGAATGGAGGTGCCAGAAAATCGAAGATGGATATATAATAGAGTTGATTTGAGTCATCGACATTTTACAAGAGAGTTTGAGCAAGGTGTCGAGGAGTTTCTTGCTTATGCATGCCGATTGCCTTCCTTTTTGCAGTCAGAGAAGATTAGGTGTCCATGTGCCCGGTGTAAATGCAAGAACCATCTATGTCTTGATGAGGTGAAGATGCATATTTATAGATATGGATTCAAACCAGACTACTATATATGGACTAGTCATGGCGAAACATTGACTGACTATCATTCACCCGTGTGTCCAATGGTAGGCGTCCAACATGTCTCACAAGGGTCACTTGGGACTCATCTAACACAATATGAGACCATGGTGATAAATGCAGTTAGGCCATGTTTTAGGGATAACTATAACCCAAGTGTTGAAGAGATGCCAAATCCAAATGCAAAAGCATTCTATGACATGCTGCATGCTGCACAAAAACCCTTGTGGGAAGGTTGTGAAGAGGAGTCTGAACTTTCAGCTGCTGTGCAGTTACTAAGCATTAAGGCTGAAACTAACATGTCACAACAAGGCTACAATTTAGTATCACGGCTTATGCGGAGGACACAACCTAAAGACACTCGTATGCCTAGAGATTTGTATCAAACAAAGAAGTTGGTGTCAAAATTAGGGCTTGGTTATATGAAGATTGATTGTTGTGTGAATGGGTGTATGTTGTATTATAAAGATGATGCAGATGCAACTCAGTGTAAGTTTTGTGGTGAAGCACGGTATGTCGTAAGAAAGTGTGATGGAAGGAAAAAAAAAAAATTACAACTAAGCAGTTGTGGTACCTACCACTAATTCTTAGACTTCAAAGATTATTTGCTTCTGAAAAAATAGCAAGGGAAATGAGGTGGCATTATGAGAACCGTCGAGATTTTGGCATCCTTAGTCACCCATCTGATGGACAAGCGTGGAAGGTGTTTGATAGTACATACCCTGACTTTGCTTATGATCCCCGAAATATTCTGCTTGGGTTATGTGCTGATGGCTTTACGCCATTTGGCCAATATGGCCGAAAGTATTCTTGTTGGCCAGTCATCATCACGCCATACAATCTACTACCAGCAATTTGCATGAGACAAGAGTATATGTTCTTGACACTAATTATCCCTGGTCCTACTAATCCCAAAGGAAAAATAGATGTTTATCTGCAACCACTGATAGATGAATTAAAATTATTATGGACTGAAGGTGTGCTAACATATGATGCCTCATTGAGACAAAACTTTCAGATGCGTGCCGCACTATTATGGACAATCAATGACTTCCCAGCATATGGCATGTTGTCTGGTTAGATGACAGCGGGGAGATTATCATGCCCTATCTGTATGGAGAATACGAAGTCATTTCAACTGAAGCATGGGAGAAAAACATCTTTCTTTGATTGTCATCGACAATTTCTTCCTCCTGATCATGCATACAGGAGAAATAAAACATCTTTTTATAAGAATAGAGTTGAGAAATCTATGCCTCCATCGCGATTAAATGGAGAGGAAGTTTATCAAAGAGTATGCAATATGCCAAAAGTGATTGAGTTAGGAGAACTTGTACCAATTGAAGGGTATAAGGACACTCACCATTGGACAAAACAGAGCATATTTTGGGAATTGCCATATTGAAAAACTAACCTCATTCGACATAATCTTGATGTTATGCATATTGAGAAAAATGTGTTTGACAATGTATTTTATACCGTCATGGACACAAAGGGAAAGACTAAAGATAATACACAAGCTCGATTGGATGTGGAAGAATATTGTCGATGAAAAGAATTAGAACTTGTCAATGGTGGAGGGAAAGTTTTGAAGCCTAAGGCACAATACACTTTGAATATAGAACAAAAACGAGCTATTTGTCAATGGGTAAAGAACGTGAGACTCCCTGATGGGTATGTATCTAATCTGGCTCGATGTGTTAACATGAAGGAAGCAAAGTTATATGGAATGAAGAGTCATGATTACTATATATTCATGCAACGTTTGCTTCCTATTGCCTTTGGTACTTTGCCTAAAACTGTATGGAATCCCATAACCGAGCTTAGTCAGTTCTTTAGAGAACTTTGTTCCACTACATTGACAATAGCTCAATTAGAGTTATTAGAGCAGAACATTGTTGTAACATTGTGCAAGTTAGAGAAGGTCTTTCCCCTTGGGTTCTTTAACTCAATGGAGCATTTGCCCATCCACCTTCCGTATGAATCAAAGGTTGGGGGACCCGTTCAATATCGATGGATGTATCCTTTTGAAAGGTAATAAAACCTATTACTATATACTTGGAATGAATATATGTTTGAAAGGTAATAATACTTGTTTACCTTTCTTATGTAGGTTCCTCCAAAAATTGAAGTAAAAAGTCAAAAACAAAGCTCGAGTGGAAGGATCTATATGTGAAGCTTATATAATTGAGGAAATTGCAACATTTTGCTCACATTACTTTGAGCATGATGTGCCCTCAAGAATTATGAGACCTCCAAGAAATGATGATGGTGGAGAATCGAGCCTACCTACAATTTTCATTTTTAATTATCCTGGAAGGCCTGCTGGAGAATGCAAGTCTCGTTTCTTGAATGATCAAGAAGTGGAAGCCGTCATAAAATATGTCCTAATAAATTGTGATGAAGTGCAACCTTATATCAAGTAAGTGATATTGCTTATATATCACTTATTTGTATATATTTAACACATTTCTTTGTTATGCAGTTCATTTGTGCATGAGTTAACTTTGTCTAATCCTCAAATGGCGGATGCTGAAATAGAAGCTCGGATAGAAGCAAATTTTCCCTTATGGTTTCGAGAACATGTAAGTAGTAATAAATTTAAATTAAGTATATATTTAAACTAACCTCAACTCACATAAAATATTAAAAAATGTCATATAGGTTCAAAATCCAGCCAACAATGTTCTAGATCTATTTTTACATGACATTGCTCGAGGACCAAAGAGAAGTGTTAGAACTTGGCCTATTTACTTTGTTAATGGGTACAGATTTCACATTCATTCATTGAGCCATCAAAAATCAACAATAAATAGTGGTATGCATGAAGGGGACTGACTTTACACAATCAGAATATGACTTTTATGGCATTCTAGAAGAGATTGTGGAGATTGAATATACGGGGGTTCCTGTGAAGCGATTAGTATTATTCAATTGTCAATGGTTTGATCCTTCACCTAATCATGGTATGAGAGTTCACAAACAATATGGGATTGTGGAAGTTCATGAGTTAAGGAGGTATAACAAGTTTGATCCATTCATATTTGCACAACAAGTGACACAGGTGTATTATGCGTATTATCCTAGTTGTCATCAAAAGGCTAATTGGTTAGCCGTAATCAAGGTTAAGGCTCGTAGCATAATTGATGCTCCTACATCTGAAACAAATATAGGGGCATTTTAGGTGGATGGATTAGAAGTCATACTACCTACAATTGTCCCAAATGATGAATTCCATAACCTAAGAGACACTGAAGGTTCTTATGAAGAAATAGATATGTCAACTGCTAACATAGTTTGTGAAGAAGAAGAAGAAGAAGAAGAAGAAGAAGAAGAAGAAGAAGAAGAAGATGATGATGATGATGATGATGATGAAGATGAAGAAGAAGATGATGATGATGATGATGGTCATGGTGATGGCGATGATGATGATGATAATGATGTTAATGATTATGATGACGATGATGATGATACATAAATTAGAGTTAGGTTTGATTTAATTGCGTTTATTTTTTAAAATAATGTATTTCATTTTTTAGTGTGAATTTATTTAATTGTGTCTTGTTCTTTTTTAATAATATATATATATATATATATTTAGTGTAAATTTATTTTGTTTACATTTTTTATTTAATTTTTGATCAACTTATATTGCCTCAAGATTTATTATTGCATGTGTAGATGTCAGGTCGTGGCTCTAGGCGAGGTCGTGCCCGGTGGAGTACCTCTGCACTGCCCCTTCTGCACCCTCAACCATCTCCTGATCCTCTAATTTCAACACCTGCATCAGTTCCTATAATGCCAGTCGTATCCATTGCACCTGCATCAGCTCTAGTTATGCCTGAATCATCTAGGAGACCTGCGGCATCACCTATATCATCTCCTCCAGTACCATCTCCTGGCTCCCAGCACTCACATCCCACTCCTCAAGGTCCTTCTGCTAGTTCTACATCAATGCCATCTATCGAACCTTTTGGCTGTGACCCCACAGATGATCGAACATGGTTGTATCCTGACAAGCATACGTAAGTCATTAAATTTATATTATTTTATTTGTTATTTAGTTAACAACGTAGTGTCATTATAACATTTTCAATCATTGTTGTTAAATGATTAGATTTAATCCTGTTGTTGCTGTTGTCCGTGATATTCTCCCTGTAATCCAAGCAAAATTTGAACATGCGTGTCACAGTTGGAAAGCAACACCTCGTGAGGTCAGACAACTATGGTTTGATGAATGGGCGGTATATATCTTATCTCATTATTATATATGTACTATGTATTGATATTCTTTTTTTCTCATTTTGTCTCATTTTTTTTAACTGTTTATGCAGAAAAAGTATAAATGGCTGCCATAATATGACCAAATTATTAAACACAATTGGAATAAAAAGTGTGGGGATGTCTTACGAAATGCAATGCACAGAGTCCGGCTAGACTTAGAAAAGGGGATCACGCCTAATTGGATCCCAAACAATGTAATGGTCCAACTAAAAGACTATTGGCAGTCAGATGAATATAAGGCCATATGTCAGACAGCTAAAAATAATCGAGCATCTATCACAGGGGGCATGCAACATAAAGGGGGCAGCATTCCTTCAACTGAGCATAAGAGGAGGCTGGTAAGTATTTAAATTCAAATATAATCCTTGTTTATTTAATGTATAAGATAACTAATATTAATAAATAATTACAGACTTTACAACTTGGAAGGCCACCTACAATGTTTGAATTGTTTAAGCACACGCATTATGATGAGGCAACTGGCCAATTTGTGGACCACAGGGCAGCTGAAGTCTATGTATGTATATGTTTTTCTTTTTTTTCTCTCACTGGAATTGTGCTGATGGCCAAAGGCCTAACTAGTTATAGTGTAAGTTTTGATTCTATTTTTATTGTAACTGGATTTGTGCTAATGACTAGAGACCTGAATAGCTATAGTGTAAGTCTTGATTTTTAGTTTTTATTGTCATTGGACTTGTGCTTACGGCCAGAGGCCTGACTAGCTATAGTGTGCATCTTATCTTTTTTGTTTTAATTGTTACTGAACTTGTGCTGATGGCCAGAGGCTTGACTAATTATAGTATGAGTCTTCATATTTTGTTTTGTTTGTCACTGGACTTGTGTTGACAGTTGGAGGTCTGACTGGTTGTAGTGTGAATCTTCATTTCTTGTTTTAATTATTATTAAACTTGTGCTGACAGTCGGATGCCTGACTAGCTGTAGTGTGTGTTTTTATTTTTGATTTCAATTGTCACTATACTTGTACCGATGATCAAAGGTCTGACTAGTTATAGTGTGAATTTTCTTTTTTTATCTTAATTATCACTAGACTTGTGCTGACAGTTAGAGGCTTGATTAGCTATAGTATAAGTCTTGATTTTTAGTTTTTATTGTCATTGGACTTGTGCTGACGGCCAGAGGCCTGACTAGTTATAGTGTGTATCTTATCTTTTGTTTTAATTGTTACTGGACTTGTGCTAACGGCCAGAGGCTTGACTAGTTATAGTGTGAGTCTTCATATTTTGTTTTATTTGTCACTGGACTTGTGTTGACAGTTGGAGGTCTGACTGGTTGTAGTGTGAATCTTCATTTCATGTTTTAATTATCATTAAACTTGTGCTGACGGTCGGATGCCTGACTAGCTGTAGTGTGTATTTTTATTTTTGACTTTAATTGTCACTATACTTGTACCGATGATCAAAGGCCTGACTAGTTATAGTGTGAATTTTCTTTTTTCATCTTAATTATCACTAGACTTGTGCTGATAGCCAGAGGCTTGATTAGCTATAGTATAAGTCTTGATTTTTAGTTTTTATTGTCATCGGACTTGTGCTGACAGCCAGAGGCCTGACTAGTTATAGTGTGCATCTTATCTTTTGTTTTAATTGTTATTGGACTTGTGCTGACGGCTAGAGGCTTGGCTAGTTATAATGTGAGTCTTCATATTTTGTTTTGTTTGTCACTGGACTTGTGTTAACAGTTGGAGGTTCGACTGGTTGTAGTGTGAATCTTCATTTCTTGTTTTAATTATCATTAAACTTGTGCTGACGGTCGGATGCCTGACTAGCTGTAGTATGCATTTTTATTTTTGATTTTAATTGTCACTATACTTGTACCGATGATTAAAGGCCTGACTAGTTATAGTATGAATCTTCTTTTTTTATCTTAATTATCACTAGACTTGTGTTGACAGCCAGAGGCCTGATTAGCTATAGTGTGAGTTTTCATTTTTAATTTTGTCACTAGGATTATGTGATCTTTTATTTAATCTTTTTTAATATGTTAATTACTGTGTGGCTATCAAAATGACATATTCTTTCAACGTACCTAATTGTGTAATTTCAATATTTGATGGTTTTAATTGTAATGATTGAATATATCTGTAGTTTCATGATACTTATTTCTTATTATACGATCACCCTTCATGTTAATATTATATAATAGAAAAGATGCTTAAACATGTGCATACTTTTGGTTTTGGATGCACTGTCATTATTTTTTTATTGTAAAATTGACTTTCTTTACTTCCTTTTAACAAGCTGATTATTTAAGGCTTAAGAATGCTAGAGCTTCAACTCAAGACTCAACAGGCATAGCATCAAATGATGTAGAAGATGATGATGAAGTCGCCTTATGGTTGGAGGCTGTTGGTGGTAAAAATAAGAAGGGTTGCATTTTTAGGGTAGGATCTGAGGCTCAAGATATTTATGCTATCTGTTCTCGTGGGACCTCTTCTTCCGTTCATAACTTAGGACTTCATTCAGATTTTGAAGAGGAATTGCGCAGGAGGATTGCCACAGAGACAGCACCTTTGAGACAGGAGAACCAAGAGCTTAGAGAGCAGGATCAACGTATAACAAAGCAGAATCAACGTATAACAGAGCAGAATCAACAAATCTTGTCTCTATTAGATCAGCATCAGCAAACACTTAATAGATTGCAAGAACTTGAATCACGATTATCTCGTGCCCCATCAGATCCTAATGACTAGCCTCCATCATAAAGATGATTTTATTTTCCTTTCCTTATTTTAAGATATATGTTTTGTTGAGGATTGTTATAATTTGCTTTAGAATGGTTATCATTTAATTGAGAATCCTTTTAATATATTTGTTACTTTTTTGTTGAATATTATTGCACTATTATACTTTATTGGATAAGGAGAAACACTTAAATCTAAAATTTTATTATTTAATAATAATTTTATTTTAAATTTACTTTACTTTATTATATTTTTATTGGATAGATAATAAAGTAATATTGAGGTTAAATTTAAAAAAATATTTAATAATGAAACAAATTACATTAGCGACGTAATCTTTCATCATAAATCCGTCGTTGATTAGCGACGGAATTTCCGTCGCAAATCCGTTGCAAATATTTCGTCGCAAATTCGTCACTGATTGGCGATGGAATATTCCGTCGCAAATCTCTCACTAATTAGTGACGGAATATTTCGTCGCAAATCTGTCACAGGATTAGTGACGGAATATTTTGTCACAAATCCTTTCCCAGTCCGTGGCTAATCAATGACAGAATATTTTGTTGTAATCCGTCACTAATTAGCGACAGAATGTTCCATCACAAACTTAGAATATGTTATCCTAATAATTAGCGACGGAATATTCCGTCACTAATTTGTGACGGAATTTCAGATTCTGTCACAAATAAATTAGCGACGATGAAATTAGCGACGGAAAAAATCCGTCAGTAATTCCGTCGCTAATTCGTTTAGCGACGGAATTACTCACATTTAGCGACAGAAAATTATGTCGCTAATTTTTGTTTTTCTTGTAGTGTCTAATCTGAAATCATAAAAATGAAATTTATGCTCTATTAACGCTAAAACAAGTCCCATATCATAGTTGCATATCTCTAAGAGTGAGCAGGTGAAAATTTAGGATAAATTTTCATACCTTAGGTGAGACAAATTTGCATAGATCATAAAGAAGGCTAAAAAATTCATGTAAAAATGAAAGAAAATTATCTACTTTTGATATCCTAAAGTGTTGGAAGAGAAGACTAGAGAATGTTGACAAATGGCTAAGATGTGTGAAAGTGGCGCCCAAAATTATACATTTTCGTTAATTATAGAATTTTGGTTAACATTTTCATGAAACTACATTTTGACCCTAATGTTTTGCAATTTAGTTTCTAAAACTTTCGAGTAAGTCTCTTTTCTTGTTTATTGGACGTGCTAGACACGTATTAATCAAGTGCTGGTAACAATATCATTGTTGATATCATAGTATGTTAAGTGTTGGTAGCAACCATAGAAGGTAAAAATTAAAATTAGGAGGTCAAAATTTATAATTATAAAAAAAATTATATTTTAAAAATTTTAACTATACAACACAGTTAATATTTTTAAAATGTAATTTTTTTCATAATTCTAATTTTTTACTTTTTATTTTTTATTTTTAAACTTATAATTTAAATTTTAAAATTTATTCTAAGATGACTATACGCTCTACAATTATAAGTGGGTCTATAGGGGATCCATCATCTGTTGGTAACAACTCACCATATGCTTTTGAACTTCCTTTATGAGTTAGCATTCTTCCTTAACATGTTAGTGACCTTTTCCTTATGTTCAAGTAATCTCTTTCTAATACAGTGGTAATTTTACTTTTTTAGTATGCCAATAAAAAAAATTCATTATTTAAATGCTCAACCACAAAATTATTTTCCCATATACTTATTTATTTCTTTAAAATTTTAAGAAAACGTGAACTGTATCAATTTACTTTTTTCAAAAAAAAGATGCCAAAAACACGGACTATATCAGTCTGCGTTCAATAAAATATAAGGGGAGAGAGAATTTCAAGGGAGGGGGTGGGAGCATTGGTTTGGAGATGAAGGAAGAAAAGTTGGGCCTTTTGTGTGTAGCATGTGTGTGAGTATAAAATATATTTTATATAATATAAATTATATTTTTATTTTATATTATTTATTTTTAATATAAAATATTAAAATATTATTAATGTTATTAAATTTATGAATTTGATTTTTTGATAAAGTTATAATTAAATTTAACGAAAAAATTAATTATAACTTTATCAAAAATACAAAAAGATTAATTTTAACTTTATCAAAAATGTAATAAAATTAATTATAACTTTATCAAATATTGGTACGAAAGAACTCGCACGCAGAGTAAGGTTTTTACTTACTATTATAATTTTTATATCCCCTTTTTTTCTTTTGTTTTTGAGAGCATTTTGGGAGCACCAAGTGATTTGGTGTAGTAATCTTTTTACCATAACCAAGAGGAAAAGGCCTACCCTCATGGTGGGGAGGCGAGTGAGGGATGGGGGGCTCGTCAACATTTGATAAAATTATAATTAATTTTATTATATTTTTGATAAAGTCATAATTAATTTTTTTTTATTTTTGACAAAGTTATAATTAATTTTTTTGTTAAATTTTATCAAAAAATTAAATTTATAAATTTAATAACATTAATTATATTTTATATTATAAAATATACTTTTATATATAATAAATATAATATATTTATTTTAGATAATATAAAAATATCATTTATATTATATAAAATTTATTTTATTCTCACACATATACACACGCTACACACAAAAAATCCAATCAAAAAGTCGAGATATATATATATATTTTACTGAACGCGAACTGTACTCTTTTCGGCTCTATATTATATATATATATATACATGTACTTCTTCCGATATATATTATAAGTCATTTTTAACTATTTCACACAATTTAATAAAATTATTTAATTATCTTAAACTTTTCAAATCTATCACTTTTTTTTTTATTTTTGCCCTTGTTTATATAAGAGAGAAAAAAAGAAAAAAGTTAGACTAATATTTTTTTTTAAAAAAAGAATATTTTTAAAAAATTAACACAAAAAATTACATAATGTCTTATATTTTGAACTAAATAAATTTTTTAAAAATTATCTTATATATTAGACTGGAAGGATTATATTATAGATGCTTGGAATATTTTGTGAATAAGGAATATTGAATGCCAACTAATTTTTTTGTCAGTGAATGACAAATAGACAACATTGATCTAAATTGGATGGTTTGGGTTGCAAGATTTACAACTTATTTTGAATCAAATTAATTTTTGATTCCGCCAACTTATAATTTTTTTAACAATTGAAATATTAACTTTTCGTATTTTTTTAAAAACCTTTTGGCGGGTTGATCCATAAAACCCATCAATTTATCCCAAGCGAGTTAGGTGAGCTTTTGATCAACTTGTTCTAAAAGTGAGTTTAACGAGAATCCACGGTGAGCTAATCTAGATTAATATATATATATATATATATATATATATATATATATATATATATATATATATATATATATATATATATATATATATAATTCTTTATATTTTTTATTATTATATTTTTAATAAAAATATGACAAATATATAATTATTTAATTAAAATATGACGAGTGTATAATTTTTATAATATAATTTTTAATTAAATCATTATTTATCATATTTTGATTAAAAAAATTTAAAATTTAATCCAATCCAAATTAGCCCAATGCACTCGCATTGATAGCTTTACATTGATTCAAAGATTATATTCAAAATTATCAAAAATCACTTGTCATATCTAATTAGCATTTAAACACTATCTATTAATTATTAATCAAATATTAAATATTTATTTTGATCAAATATATAAGTTGATATCCAAAATACTTACTCAAACCACAATTCCTAATCCTATGACACCCAACAAATCCTCCGAACCAATATTCAACAACCTGTGTCATTTCTCCTTTCGGTTTTCCTAGTATCAATTGTTTAAAAAAAAGAAAAAGAAAAGTTACTATGTTATTGTTTGAATTTAAAAAAAAAATTACTTTATATGTTATAACAGTAAACTCATTATTTTGTTTTATGTTTTTGTCAATATCATTTTCATTATTATTAAAATATATCCACTACTATATGAATAATATTGCTCCCACTTTATTTATTGATAATTTATATATAGATATTAGTATATTCTATTAAATTTATAAAAAATTAGTTGTTAAATAAGTAGTTTAAAAAATGCATAATTTGTGAATTTTTTTTACTTAAGTTACTGTTTTTTTTAGCATAGCTTATCTAAATTTTTTCTTAAAGGTAATAATAAGCTTATCTAAAGTTTTTGTCATGGCCAAAGAAGGTTTAAAACAAAAAGAATACTTTTCAGACTCGTGCATTAAGATGTCACTGTGCAAAAAATCAATAGGTCAAAAATTACGGTACCAAAAATATCACACTAAAATATTATAGGTCAATTCAACTTAATAGTAATGTTACCGAGTTTTACACTTTTTTTTTTTTTTTCAAGACCTCAGTGACACTGGTATCAAGTACATCTTATTTTGTTGCAATTTCTCAATATTAATTTTTTTAATGATACATGTGTTTTATTTGTAAATAAAATAAATAAGATGAAATGTGGTTATAAATAAAAATTATTATATCATTCAAACTGAAGTTGTATAACGTAAATAAATAAATAATAGGCTAATTAAATTATTTTATTTGTCTGAAATATACGATGTTTAGGTGTATAATAATAACTAATTATATTGATAACCAAAGAAGGTTGAAAACAAAAAAGATACCTTTGATTTCGTTGAAGTTAGCAGGATTTAAAAGAATAAAAAAAATGTCAAAATCATATATGAGAATTGTGACTTTTGTGAAAAAAATAAATCTTACTTTTATTAATCATACTTTAATTATAAAATTAGTATATAAGTTTTAAATTATAAAAAATATCTTTAACTTTAAAATTAATATATATATATATATATATGTATATATAATCTGCAAGAAATTTTTACCGCTCAATACTGTTCATAAGCCTGTATCTCCCGGCAAGCTTAGTTTTCCTGCACATTTCATGTTTATTTTTAGGATGAGCTGAAGGATATTTAAATGTAATTTGATCTAAATTTCAAAATTTAAATTTCTTATTTTAAAATCAAATAATTATTTTTTTAAAACTTATAATTTAAAAAAATTTTTTTATTATATATTTTTCTTTTTTAAAATAAAAATAAAAATAAAAATAAATAATTTAAATTTAATCTTAAAAATTCAGATAAAAAATGAACCCTTGCATAGATTCAGTTGCCTCTCTCACTGTTCACACGACAGGCTTCTCTCGAATTTTACGCAACTTTTTTTTTTTTTCCCTTGTTTCTTTTCTCGACTCCCATGTTTATACACCGGCCCACTGCCAAGTATAACAAAAATAGGTCGTAAGCTTACTTCTTCCGGAAATATTTTTAAAATTTGATTTGTTTTTATATATAAAAAATAGATTATCTATATCTAATATATTAATTGTAATATTTTAATTATATTTTTTATTAAATAAATTATTTAAATTATGAGTAATGATTGTCATTAATTTTTTTAAAAAAATATATACATTAAATAGGATCATTTTTAAAAAATAATTTTTATTGGAGATAAAATTAAAAAATAATTATTTTTAATTAACTTTTTAAATATTCATAGATTAATTATTTATTTCTGATACATAAGATCAGATGAAGTATTATATAATATGTATTATTTGAGAAAAGTCAAAAAAACCAAATATACAGTCTCAGAAGCCGCCATCCGCGTGTCAATCAAGAAGAATGCCACGTATTCTGTGCTTATTTTCAATTTGCCTCTCTACTAGCCTCCCCTTCGTCACTCCTTACGCTAGTCTTAGTCTCGCCTCCTCAGTCCGCGTATCTCTCTTATGTTTCTGTCTCTATTTGCAAAAGCAAAAAAATCCCGCCATGGCCCTTTCTTCTACAGAAGCCAGCACCCCAGCCTTTTACGACACCGTCGACCACCCCAACAACAATCCCACTACCGCCGCCACAACCACCTTCTCCTTCGAACCCACTCACCTCAAGGACCTAGCCCACCTCACCGACAACATCCCAAACCTCCAAAGCCGCCCCAACCCGCTCGATCACAATCCCTACTTTCACACTGTGGACGGGTTCTACTTGACCCGATCCGACATCGTGCTCCGTCAAATCGCCTATGATCTCTCCGGAACCTTCCCATCTCCCTCACGGCACTTCGCCTACCTCAGGGCTGGCCCGCGCAGAGACATCTACTTCGACCCGTCGAGCACACGCGCCGCCATTGTGACCTGTGGGGGTCTCTGCCCAGGTATGAACACCGTGATTCGGGAGCTCGTGATGGGATTGTGGGACCTCTATGGGGTGCGCGAAATTTTCGGTGTTGCTGCTGGGTACAGGGGATTTTACTCCAGGGAGCCTCTGCAACTAAACCCTAAGCTTGTTCACGATTGGCACAAGAAGGGTGGGACGGTGCTTGAAACTTCCAGAGGTGGTTTTGATCTTGAGAAGATCGTCGATGCTATAGAGAAGCATGGGTTCAATCAGGTTTGTTCTATCTCGAATTGGACTGAGGAGGGGACTTAGTTACAGTTCTCAATGTATTGTGCAAAGTGAGGACAGTGATAATGGTGGTATTTTACAATTTGTGAGTTCCGCTTTTTGTTTGTTATGTAAGTTATAATCTATGAAGCCCGTACTTAAAAAAATGGATCTCAGACTCAACACAACAAATTAGGCCCAAACACTACATATTTTGTTGGGTTGTGGTGTCCATATTGTATCCTTTCCTGTACCGTTGCTTCTTAGGTTATAATCCTTTATGAAATTCACGGCTTCATGCTATAATTGGCATTATACATTGCCTGATAGATTTTTTACTGTGCAAAGTCTCAAGAATTTGCTACCCAATTAATAGTCAATGTATTATGCTAAGTGAAGAGAAGACTGATAATGACGGTGTTTTAGAATTTGTGATTAATGCTTTTTGTGTTATATAAGCTATAATCCCTTATGAAGTTCACGATTCGATTGGCATGATGCTTTGCTTGATAGATTGTTTATTTTGTGTAAAGTGCCAAGGATTGGCTACCTTTTCATGTTGACACTTTATATACAGTTGAATCTGAGTCATGCTTTAATTGCAATTTTCATATTTGACGTGTTAGTTATGTATTTGACATAAAGTTGGAGATCTTATTTATTTATGTAGTGACTATCTCAAAAAGAAGAATCAGGGGCATGCCTTGTGCAAATTTTTTAATTGTTACGTGTTGGTATTAGCAGTGATGAACCCAACAAAGATAAAAAAGCAAGGCTCCATGATTTAACAAGAAATTTGGCATTGATGCTTTTCTTTCTCTCTCTCTTTGTTTTTAATCTTTATTTTGAATCTTTAGCGCTCTGGTGTGAATGTGATTCTCAGTTGCTTATCTTTGGGTAAAAGCATGGATCAATCCTATGCAATCTTATGAGTAATTATCTTATTTTTATGTAAACTATGTTATCTTGTTTCTTTGTCAAATAGTATGAAGGGTATACTTCTGCAACTTGCTTTTCTCCCCTCCCCCGTCATTTATGTGTGGTTGCCACTTGCAAAAGTAACATCGGAGAAATTTTATTTTCCTGTTTGTGAAATGACATCCGCTTGTGGATCTCATGTTCACTACTAGGATCATCTTTGGAAATCTGGTTGTCTGACAACGGCCAATAATTAGTCCATTTAGCTTCCCCTTTGGTATTTAAAGTACTAACTACATCATATCAAGCCATACCAATGAGCTTTGGCTCAATGGTTCCGGAGTCATTTCTAGGCTGAGGATCCAAGTTCAAATTGCAGTTGGAGCCAACATTAACAGTAATTGCATTTGGAGCCAATATTAACAATAAAACACCATATCATGCCCTGCTATGATGGTGAAGTTTTATGATCTGGAGGGGGACACTTATCTCCAGAGGGCTGAAACCATCAAATACATATACTGGGCTTCAATTTCTTCTAATAAGTTTATAATCAAAGTGAACGTAGATTACAGCCAATTCCCAAGCATATTTAATTGGAAGAGTGTAGCTCCGGATTCTCCCTGATTTACTGAGAAGGATTGTTTGATAAAATCTTGTAGTGTTATATTATGGAAAACATGGGTAGTTAGATTCAAATTCTATTCTTTTTTAAATGAAACTTCTCTGTTCTCATTGACCATGAAGAAGGGAATTAGGGTTCTTTCACTGTCATTATACCTGATGAAGATTTCGAGAAATATCTGAACTTCCTCTAACATTCTTTATTTTGTTATTGAGAGCATACAGACTGGATATTCTGATAGAATTAATTTAAATATGAGTCATATGACGTGAAATAAGGGGGTAGTTGTAGGTTGGTTCATATGAAATGGCTTTAGTAATTTTAGCCTAAGCAAATAAGACTCAACAAGTCAGCACCCATATGGCCAGGGGAAGAAGGAAGAGAAGAAAAGGTGGAAGGAGAAAACAAAGAAAGTGAAAAGCTTATTAATGTCCATCAGTAACCTGGTCATCAGAATCTTTGCTGGTGACCTTTGACCAAATGCCACCTCTATGGCAACTACATAGGAGAGATCATGAGTTAAAAATAAAAATTAATTCTTGTGTGGTCCACTTCCCTGTAAAATAGTTGGGGAAAACAAATCTTTAGGTAGCTTGCTTTAATTACTGGCTTATTAGAGTTCATTTGAAAAGTATTTTTACTGATGGATGCATAAAATGACACTTGTAATGGGAAAATAGTTGGATAGGCTATTAGCATGCTGTGATTACATCGTAATAATCTAAGATGACCGTGGTTACTTAGGAAATTAAGTGCAGTTCAGATATATTAGTAGAAGATACAGCTGTTTGGAGGTTGTGCTTTGACTTTTGAAATTCCTCGCTAGAGTGAAAACTTTGCTGATTATTATTGTTCGAGCATGGAATCTCCTATGCTTTTCCTGTAACTGTTCTTCTAAAGATTGCAATGAAAAATTCAGTGATGTCCTGTAAGGTTTGGTTGATATAAAGTAAATTAAGTAGGCTTTTTCATTAATATTATTTTCATGAGCTGGTTGGACAAATTATAGTACATGTATGATATTGCCAAAAACAATTGCTAACTTGATTCCTTATGCACGTATCTTATGCACATTAACAGGTATACATCATAGGTGGAGATGGAACCATGCGAGGGGCTGTGAAGATATATGATGAAATTCAACGTCGCAAACTGAATGTTGCAGTTGTTGGAATTCCTAAAACTGTGGATAATGATGTGGGAATAATAGATAGATCCTTTGGATTCCAAACAGCTGTTGAAATGGCCCAGCAAGCAATCAGTGCTGCTTATGTGGAGGCCGAGAGTGCAGTTAATGGTATAGGCCTTGTGAAGTTAATGGGTCGAAATGTTGGGCACATTACTTTGCATGCAACACTTAGCAGCCGCAATGTTGACTGCTGCCTAATTCCTGAAGTAGATTTTTACTTGGAAGGAAAAGGAGGGCTCTTTGAGTTTCTGGACCAACGACTGAAGGAAAACGGGCATGCAGTGCTTGTAGTTGCCGAGGGTGCAGGCCAGGATATAATACCAAGAACTGAAGCACAAAAGGAAGAAAGGGATGAATCTGGTAACTTAGTCTTCTTAGACGTTGGTGCATGGTTGAAGTCAGAGCTAAAGAAATGGTGGGACAGGGACCACCCAGGCGAGTTGTTCACGGTGAAGTACATAGATCCTACGTACATGATCCGTGCAGTTCCGGCAAATGCTACGGATAATTTGTATTGTACCCTTCTAGCGCACTCTGCTATTCATGGGATAATGGCAGGTTACACTGGATTTGTTGCTGGCCCTATTAATGGAAACTATGCATATATTCCATTGGAAGATGTTGCTCAAGCTAAGAACGCAGTAAATACAAAAGATCACAAATGGTCATGGATGAGATCTGTCACCAATCAGCCAGATTTTGTGAGGTACTAAACATTGAACCACCGTGGAAAGGTTTATAAGGAGCTTGTTATGGCCTTAGTTGCTGTCTTAAAAACAGAAACTCTGAAGGGCAGGAGGGAATGTGTGGTTCTCATGTTCTGATGTCATGCGGGGAGCAGAATATTAGATCATATGTGGTTCTGTTTAGGATGTGGTGCAGCTTATGTGTTTTCATTGACTAAGATTAGTCTTTCTTGGTAGAAAATGGATGCAGAGATGGTGTACAAATTCGTGTCACTCTTCATATTTGTGTCAAGTATCACATTGGACATGTCTTTTTATGCAAAAGCTATTTAAGCTCTGGTTGGTGCATTTTATAGGATAATACTTGATAATATAAGAAATATTGAATAGTATTATATATGTTAGTCATAGGATAAGCTTTTATACTTTTGTATGATTCATGATAGGATGAAAGTAATATCTTATAAACATAAATATTGAAGGATTCAGACTGCTGAGTAACTTGTGCAGCGCAACAGTGAATCTGCTTCCGTGATAAAGATGTTGACAATGGCAAGAAATAAGAACATGAAAAGAGAAAATTATATTTGAGGGCTTAAGTGTTATAAGATTTATAATAAAAAGATTTTAAAAATTAAAATTATTTCTAAGAACCAAAATTACTATTACTTATTATTAAAGTTTTAAAAAAATTATCATTAGATTTTTTAAAAAATTGGCATTAAAATTATTTAAATTATAATTTTTTTAAATCTTAATAGTAATTTTCTTAAACTTAATATAACATAATAAGAAGTCTCTTAAAATTTAATAGTAATTTTGATTTTTATGAATAGTTTCAATTTTTAATATTTTTTAATATAAATTTTATAAAATCTAAATCTTTGAACAGAATTTTTTCATATAAAAGTAAAGCACTCAAATCATTGACTGACAGAGAACGAAGCTTGGGGTTGCTCTTCCCCTCCCTCCCCCCAGGCTGGCCTCGGCCCAAAAATTGAAAATTTTTAATATGAAAATTTTTTATTTTAAGTGATCTCTCAAAATTAGTGATTTCATTGAACAAGATATGTTATATCTCAAAATGCAAATAGAATATTATGAATTCAATATTTCTTAACATCTTAATTTTAAGAATATCAATAATCTTTTAGTTATGTCAAAGATTGAAGAAAAAAAATTTTAATACCTATTTCTTAGTTAATCATTTATTTTATTTATTATTAACTTTTTTAGTTCCAATTGTAACAAGTGAGATGTCATTTTTAATTATGAATATCATTAAAAACAAGCATAAGAATAAGCTAAAAAATAATTTTATTGTAGATTATATGATTACTTATATCTAAAAGGAGATTGCTGAAAAATTTGATATAAACTCAATTATTAGTGAATATTATGACATAAAAGAATATCATGTTTAGTTTTGGTAAATTACAAAACAAACATGTTATATATATATATATA
This sequence comes from Erythrophleum fordii, assembly GCA_032878935.1. Classification (NCBI taxonomy): domain Eukaryota; kingdom Viridiplantae; phylum Streptophyta; class Magnoliopsida; order Fabales; family Fabaceae; genus Erythrophleum; species Erythrophleum fordii. The sequence goes on along the minus strand of JAVQMF010000032.1, from coordinate 10,846,209 downwards.
TACATACCTTTTTAGTATAAAAAATTTTATATACATAAAAATGTCAATTTTTTTTAAAATTTTTACCCTAATAATTTAATCTTAAATTCGTTACTGTAACTAAACAATATATTGAAATAATAACAATAATTTTTTATTAATAGAAAAATTCTTTATCAAAGCTTTTTCTTTTTGGGTGTATAGTTTTATACGGTAATAATTGTATAAGAGGTTACAAAAATAGATGGTATCCATTTATATAATTTTATCCAACTTTACATAATATACCAAATGGGGAAGTGTAGGTAAAAACAATATTTCATCATATCTTGTGTTAAAATTTTATTTTAATTAAAAATAATGTAAGATAACGAATATCATAAAATTTCTTGTTTGTGACTAATTAATAGGCTACGATTCTCCTGGAAACTAAAAAAATAACTTTTGGACAAACCTATCTTCCTAGTGAAGAAGTTGTGACTGACCTATGGGGCCATTCATATCCTTTAGCATTTGTGCAAAAGCAATCCCAGAAGACACAAGCGAAAACCATGTGCAGCCTCTAATCATCCCTTTTTCCTTTGCCCTTTTCGGGTCATTTGATATATAAAAATAACTAAAAAAATAGAAATTAAAAAATGATTTAATAAATGAAAAATAATAAATACTATTAAATAATAATTACAAAAGCATAATAGATATTACATAAAATTTTTTATTTTCCTTTTATTTTTTATAGTGATACTAAATAAAAAAAATTTTAAGTAAACTTGGTAAATAAAAAATAAAGAAAAATTTAATTTTGATTTTTGATAGCTAAGTGATTTTTTAATTAGATTATCCACAAATAATTTCTTTCAGTTTAGTTCATTAATCATTAAAATATTTATAATATTGCTCTTCTATCTTATTTTCATACCCTTTGCCTTCCTTTTCATGTTTGACATCCAAGATAGTAGAATGTTATATTTGAAGTTACATTTTAATTGAAAATAAAATAAAAAACAATATTACAAGCATTTTATTGATTAAAAGATTGAATTAAAAGAAAAAAATTGTGATTGACTAAATTAAAAGTTTACCTAATTATCATAGGCCGAAATTGATCTTTTTCTTAAAGTAAATAAATCAATTCAATTATTAAAAAAATGAAATAACACCTTTAATATTACTCATATTTAATATTTTTTATATTTATTTATAATTAATTTATCAAATCAACTTAAGAATTTTTATGCTCCCTTTCTATCACTTTTTTTCTCTTTCCTTCCTTTTGTGGTGGGAAACAAAACTACTGAAAAGAAGAGTAAGAAATAAGATTTCTATATTCTATGGCAAGTAGCCCTCCAAATTGATGCTTTGATTCCCTAAAGGAGGAGAAAGTGAGAAAGAAAAGATAAGGTTTCTTTGAATGAGGAATCATCAAATGGACAATAATATGATTTGCTTTTGTGAGAGAAATTTTTTTTTCTATGCTTGATGACTTTGTGCTGTTGATTGGGAATATCAGTATCACACTCACAACCTGGTTTTACTATCTTATAAAAGTTTGTAAGGCACATGAACCATTCCATGAGAAAAAGGACAATGGAAAACTACTTTAAAATATTTATATTAAAAATTTAAAATTATTTTGAATCAAAAACAAAAACTTTAAATTGTATCAAAAAAATATAGTTAAGGATCCTAAATTAAAATTTTTAGTTCTTGAGTCATTTAAAATAATTTTAAAAATTAAAATTTTCAATATAAATATTTTTAACATAAAATTTTTAACTGTGCTTTGAACAATCTAGTGGTACCCCAATTATTCTTCTTAAATAACACTAAGAAAATTGATGTAGTAATAATAATAATAATAGTAATAACAATAATAAGTAAAGAGAGAATAATTATGGTCCACAAAAATATATAAAATAAGCTAATTATGAATAAATATATAAATACGTGAAAAGTAAATCTTATATAAGAATCCTAAGATAGACCCAATAAGATTTTTTGGGATTAGGTGAAGCAATCTATAATTTTAGAATTGATAAATTACGTCAATTATTAATAATTACATAAGTATATGAGAAATAAAAAATGTATATAAATATGCTTATATGTTAATTAATGAGCTTAATCTAGTAATTTTTTTACGCTGAATCTACTTTGAAAATTTTAAATTTTAATAAAAAATAAACTTAATACATTTACCTATATTTATCTATAATCAATTAAATTTTTAATAGAATAAATTGACCTAAAATTCTTATCTAAATAGCATAGAACTCCATTGGAATCTGACAATTGTTGTTTTATGATTGAAGGATTAAGGACCCTATAAGAGATAGGTCAATGGCTTTGTGATTCTGTAACAGTACGCTTGTGCGTAGGAAGAATAGAATATGCTAATGTAGATGTATGGATTTTAATATGACCCTTGAAGAAAATAAATAGATAAAAGCAGAGGATGAAAATAAAGTGTCAAAGACATGAAGGGTAGGTATTGTAGTTTATAATAATATAGATTAATCTTTTTATTTCTACTCTTGTCAAAGTCCAAAGCATAAATACCTATATAATATGAGATGGATCCTTATAACAGCATATTTGATCTCAAGTTTTATTTTTATTTTTTAACTTTATTCAATTCTAATTTGATCTTTTAATTTTATTTTGAGTTTTATTTTCATTTTTTGCTTCCAATTTAGTTTCTCAACTTTATTTTAGATTTTACTTTTATTCTTTACTTTTATTTTATTCCAATTTAACTCTTAATTTTTAAAAATTACTCAAATATTTTTGCCTTGGATTTAATTTGATAATGTTAGAGGAAAAAAAAAACCATTTGAGGTAAAGTCATGGGATTAAAGTAAGACAAAACAGAATTAAGCGATGAAAATAAAACTTAAAGTGATATTAAAGGACTAAAAGTGTATTTTTGCTCTCTCTCTCTCTCTATATATGTACATTATCAAATTTTTTAATAAAAATGTAATTTTTTAAAAAGAGCCAACACTGTTATATTAAATTTTAAAAAATTGACAAGATATATTTATTGAAAAATTATGGTAAGTATTAAAAAAATTACACTTAAATTTATATGTTCTTAAAATTAATGGATATAGCCAATGGCTTTGTAGCTCATTATGGGTTGATCCCGCTTGTAACCTCATGCCGTTAATACCTGTCCCTCTAAATAAAAAAAAAAAAAACTAATGGATATATAGTATGTTTGAAGTAGAGCTAACGGCAAGTCAAATTTTTAGTTTTATTTTATATAAAATTTTATTGAGTTTTAAAGTCATACTTTAAAAAATGACAAAATTCAAACATGCAACTCGATTTAACTCTAGTTCGAAGATTTTTTTGTTTTGTTTTGTTTTATTAATTATCCTCACCTATAGTTTAATGACTTGACTCTAGTTTGAAATTGAACACTTAAACCAAGCCTTTTAAGCTTTATGGCTCAACTGTTCAGGCCTTAATTATTTGCATTGGTTTGGATCATAAATGGAAATAAATTTTTAATAAAATATCCTTTTTTAAAATTTGATTAAATTATATTTCATATTCTTTTTATTTAAAAATTACACTTAATTTTCTTAATATTTTGATGTATATTTAAAAACCTTCCCTTCAATTTTTTTAAATAAATTGTTTACGCATTATGAGGTTGTGACTAGTAAAAATAATTAAATTGATATTAAGCTCCAACATAAAAAAGTTTATTTTTAATATGATTATAAAAATAGTTAAGTAATTTTAATTTTTTTTAAAAATGTATATTATACAAAAAGTTAATTTTAATCACAAAAAATAAATTAAAGAGAAATTAAACAAAAAATTTAAAATAAAGCTTATTAAATATAATTTATACCAAAATTTAAAAAAAATATATGTAATATAATTTACTCATTATTTTTTTGTAGCATGGTAACTAGAAAGAAAGATATATAGAAGATTTTCTGTATAATGAGAAAGGAGCCTCCTATGATTGGATCTAGAAAGTTGTAGGTTTGGAAATCGACAAAGATGCTTGGAATTTGACGTAATAATGCTAAGAAAAAAAAGGGTTCAGCTAATCTTTGACCTTCACTTTGTGCTTAATTAAAAGAGATTAAATTTATGTCCTTGTGAATGCTTGTGATAACTATGCTTTTTTTTTTTTTTGGCTCCTCTACACTATTTGTGTTCATCACCACTTAGGTTTTTATATTTAAATTTGATATAAATAAATAAAATCAATCACAAGCTTGAATTTTATATAAGTGGTATATATCAGTTATGAAATGAAACTCTTAATTCTATTAAATTTAAATACATAATTGTAGTATAAAAATTATATTTTAATTCTTGAAAAATAGCATCATTAATAATTTAATAATAAAAAACTTATATACCATTTTAGTATTGGATAACACAATTTTGTTTCAATTTTTTTGCAGTTTTTATTCATAAAAGATCTTTTTTCTTTGGGGTAAAAGAGCATCAATAATTGAAAACTAAAGGTCCAATATATCATTAAGTAAAACATTTTTACAACTACCTTCGAAATTATGAGGAATATATAAGCACCCGCTACCTATAAATTGTGAAAGTGAAAGTTGAAAAACCAAAAGCTTCAATATTTTGCTTCATATCAAACGTGATTTTAGGGGTCCATACTGTGTTTCCAAACATGCTAGTAACCAAATATACTAACTAAGCACTTCTCCATGGGAGTTTCTGTGCAGAATTCAATAATTGGCAATGCGACTTTTGAAAAAAACAGCAACTGAATAGGAAAGCTGTGTGTTACTAACTATATCTTGATTAGATAGTTACCAAAGTGCATGTCTAAGTGCTTGAAATAATCCTGTGATCTTAGTTTGCCTAGTACATTCAACCCATTTCTATTTCCGTGCCTCCGAAAAACCAAACCACAGTGCTATATAGATTCGCTTCTTTGTGCATCTGTTAGACCGATTTGCAATCTAAAACATTAAATTCCATTGATTTGGGAGAAACCTACCCGTCCAAGCATCCATTATCATCTTGTCCCTTGATCTCTTTGGTTTCATAGTTTGCTTCCATGAAATCCCCATATACTAACCTCTCAGTCGTTGAACCATCTATAATGCGGATTCTGGAATGTTTTGCTTGTTATGAAATATTTTCTGATTGCAGAGATACCTTATAACATATAAAATTAGCGCAAAATTCATATGTGATGATTTTGATTTGGAAACCCAAGACACCTTGTTCTTTATCCAAAAGTGTACCCATCCCATTAAATCCAATGGCCACAGTTGATCCGTTCTTATGTTTAATGGAGAAGTGAAACAGATTGCTCTCGTAAACGGGCAAAGAAGGAATAAGTGATTTAAATATTCTTCATCTGAATGACAGAATGGGCACCATTCCTCTATTGGCATATAATTTGCACGTAATACTACGGTTGTTGGAAGGGTATTTCAAACCAATTTCTCAAGGAAGAACATTATTTGAAAAGGTAATTTAAGCTTTCACAGTTTATAGTATTGGCTTGGGTACCCGGAAGACTAGCACGTGTTATCACTTTGTCTCCATCCGCTACTTGATGCTTACCTTATGAATTTTCTTGTCATATAATTGTGTCAAGTTGCCCCATGATGGAAAACAGAGTCTTGAGGATTTGATAAGTATGTTTTGAAGAATAGATTTGATTCAAAACCTCAATGTTTCATTGTCCCTTGGTCATGCTGAATAAGATTACTCATAATCTGGTAATTGACAAAAGTATTTGATTACATGGGTTAGATAACGAAGCCCTGTTTCCATAACCTATTTTCCAATTCAAGTTTTCACATATGATTGAGCTAAATTACTGAATGCCTTGCCAAATCCCAGCACTTACTAAATGTCCTTGTATTCTCTCCCATTAATATTTTTATAATATTTAGGCCTTAACGCATGGACAAACAAAGATCTAGATTCATCTGATACTATCTCCAGATATGTTTGGCCAATAAAGCTTAATTAAATGTCTCAGTTTGTTTGATGCGAAGTCCACCCTCAGACATTGGTAAACAAACTTCATTCCGTTTGAGTAAGTGCGGTTTTGGTCTAGACTCAAAATAACCCCACAAGAAATTGACCATCGTCATATCTATCTCACTGCAATATTTCTTAGAAAGCGCAACACAAGAAAGTGGGTAAGTTAATGTCAAATTCAACACAGATTTTATCAATGTAAATTTGCCTACTTGGGGAAAGTAATATTAATTTTCATGCTTGTAATTTTCCATCAATCCTATCTTCCACTTCTTTGTGAAATTGAGATTTATTGTGTCCCAAATCTACCTGAGTGCCTAAGTATTTTTCAAGATACGATTTAAATTTGGCCCCAAACTCAATAGCAATAGTTTTCTTCAACTGATGGGACATACAAGGGCTAAAATCAATTGTTGAATTACTCGAATTAATGTTCTATCCTGATAGTTGACTATAGTAGTCAAGAATTTGACATACTAGATGACATATTTTAAGAAGCTAAAAGAAATGAGCGTGTCATCATCACACATCAAATGAGATATTGGATTAGAGGTCCTCAAAATTTTAATTCTGTGCCACTTGAGCATAAATCAAAAATAAATATAGGGAAGAGGATCTCCCTATCTTATACCCTACTACGAATTAGAATGTTTTGTTGGATGACCATTCATTACTACTTGATGTGATACTGTAGTTACACATTACATTATCAAGTGTACCTAGTGGTCTAAAAGCTTCATTCTCTACAAAACAACTTCAAGAAAATTCCAATAGACATTGTTATAGGCCTTTGCAATGTCAAGTTTGTATGCACACACCTTGTTTTTTGAGACTTTGTGCCCTGAATTTTTGAGATTACCTTCCGATACCAAAATGATATTATCATAAATCAAATAGCTTGGGAGAAGCACATTTTGATTTAGGGTGATGACATCCTTGAGTAGTCTTTAGTCTATTGCATATAACCTTTGAAATTATTTTATATATAATGTTAGATAAATTGTGTGGTTTATAGTCCTTAACAGTCAATGGTGAATCACACTTCGGAATTAGGATAATGTAAGATTGATTTAACTCTCATAGCAAGAAGCCTTATTGGAAAAAATTCTTGATTATTTGAATCATGTTTTCCCTTATCACTTCCAAATACTTTTAATAAAATTTACATAAAAACCATTTGGTCCTAACACACTATCTGCTTTAAGTTAAAACATTGCTTGCTCAATTTCCATCATTGCTATTGGGCTTAAAAAATGGTGAAGATGATTATTGGATAGATTGGATATGTCTTTTATGAGATCTATACCGTATAAATTAAAAAAAAAGTGGGTTTGGAGGAGAAAATAGAAAAGAAATGCAAATATAGAGGGCGGAACTTTACAAAGCTATAACTTGAAGCCTAGTGATTTGTTTAGGGTTTTTTTTTCTTTTATTTCAGGTAATTTTTTAAGATGGAAGTGATGTAAATGCAAAGGTGGTTGTTCACTTATTTTTCCCAAAAATGCAAGTTTGTATCTCAATTTTGAAAATTTTTCTTTCAACTCTAAAAATGCATAGATATGTTCTTTTGTTTGAATGTAACAATCATACTTTGGAGGGAATTGGCAAAGACCTTGACCTCTTAGCTTTATATGATTTGCAAAATATGTTTAAAAATTTTTGGGCAAAATTATAAAATGGCCCTTAAAAAATTTTTATTTAAGTGTCCTTATAAAGTTATATCTTGGCCCTTGAAAAAAAGTAAACTTTTCATATAAGTCCATTTTTTTTATAATTATTATACATGTTAAGGTAGAGCTAGCCTAGCCAACCTAGTACCATGTCATGCAACTTGGCATCACTGGGCCAATTTTTTTTTTTTTTTGGACTAGTGTAGCCAACCAAATTAGGTTAGATCATGCCAATGTGGACTTCTAGTTTGAAATTAAAAAAAAAAGCTTAAATTTTTATATATTGATAACTTATAAATGGATAATATTATGAAAAATTTCACTCTTTAAAACATTAAACTCTTTTACTGGTAAAGTATTTTTTAATTTGATTCCTTATAAAATTACCTTCTTAATTTGGTTTTTCACATATGAATTTTTTTTAATTTGCCCCCTGATAAATAAAATTATTGTGAATAATATTATTTTATCAATCTATTGTAAATAAAATTAATAGTAAATTAATTAAAGGACATATATTATAGTCATAACATTCACATTTATTAATTTTTATTTACAATAAATTGATAGAATCACATTATTTATAACTTTATTTGTGAGAGATGAAATTAAAAAATATTTATATGTTAAAGACCAAATTGAAAAAACAATTCAATAAGGGACTAATTTAAAAATATCTTATTTATGAAAAATTAAATTAAAAATATAATTTTATAAGAGACTAAATTTAAAAAAATAATTTTTTTGTAAGTAAGCAAAATAAAGTTTTACTTGATAAATCTCAAAAAATTAAACTCAAACTCTTGAAAAGTGATACGTTCAAAAACAAAATCATATAAAAGATTAGTAAGGAAAGGGGCCAATGAACTCACGCCATTGAGAATTCTAGAGCTGAAGCGATCCATCCACGTTGGGTGGTGCGGCTCGCGTGAAACCAAAGTTGGTTACTCTAATGCCCACTTGTTCCCCTCCTCCGCTTTTCCCTCTCTTTCTGTCTCCTCTCCCTAAACGACAAAACATTCGTCCACGTCATTCCAATTAGACCCATCTGGCGTTTTATTTTTTATTATTAAAAATCATTCTATTAATCCCAACGTAAAGTTACCAAAATATCCCTCCTTCCCCATCACACAGTCACAAACAATAGTAAGTCCACACGACATGCGAATCCCATTTATATTTGAACCTTATTTAATTATTTTTAAACTAAATTTATACCTAATTTTTTTATATTTTTATTATCACATTTTTAATTAAAATATAATAAATATCTTCATATATTTGTCATATTATTATTAAAAATTATATATTTATTAAAATTTAATAATAAAAATATAAGTAAATATATATAATTTTTTTTGGGTTACCCTTCTCATGTAATTATCCTTGAAATCTCAATGGAGGGTCACTTTGTTTCCAAGGGAACAATGTTAATTTCGTTCACTCACGTATTCATTGCATAATTGAATATCTCTATAAAAGGGTCTATTCCTTTGCTCCAAAAATAGGTTACAAAAGGATTCACGCTTCTAGTTGATCCCCTGATCTTTTAGAGCTATTAAATCAAATGAAAATGACCAATTTTGAGTGGGCAACATCTTCATTACATTCAATACAACAAACAACAGCATCATCTTTAATCATGGACCCAAACAAAATATCTGCTTGTAATTAATTTTTAAATATGGAATATTTTTTTATTTAATTTTGAACAATGATTTATAATTAATTATTTTTAAGTACTCTTTTCACATTTTACAATAAACTATTTTTCTCACAAGATATGTCTTCTCTCTCTACAGAGTGTACTATAACTAAAGGTATTTTTTAAAGTTAACTTAAAATTAAATTATTTTCAAATGATTTTAAGAACACATTCCTTTACATTAATTTAATATATTTAAAAATTTGATAATGTATATTTTAATTTTAAAAAATAATACTTCATTTATTTAATTTTTAAAATTTATTTTTGTAAAACTATATAATTCAGTCATTGGATTATCAAAATCAAGTTGTCAAACCAATATAGACACGACACAAACTTCTATGGATATTGACCTTTTAAGGAATATATGCATGGGACCATAACACCGACGTGGAACAAAACAGAGCAACACATTTGAGTATGTTATGGTGACAATTTAATTAGTGATTTAGGGCAATTACGTAATTTCAACCCATCCCGCTTGATAATAATCCTTGAGCTCTAGCCTGCTTTCTCCGCCTTCTTCGCTACACATGGCACTTGCATTGTAGCGTGACACAGCCTTCCCTCTTCATTCCTCTCTCTCTCTCTCTCGCTCTCTTCAGTTCACAATCCCATTTTCATGAAGATGATACTAATAGCCTCCATTAATTTCTTCTTCTCCATTGCAACATCTCTCATGAGTAGCTAAATTGTTTGATTTTGGAACCCATATATAGGATTAGCATTTTCAGTAGCAGAATGTTGGAACCCAGATTGGCAACTACAGTTTTTCTGTGGTTACTTGCCTGGAGGTCGGCTCCAATGGCGGAATCGGCAATAGGGGTGAACTGGGGTACGGTGTCCTTCTACAAGCTGAGGCCTTCGACGGTGGTGGATCTCTTGAAGGACAACAATATACCAAAAGTGAAGCTGTTCGAGGCGGAGGCAGATTTTCTTACGGCTCTGAAAGGGAGTGGGATTCAGGTGATGATTGGGATCCCCAATGAGATGTTGCCTCTCTTGAGTTCGTCCCCTTCTGCTGCTGATTTGTGGGTTCGTCAGAACGTTTCTTCCTATATGGGCAAAGGTGGTGCTGATATCAGGTTGGCCTCTTCTATCTGTACTCATGCTTATTATCTTTTTTCAAGATGCATGGTAGCTTTACCTTTTAAAATCTAGAACTATTATCTAAGAAGCATCGATTTGAAGCCTCGTGTTGTATCGAATACCTGTTAGACATTCTATACGAATGTGTAGGATTTTGTTTGAAGTGATAATAGTTAGGATAACTCAGGATTTTACCTTTAAACACAAACATGGAAGAAAGTTTTGTGTAAAATATCTTTTAAAAGAATCTTCTCTCTTTCTCTCTCTCTCTCTTTTCTTTTTTTCCTTTTTTTCTCCCATTCAGGATGCAGCTTTTCACTGGAAATTCTTTTGTAAACTGGTAATCTTTACAGGGTATCTCTATTTCTTCTATGATCACGATCGTGAGCTGTTTTGTTTTACACTAGCGTGGTTGTCCTAAGAAATTTTTAAAAGCTGCAAAACCATTTGATCTTCGTCGGAGAATTTTCTTTTAAAATTATTCTTTTGGTAGAGGCAGGACGACTATTTAGTTTGAGTATCTGAGGACGAGTCATTCTGTTAAAAAAAAAAAAAAATTAGGAATCAAAGGGTGAACTCAATGAAAGAATCAATAATATCTTATTTTGTTGTGAATATATAAAACTTTTGATTCTGAGTTGCAAATTTTAGCTTAACTAGATTTATTACTTATTATCAGCCATTCAGAATTTATATCCACAATATAAAACTCTAATGGAAAATTGTAAAAGGCTTTAGTATTTATTGAATAATTTCAAATTATGTCCCGGAGTCACTTGCCTCAATCAAGGATGTAAACCAGACAAAGAACTAGCTCTGCGCTGTTACCAAGTCTAATCAGCTCAAAAAGTGTATTTGTTGCAAAAATAAATTTATGTACTTACTTTTCCTAAAGCATACTGTCAAGCTTGGTTCAACTTCTAGTCAAGCTTCTGTGCTTTCACTTGTTTCTACAACAAGAGATAGACTCCCCGTGCGTGGAAGAGGTAACTTATGCTTCTTTACCTTACTATCATGTAAGTTGATGTGTACTGTGATACAAACAGTTCTATGATGCATAACATAAATAGTTTTACATCCGAAACTAGGTAAGTAAGGCTATATCCCTACATACGCCTTTTGATCTAGTTCTGAAGTCTTTCTTGTCAAGGCATCGCATAGATTGTGGTATCAGATAAGCTGTTAATAACTCCTTCTCTGGTAAACTACAACATGTAGTAATAGAAATGATCTTCATTCTTTTTCTGTTAAAGTTAATGAAAGCTGAAGTAAAATGCCTTTTGCATTTTTATTTTTGAGGTGTGTACATTAGAGCTAGATTTTCTTTTAAGTCAGATATAATTTTGATTTCCTGCAGGCCTTTTAACCTTCTACCTTGTGCTGATAGGTATGTTGCTGTTGGAAACGAACCTTTCCTTACTAGTTATAATGGTCAATTTCAGAACTTGGTCATGCCTGCAATACTCAATCTACAACAGTCTCTAGTCAAAGCAAATCTTGCTGGTTATGTAAAACTTGTGGTCCCCTGCAATGCTGATGCCTATGAGTCCTCGCTTCCTTCCCAAGGGGCATTCCGTCCTGAACTGACCCAAATTATGACCCAACTTGTTCAGTTCCTCAACTCCAATGGCTCCCCATTTGTAGTTAACATCTACCCTTTTCTCAGCCTTTATGACAATGAAGATTTTCCCCAAGACTATGCATTTTTTGAGGGAACTACTCATCCTGTCACAGATGGTGCCAATGTTTACACTAATGCATTTGATGGAAACTATGACACTTTAGTCGCAGCCCTGAGTAAACTTGGGTATGGTCAGATGCCTATAGTTATTGGGGAAATTGGTTGGCCCTCAGATGGAGCCATTGGTGCAAATATCACAGCTGCAAGAGTTTTCAACCAAGGCCTTATAAACCACGTTCTAAGTAACAAAGGGACCCCCTTGAGGCCCAATGCCCCTCCAATGGATGTTTATATTTTCAGCCTGCTTGATGAAGGAGCAAAAAGCACACTTCCAGGAAACTTCGAAAGACACTGGGGAATATTCTCTTTCGATGGGCAGGCTAAGTATCCCTTAAACCTTGGCCTTGGAAACAAAGAACTGAAGAATGCTAGGGATGTTCAGTATCTTCCATCTAAGTGGTGTGTGGCAAATCCCTCTAGTGACTTGACCAATGTGGCCAACCATATGAGACTTGCCTGTAGTGTTGCTGATTGCACAACGCTTAACTATGGAGGTTCGTGTAATGGAATTGGGGAGAAGGGTAATGTCTCATATGCTTTTAATAGTTACTATCAGCTGCAAATGCAAGATTCAAGAAGCTGCAATTTTGATGGGCTAGGAATGGTGACCTTCCTAGATCCTTCGGTTGGTAATTGTCGATTTCTTGTGGGTGTTACTGATAAAGGGTCAGCTTCATCTTGTTCTCAAACAGCATATGAGTTGTGGGTTTTAGCGTTAGTTTTCATTATACAAGGGATTTTGTTCCCTTTCAATGTGATTTAAGAGGTTTCATAGGTGGGTTTTTTTTCATAGTCCCCTCTTTTGAAGCTGTTAGAACTAGGATAGCTGATATACTAGAAGTCGATATTAGGAATATTCAATGGCATTTTTGGTTATTGCAGGCTGACATGCGATTCAGTCATTGTATCATAGAAGGGATGGTATATACTACATAACACTTATATATTGAAGAATACTCATAATTTATGGTTGTTCTGATCAATGTACTATTTGAATGAACTAGAAAACTGTCGAAAGTTAAAATATTTTTTTAAAAAAAAGGGAGAAGATTTGAGAAAAAGAAGGTGGGACTCGAACAGGTTAGTTATAGTAATTTACAATAATGAATACTGTTTGAAGAATTGAGTTGTTATACATATATATATGTATGTATTATGGAAGGGGAGGGAGCTGCTCTATTGTTGGCATTTCTTTTGAAGTGTGATCCATTTGAATCAATAATATGAGGAAATCAGTGTTGGAAGTTTATGATTTAAGTCATGCTAGTGCCAATAACTTGATACCATAATGCAAAACCAAAAACAAATCTATTACCAAAAAGAAGGAGCTAAGAATTATATTTCCCACTTATTAAGCATCCAAGCTATCTGGAAACCTCAATGTGTAAGTTTGAGTTCAAATGTCTTGGAACTGGACATATTTAAAGCATAAGGTTGAGTTTGGATTAAAAATTTTATTGAATCCATGAAATTTGAAACGTGACATTCAAATTCTTGTATTTGTAAAATTAGTGCACGAGAATATCTCAGATCCTAATAAGAAAAGAAAACAAACAATATTGTGCTAAAATATTTCAAATACTCTTTAAAATTACATTCACTTCTAGAAAATATTTTATGCAGTTTATTTCACATTAAGCGATCCATAACTCTTAAATCATTTATGCAGGAAAACTCGTGTAAATCTATAGCTTCCTGCATTACAATTTAACAGCACTTTATTTTAATACATACGGTTGATGAACAACATAAAGAGCACTCCCCTGCCTCAAGCTTGTGATGTTTAGGTTGAAGAGCAACAATCATCTCCGCAACAAGCTTTCCCACATCTGATTATTGGCCTCCAAATGAACCAGCAGCACCTACAACCTTCACAGCAACATTTTATCACATTTTAATAAATTTAAAATGTTAAAAGAATTGGATATTGGGCTAACGGAGACCTATGCAAAATTTAGAATTGAAAAAGGAATGAGAGGAGAAAAAAATAAAATAAAAAATTGATTTCTATAGCTCGAAGAAGAAATTGCACTGTTCATGACTTTGGAACGTAATAATTTTCTTCAAGTTTATAAGATATATAGATTAATATTTTAATCTAACATTTTTAATATGGTCCTTCATTTTCTAACCTTTTGAACTTAGTGTTTAATTTGTTTATTCTTCCATGAATTAGTCCTTTTATTAATTTAAATCGCACTTTTTTAGTTAAATTATTGATATAATCTCTCTTCCCCCCTTACATATCAATTAATAAACACTTGGGTATTCTGCTCAACTATATCAATAATTTGCCTGAAAAGATATAATTTGAATTAAAAACTAAATTAATGATTAATTAATAAGTAAAGTATTAACGAATTGAAAACAAAAAATAGACTTGAAAAGGCTTGCATCTTTTAAGTATGTGTGGATTGAAGGATACGAAGAAAAATGAATAAAAAAAAAAAAGAGAATAACATGAGTAAAATGACTTTACCTTGAGGATAGTAAACCATCTTCTTAGAAGCCGGTGGATGAGCTCCTGCATGATTTGCATTTGCAGAAATGGCCATGAAAGCTACTAGCAAGAGCCATGAGAGAGCAAAAACCAAAGTTTCCTTTCTCATCACCATCTTCTTTACTCTATCCATTATCTTCTCTAGCAAACCTATTTATAAGAGTCTCCTTCGGCTTCTACTTTGAGTGAAAAAAGGTGGGCTGAACAAGGATTCTCTGCATCTGAAACCCGTCCAAATCTGGACTTCTTATGTTTTTGTATATTCTGATTTTTTTTATTTATTTTAAAAGAAGTAAAATATAAAATAAAAAGAGCCTTTCATCTTTTACTAGACGATCTTCTTCTTGCATTTTTTTTTCTTAAAAAAAAAAGTTCTAGATTTAAACTATTCAAAATCAGATTGTCTACATCCAAACTATCTAGATCTGATCCAAATTTGTGCTGATCCTTGTTCGGATGGGCTTCTGCAACTTGCTTTTGTTAATGCCTCTTGACATCTGGGTATTCTTTGTCCATTATCCCCAAATTGTAGCCATTTATAGCATATTGAGCTCATCAGTTTTGACTAACCTTATATTTAAATACTATTTATAAGGATAAAACTATTAAGACAAAAAACTCTATTTTTTGAATGACGGTGGTTTAATTATCAACTTGATGCCTTATGATTTTTTTGTATTTCTAGATCTGGAGAGTATAATTTTATTTTAATTTTACACTTTTAGAGTCTAAAATGATACCAAGCTAATGCGGATTAACTCAATGGGTGGAAGAGACATTTATTAGGAACTAGTTGAGTAGTATTTTTTTGAAAAAGTAATCATTTGAGTTAAGTATCTGTTTGCTTCTTCTGAATAGTTTTGGAATAATTTATGTATCCTCGCTAATTTTTTCTTACCCAAAATATAATGATACCGACATCATCTCTTAAGAACTTAAAAAAAATCTGAATCTAAAACAAAATTATATTATCAAATATTAAATAAAATAAAAATATGTAAAAATATTAAATTAATTATAACATCATCTGATAAAAAATACATTGAATTTTGTCAAACTTTTACTACTAATTCAATTTTTTAATGTGTATGGCCATTTCCATCCATATAAAACACAACTGACAACGTAATAAATTGTTCTCTTCCATGCATGTGCAGTCCAAATTCTGTTAGCCTCCCCTCCTTTCTGCATAAACCCAAAAAAAAAAGAAAGATTTTTGGCTTAAACATCTTGAGTTATATACATGAATGACTAAATGACAAAGTAACATATATGATATTAAATAGTTGAGAAGTATCTACTTTGATCCTTACTGACTCAACTTGCTCCATCCAAAATCCAATATTTTTTGAGTATCCAAAGTTTGATTTAGCAGTTAACATTTTTCAGAGCTCTAAAATGTGGCATCCCAGAGGTCTTGGGGTCAAGTGAAAGTGAAAGCTTAAAAAGAAAAAAATTACATTAGATAAAAATGAATTAGAGGAAAGATATATAAGGGCCCGTTCGGTTTTGATGAAAAAAAGAAAGGAAAAGGAAAAGGTAAAGGAAAAGTGGAAAAAATTACGAAATTATTTTTATAATCATTATTTAATTATTATTTAATACTCTTTAATAATAATTATTCAATCATTAAAAATAAAAATATTATTAATATTTTTTATATATAAAATCACCTTTTTATTTTTTATTTTCATTTTTATTTTCATTTCTATTCTAACTTTTCATCTACCACATGGGTTTTAAGTAGAAAAGATTTATATATCGAATACTTTAAAATTTTGAGTTAAGAGATTGTATCAAATCTATTTATATAGTTCTTCTCAAAATTTAATTAAAAAAATTTCAATAAATCTCCCTAATATTTGATATTCTCTTAGGCTTCATCACAGGATAGATACCGAAACTTTATTGTATTCTTCTCTATGTAAAAAGTGCCCTTGAAATTCAAAGCAATTGATAATGTAGAGAAATCATAATTTGAAGATGATTCTGCTTAAAGTAACTAATTCGACTTGCACTAGCATTTTCATTTACGGTTCAAAAAGATCAAATCATTTGGCAGAAATATATATATATATGGTAAAGTATCAGTATTTCAGTATATTTACTTTGAAATAATTAAATACGTCATATACATATTTCTACAGTTGTGTGAAAGAGCTTCTTGTTGAAAGGGGCATATCCATAATCCGTTTCTCATTGCCAGTGCCACTTGAGAAATTGATTAACATGTCTGCACACTTGATAGTTCGAGGTCAAATACTACACGAATCTAAGAAAAAATTGACTTAAAAAACGCAATTATAAAATCAATTTAAACAAAGTTGTTACCAAAATTTATTTTTGTTTTAAAAGGCAAAAAATTTGGGAGAATCTTTTTTTAGAAAAAAGGAAAGGTTGTGGTCTACAAATTATCATAGATGAGTTCAAGCATTAGTTGAGCATGAAAAAAGATATTAGGCACCTTATAATATCCAATTTAAAGAACAGTTATCTTAAGTTAATATGCAAAATTTATAATATGACCTTAAACTTATTTTAGTTACCCTTTATCAATCTTATGTGACAATAAAAAAAATAAAATTACATGAAAGAAAATAAATAAATTAATGAAATAATTATAAGGGTAAATTTAACTTAAGATAAGAGTCTAAAAGCTTACTTATCTTTCCAAAAATCAAAACTTACATAGTTTGATATATATATATATATATATATATATAGACTTGATTTTGGATGAAAATTTAGAGCTTACATACTTTATGAAAGGGATTAAAGTTTATATAGTTTGAAGGTGAAAAATTATTTGATGGGTAATTTTGATTATAATTTTTTTTTTGGGGAAAGAAACAAAAGAAACAATGACAAAAGAAAAGCCATAACAAAATCATTTTAAGTGTGAATGATTTGGATTTTAGTTATGAAACTTAACGTGCCTTGACTTTTCCTCTTTTCAATTTTCCTTTGTTGAACTTTTAAATTTTTACAACATGATTTTCTTTTTTCTTTTTGGATTTTATTAAGGAAAAATATAAGTTGGATGTGGGTTATACCTAAATACTAAAAATATAGTTAACCATGACCTAAGTGTCATTTGTACTTGTGGAGTGATTATGACTATTTTGTCATTTTAAATGGCAAGTATATTAGTCATTTAGGTGATATAATGACTCAAGTAAATGGCATTAATTTCATAAAGATTGGTATTTATTATTCTAGAGGTTTTATTTGATGTTTGGAGGTTGGTATCACTCTGCTTTCATCTATGGATATATGTATACTAGTAGCCTAAGTTTTCCTAATTACTAGGAATCAAAAGAGAAGATGTTACCTTAAACTACATGCAACCTTGTTAATTCTCATTTATTTTATATTATTTTGCATGTTTTTGTTATGAGATTTGAAGTAAGTTAACAAATTTTAAAATTAAAACTAATTTTAAGAAAAATATACATAGCATTTGTTTATGGCTATGTACTTGAGTTTTGATATTATAAATGATAAGTTTTGGCTTAATTTTTCTTTAGATAATAATTGATTATGCTTTGATCACTTTTATAGGTTGAAAATACAAGGAATTCTAATCTAAAGTCATCATGGAGCTAGAACCTTAGAAGCCCAGAGTTAAGATGCAACAAAAATGTATCATTGAAGCATATAAGGGTTTAGTGCTACAACTCCAAATTTTAATGTTGCAGTGCCCAAATTGTTATTAAAGGAAATTCCAATGCCACAGTGCCCAAATTTTTACAACTTATTTGAAGTTACATTTTGAAGACTTTTAAAGCTTGTTTCAACATTCTTAAAGAAGGTTGCCATTCTAGTCACTTTGAGAGGTTGAAGGTAGCTTAAGGAGAGCTTCATGCCATGGAAAAAACTTAGTTTTAGAGGAGCTTTATTGATTAATTCTATTTTTCTCTTCTTTCCCTTGTTTTTCCTTACATTTCTATCTTTATATCCCTATTTGATATATATTTTTTGAGTTTCATAGTGTTTATACTTGTATTTATGAATTGAGATTTTTGTTTTGAGATTATGATGAACCCTAGCTTATAATATGTTAACAATACTTTCTTTACTTACAATTTATGTTATGGCTTGTTTCCTCACTTTTTATTCTTCATACTTCTAAGTGTGTAAATATTAATAGATGATTTGGGTGACCTTAAAAAGCTCGAGAAAGGGATTTTAGAATTAAATCATGAATTGGGTAGTGTAGGTTCATAAAATTTGTAATGTTAAGTGAATTGATTTACTTGTAGGATAGGAATATACCTGCTAGTCTCACATAACTACATTGGAATTTATTCTTGATCAAGTCTCTCAATCATAAGGAACTATGAATTGATTAAGGAAATGCCTATAGGTAATTTGGAAAATGCTTGTGGGGAAAATTGAAGTCTTAGGTTAGCAATGATCATCATTAAGAGTAAGGTAGAGAGAGGTTAATTGTTTTCTTATAAAATGTTAGGAGGAATAATAATCCTAAATCTTTTACTTTCCAATAAGTCTTTGTCTCTCTTTATTTTATTATTTTTATATCTTTAATTTAGTTTGAATTTCAATCCTTTTTATTGTTGGCTTAATTTAGATTAAAATACATAATTTTAATACTTAACAATTACTTTAGTAACAAATTTTTGTAAAAATGGCACTTTATTCACCATTATAGTACTTGTTGTACCAACCGGGAAAGGGAAAAAGAAAAGAAAGTAGAAAGCTGAAAAAATTCGATTTCAGAAATTTTTCAAAGTCCTCTCGCAACACCGAGAAATGGTCTTGCTATAGCGAGAGTGCCTGTTCGCAATAGCGAAGGTGATTCTAGCTATAGCGAGTGCGGGCAGCAGTCCATACAGAAACTAAGGAGTTGCTCGCCGTAGCGTGCGCCATAGCGAGAGTAGGAGTCTGGAACTAGTACGAGTTCACCATAGCGAAGGTTAAATCTCACCATAGCGAAGGGAACTGATACGTACTCGCCATAGCGAAAGCTAAACCTCGCCATAGCGAAGGCAGCTGATACGAGCTCGCCGTAGCGAAGGTTAATTTTCGCCGTAGCGAGGGTTAGTCTGGAAAAGAGTAGAAGGCGAGAATTTGACTCCTTTAAATGACCCAACTCATTATTTCTCTCATATTTGCCCTAGACTTCGACCCAAGGAAAGAAAAGAGGCGTGGAGAGTGAGAGAGACCAAGAGAAGGAGGAAGAAACAAAGGAAAGGTAAGCAAGTTCCTCTCATTTCTTCTTAGAATCTTGATCTCCTCTCTTTGCCCTCTCTTCCTACGGTTCTGTTTGTGAGATTAGTGAGGTTTTAGGCATGGGTAAGAAGAGGGAAAGTGGAAAACACCTTTGAATCTCTTTGTTTTCTTTGAAAATGTTGTTTCCACTACCTTGGTAACTTGAAAGAGAGGAAGAATTGATGGCATTCTAGAGAGAGAGAGAGAACCCCTAAGTTCTTGTATGTTAGGAGGGTTGCTCTGAAGATTACATTCTAAGAGAGTAATTCCATGTTCTTGATTGTGTCTAGGCTCAAGTGAAGCACCTCCATCAAGGTGTGAGTGTGAACCTAAGAAGGGAGAAGAGAAGTTGAAAGGAAAAGCTAGTGTTGGCTTATAAGGTAGCTCTCTTTCCACTCTTTCTTGTTGCATTCTTGGATGTAATAGTCATTGTATGTTTATGTATATGCTTGATGTGTGAGATATGCCATATGTTATTGCCATGATGCATTGTTGACAATATGCTTGTGTGATGGATTGTGAGAATTGCTCGGGTGAGGTAGTGTCGAAAGTCCCTTGAGATGGGTGAGGTGAAGCCGAAAGTCCCTTGAGATGGGTGAGACAAGGCCAAAAGTCTCGTAACCGAGTGAGGCCAAGTCAAAAGTCCCTAAACTCGGGTGAGGCTAGACCAAAAGTCCCTGGAGCCCATTTTTTTGGCATTGTTGTGATTTCCATAGCATGTACAACATGTAATGTGATTGAGAATGGTTGGATGCCAAATTACATACTTTGACTTGTTATATGCCTTGATTGCTTACTTGAATGAGTACATGAGCTACTGAGATTCCCTGAATCTCACCCCTTCCCTTCCCAACTTAACATGCTAGGTGGAGCTCAAGGAGAAACAAGTGCACACCAAGGAGCCTAGGAGCATGCTTACCTAGATTTTAGATTATTTTGACTATTTTGATGTAAAGAGGTGCCAAAATGAATATGCACCTTTTATTTTTGAGATGTACATATTGTAGCAAGTGTAAAAGTATGGATATATGATGTACAAACTATGCATAGAGTCAAATTAATGAAAATGTGGGTTTTGCCCCTTTTGTTGAATGTATGTGATAGTGCATTTTGGCCCGTAGCATAGTGAATTTGGAATGTATGAGGATTTGGACCACTTAGATACTTCATATATGCTATTTTTATGCTTTCAAACTTGTCCATGAGGAGTGAAAACGAGTGAGAGGCCATTTGGACCCATTTTGGACCTCTTGGGTGCCAAAACCGTTAATTTTGAGAGCTACGTCAAAGTATGACCAGATGAGCTCCTCTTGTCATGAAATTTGGCATGCCTCTAGAGTTTGTAGAGAGATTCTTGAAAAGCTAAAGTGGGTAATATTCAGAGGTCTAGAGAATATTTGACGAATTGTTGAAATTGGGAAAATGTGATGGTTTGGTCATGTACTATTACCATAGGCCAGAAATGAAACCTATGTCATTCATAGACCAAACGGTAGCCAAATGTCATGAAATTTTATACACATGAACTAGAAAATCACAGTGAGCTATGACAACTAGAATCACCCAAATCAGAGGTCTGTAGAGAGAGAATGAACCATCTGAAGTTCTATATCAGCATCAGGGAGTAACCTGACCTCTGTTACTGTTCCATTGATTTTTGGGGTGTAAGGGCTACTGAACTGATCTAGACTTATTTGTCTCCTCTAGTATACATCTGTAGCTTTTCAAATTGGTATAGTGTGCCCAGATTGGATTTTTGTGGATTTAATTACGAATTTTCGAAGTTCATGATAGTAAGCTACGCCAGAAACAGAGATAGCCGGACCTTTGTCTGATTTTCGATGTCAAACATAGTCTAAACACTAAGATTATGGTTGAGAATTATTTTTAGTGTAAAGATAACACTTAGAGATTTCCAAAGAGCTATGGTTTACTAGATTCCCATTTTTCTATAATTAGTTATGATTTTTCAAAATTAGAGGCAAAATATGACTTTTGGGCCCAAGTGAGAAATTACATTTTTCTGGTTGTTGGCTCCATACCCGTGGCTTATGGCTTGTTTTATGCTATGTATGAGTTGTATAAATAGAGTGTGAGTAGAGAACATGAATGATGGGTTCACAGGACCCACGGGGCAGAAGATGAGTGTATGAAACCCCGTTTCATAACATGAAAATACCACGGATTGGTATTGGTTCTTTGAAAATCATATGGAACCAAGCCCAGTGAGAGGCTAGATAGCGGTAGTAGATTAAGATGTTACATTTTTAGTATCAGAGCAAAGGTTCAGGCACTTTTTCTAAATGTTGGGCTCTTGAATGATGTGACTTGTTTGTGTTTGGTGTGAATGGTCATGGAAGTTGTAGCATCCTTATGCATATGTGTTTGTGATATCATTGTGAACTGAGGGTTGCTACTTCTTTCAGACATGGTTGAGACTAGACGGGGCAGGGGTAGAGGCACACTGCCCAGGGCTCAGAGAGCTGAGCCAGAGGTTCCTGTTAGGACTGAGGATCCTCTGCGGGCCATCATGGAGAGACTTGACCAGTATGAGGCCATGATGGGCCAGCAGCAAGAGATGCTGGAATAACAGAGGTACATTGCCTAACAACAGCATGATATGATCATGCATTTACAAGATACCCTGGCCAGGCAAGAAGAAGCCAGGAGAGATGCCCCTATACCTCAGCCATCCACATCCAGCATTCCACCTGTACCTCCCCAGGAGCCTGCTGCTCCACAGACCCAGACGCCTATCCAAAAAGTGTTGAAGTAGTTTAGGCAGAACAATCCACCCTCATTTGATGGGGAGTTGGATGCGGATAAGGTGGAGGCTTGGGTTATGCAGCTTAAGAAAATATTCTCGGTAATGGATTGTACCACCGAGCAGAAAGCCCAGTTAGCCACCTTCATGCTAGAAAAAGAAGCTGATAGATGGTGGTGTAGCACGAAACCCCTTATAGAGACCAAGAACATACAAATAACTTGGGAAACCTTCTTAGTCGAGTTTTATGAGAAATATATCCCTAGTTCGGAGAGGAAGAAGAAAGAGATGAAATTTATGAGCTTGAGACAGACGGATGAGATGACTGTGGACCAATATGTGGCCAAGTTCATTGAGTTGTCTCGGTATTCCTCTTACCTCCAGAGGTATGATGATGAACCCTGGAGATGTGAGCAGTTTGAGACTGGGTTGAAGCCCCTGATTAGCGACAGAGTCACTCTACAGCGGATCAGGAAGTTCAATACCCTTGTGGAGGTCAGCAGGGTGATTGAGACTAACTTGCAAGTTATCATGCCTGCTACGACTACGGCTAGTCAGAAGAGGGTTCTGGATTTGAAAAGGCCGAAACCAGAAGAGGGCTCTAGTTTGACACCTAGTACCAAGAGGAGAGGCAAGGGGCCATGGACTAGAAGGCCGCAGCGAGGTGTGCCACCTCCTCGGGGCCAGTCATTCTTCCAGCAGTTTTCGGTGACATGTTTCAAGTGTGGGAAGTCGAGGCACATTGCTAGACACTGTCCTCAGATGGAGACAGCGCTTCCTCCTAGGCCATAGACCCAGGGCCGAGTGTTCGCCCTTACTCAGCAGGAAGCCAGTGCATCTCCCAGTTTGATCCGAGGTACGCTGATAGTGAATGGCTTTCCTGTAGTTGCTATGTTTGATTCGGGTGCTAGTCATTCGTTTATATCTTATGATTGTATGAGGAAATTGGGTCTAGTCATTAGTGTCTTGTCATTTGACTTGTCTGTCACTACACCCACTGGAGGCCACGTGGTTACTTCCCATACCTGCTTAAATGTCACTGTTTAATTTAACCATTGTCATACCACTATTGATTTGGTTTGTATGCCTTTCCATGATATTGCTTTGATTATTGGTATGAATTGGTTGGCTGCAAATAATGCAATATTTGATTGTGAACACTGAACCATTTCCCTACCTGCTTGTGGGACCATACCTAGGGTAGGAGCTGAGTTATCCTTTATGACTACTGCCCAGGCTGAGAGATATTTAGAGTGTGGATGTCAAGAGTTTCTAGTCTTTTTCTCTATTCAGGATGAGGTAGAAGAAGGGATAGAGGAGATCCCAGTTGTCAGGGAATTCTCGGAGGTTTTCCCTAAAGAGTTTAACTTTAGTGGCCTACCCCCTGAGAGAGAGTTAGAGTTCCCTATAGACATAGTGTCTGGGGCTGGACTGGTGTCTAAAACTCCTTACAAGATGGCTCCTGCCGAGCTTGCTGAGTTAAAAGAGCAGATAGAGGAATTGTTAGAGAAAGGGTTTATCCGCCCTAGTGTTTCACCTTGGGGTGCTCCGGTGTTATTTATGAAAAAGAAAGATGGTAGCTTGCGTTTGTGTATAGATTACAGAGAGTTGAATAAAGTTACCATCAAGAATAAATATCCTCTCCTTAGAATTGATGATTTGTTAGATCAGTTGGTTGGGGCATCTATGTTTTTCAAGATAGATCTTAGATCTGGGTACCACCAGTTGAGAGTGAGAACTGAAGACGTCTCTAAGACGACCTTCAGAACGAGATATGGGCACTATGAGTTCCTTGTGATGCCATTCGGGTTGACGAATGCGCCTGCTGTGTTCATGGATTACATGAATAGGGTATTCAGACCGTATCTAGATCAGTTTGTGGTGGTTTTTATTGATGATATTTTAGTGTACTCCCTATCTTTTGAGGAGCACGAGAGGCATTTGAGATTAGTCCTAGACACCTTGAGAGAGAAAAGGTTGTATGCCAAACTTAGTAAATATGAGTTTTGGCTAACCGAGGTGAGATTCTTAGGTTATGTGATCTCACGAGACGGGGTCGCGGTTGATCCCCATAAAGTTGAGGTTGTGTTACAGTGGGATAGACCTAGAACGATCACCAAAATCAGGAGTTTCCTAGGTTTGGCAGGGTATTATAGACGGTTTATTCAGGACTTTTCTTGAATGGCCTTACTACTGACGAGGCTAACTAGAAAAGATACACCTTTTGTGTGGGATGAGAGATGTGAGAAGAGTTTCCAGGAGTTGAAACTCTGTTTGACCACTGCCCCTGTACTGATTATCCCTGACCCTAGTGAGCCATTTGTGGTTTATTGTGATGCCTCAGGCAAAGGGTTAGGATGTGTGTTGATGCAGCAGGGTCGAGTAGTGGCATATGCCTCGAGGCAGTTGAGGCCTCATGAGGAGAATTACCCCACACATGACCTGGAGTTAGCCGCCGTAGTGTTTACTCTTAAAATTTGGAGACACTATCTGTATGGTGCTACCATAGAGATCTATAGTGACCACAAGAGTCTGAAATACCTGTTTGACCAGAAAGAACTCAATATGAGACAGAGAAGATGGATGGAATTCTTGAAAGATTATGATTATATGTTAAAATACCATCCGGGCAAGGCCAATGTAGTGGCGGATGCCCTGAGTAGAAAATCCATCCATGCAACCCATATGATGATTAGGGAGCAGGAGCTCCTAGAGAAGTTCAGAGACTTGAACCTCTCTTGTCAGGTGGTATCGGGTAGATTGTATCTGAGTGAAACCCAAATTGAGAATATCTTGAGAACTCAGATCTTAGATGCCCAGAGAGAGGATGAGTTCCTGATACAGATCAGGAATGAGATTACCCAAGGTAAGACCTCAGATTTCAAGGTGTCTGAGGATGGTATGATAGTATACCGAGATAGAATCTATGTGCCTAGTCAAAATGAGTTGAGAGAAAACATTTTAGAAGAGGCACATAAGAGTAAGTATACTATCCACCCAGGTGCCACCAAGATGTATCAGGATTTGAAAAGAATTTTCTGGTGGCCAGGGATGAAAAGTGATGTGACGGAGTATGTGGCTAGATGCCTAGTGTGTCAGAGGGTAAAGATAGAACATCAGAAACCGGCTGGGTTGTTGCAACCTCTAGATATCCCTGAGTGGAAGTGGGATAGGATAGCCATGGACTTTGTTATGGGGTTACCCAGGACATCCTCTGGACACGATGCTATTTGGGTAGTTATGGATAGACTGACGAAGTCTGCACACTTTTTAGCTATCAGGACTACTCATACACTGGATAGATTAGCCCAGTTATATATCAAAGAGATAGTGCGACTTCATGGAATATCCAATAGCATAGTTTTGGATAGAGACCTCAGGTTCACATCGAACTTTTGGAGGTCATTGCAGTATGCTTTAGGGACCAGGTTACGGTTTAGTATTGCATATCACCCCCAGACAGATGGTCAGACTGAAAGGACCATCCAGACATTGGAAGATATGTTGAGGGCATGTGTGGTAGAAATGAGAGGTAACTGGGATGCGTATCTACCGTTAGCGGAGTTTGCATATAATAACAGCTACCATTCCAGTATTCAGATGGCCCCTTATGAGGCTTTGTATGGGAGAAAGTGCAGATCCCCTTTGTGTTGGGTTGAGCTAGGTGAGAGGAGTGTGATAGGACCTGAGATTGTGGACCAGACCACCCGACAAATAGAGTTGATTAGAAAGAGACTCCTCACGGTTTAGAGTAGGCAGAAAAGCTATGCTGATAAGTGTAGGAGGCCGTTAGAATTTGAGATTGGAGACCATGTGTTCATTCGAGTATCTCCAATGACAGGAGTAGGTCGGTCAATGAGGGTAAGGATGCTCAGTCCTAGGTATATTGGTCCATTTAAAATCCTTGAGAAAATTAGACCCGTGGTTTACTGAATAGCCTTACCTCCTAACCTAGCCCAAATCCACAGTGTTTTTCATGTCTCCCAGTTGAAAAAGTATTTGCCAGACCCCTCACATGTCATAGAATATGAGCATGTACAATTACAGGAAGATCTTTCCTATGTAGTGAGACCGGAGAGAATTGTGGATGCTAAGCTAAAACAACTGAGAAGCAAGAACATTCCTCTGGTGAAAGTGATCTGGAGAGGTCTGACATCTGAGGAAGCAACTTGGGAATTGGCAAATGAAATGAGGCAAAAATATCCAGAGTTATTCCCTTGAGGTAAGTCTTTAAATTTCGAGGACGAAATTTCTTTTAAGAGGGGTAGAAATGTAACAACCGGGAAAGGGAAAAGGAAAAGAAAGTAGAAAGCTGAAAAAATTCGATTTCAGAAATTTTCCAAAGTTCTCTCGCAATAGCGAGAAATGGTCTCGCTATAGCGAGAGTGCCTGTTCGCAATAGCGAAGGTGATTCTAGCTATAGCGAGTACGGGCAGCAGTCCATACAGAAACCAGGGAGTTGCTCACCGTAGCGTGCACCATAGCGAGAGTGGGAGTCTAGAACTGGTACGGCTTCGCCATAGCGAAGGTTAAATCTCGCCATAGCGAAGGGAACAGATACGTGCTCACCATAGCGAAAGTTAAACCTCGCCATAGCGAAGGCAGCTGATAAGAGCTCGCCGTAGCGAAGGTTAATTTTTCCTGTAGCGAGGGTCAGTCCGGAAAAGAGTAAAAGGCGAGAATTTGACTCCTTTAAACGACCTAACTCATTATTTCTCTCATATTTGCCCTAGACTTCGACCCAAGGAAAGAAAAGAGGCGTGGAGAGTGAGAGAGACCAAGAGAAGGAGGAAGAAACAAAGGAAAGGTAAGCAAGTTCCTCTCATTTCTTCTTAGAATTTTGATCTCCTCTCTTTGCCCTCTCTTCCTACGATTTTGTTTGTGAGATTAGTGAGGTTTTAGGCATGGGTTAGAAGAGAAAAAGTGGAAAACACCTTTGAATCTCTTTGTTTTCTTTGAAAATGTTGTTTCACTACCTTGGGAACTTGAGAGAGAGGAAGAATTGATGGCATTCTAGAGAGAGAAAGAACCCCTAAGTTCTTGTATATTATAAGGGTTTCTTTGAAGATTACATTCTAAGAGAGTAATTCCATGTTCTTGATTGTGTCTAGGCTCAAGTGAAGCACCTCCATCAAGGTGTGAGTGTGAACCTAAGAAGGGAGAAGAGAAGTTGAAAGGAAAAGCTAGTGTTGGCTCATAAGGTAGCTCTCTTTTCACTCTTTCTTGTTGCATTCTTGGATGTAATAGTCATTGTATATTTATGTATATGCTTGATGTGTGAGATATGCCATATGTTATTGCCATGATGCATTGTTGACAATATGCTTGTGTGATGGATTATGAGAATTGCTCAGGTGAGGTAGTGCCGAAAGTCCCTTGAGATGGGTGAGGTGAAGCCGAAAGTCCCTTGAGAGGTGAGACAAGGCCAAAAGTCTCATAACTGAGTAAGGCCAAGTCAAAAGTCCTTAAACTCGGGTGAGGCCATCCAAAAGTCCCTAAACTCGGGTGAGGCTAGACCAAAAGTCTCTGGAGCCCTTTTTTTTTTGGTATTGTTGTGATTTCCATAGCATGTACAACATGTAATGTAATTGAGAATGGTTGGATGCCAAATTACATGCTTTGACTTGTTATATGCCTTGATTGCTTACTTGAATGAGTGCATGAGCTACTGAGATTCCCTAAATCTCACCCCTTCCCCTCCCAACTTAACATGCTAGGTGGAGCTCAAGGAGAAACAAGTGCACACTAAGGAGCCTAGGAGCATGCTTACCTAGATTTTAGATTATTTTGACTATTTTGATGTAATTTTGATGTAAAGAGGTGCCAAAATGAATATGCACCTTCTATTTTTGAGATGTACATGTTGTAGCAAGTATAAAAGTATGGATATATGATGTACAAACTATGCATAGAGTCAAATTAATGGAAATGTGGGTTTTGCCCCTTTTGTTGAATGTATGTGATAGTGTATTTTGGCCCGTAGCATAGTGAATTTGGAATGTATGAGGATTTAGACCACTTAGATACTTCATATATGCTATTTTATGCTTTCAAACTTATTCATGAGGAGTGAGAATGAGTGAGAGGCCATTTGGACCCATTTTGGACCTCTTGGGTGGCAAAACCGTTAATTTTGAGAGCTCCATCAAAGTATGACCAGATGAGCTTCTCTTGCCATGAAATTTGGCATGCCTCTAGAGTTTATAGAGAGCTTCTTGAGAAGTTAAAGTGGGTAATATTCGGAGGTCTAGAGAATATTTGGCGAATTGTTGAAATTGGAAAAATGTGATGGTTTGGTCATGTACTGTTACCATAGGCCAGAAATAAAACCTATGTCATTCATAGACCAAACAGTAGCTAAATGTCATGAAATTTTATACACATGAACTAGAAAACCACAGTGACCTATAACAACTAGAATCACCTAAATCGGAGGTCTATAAAGAGAGAACGAACCGTCTGAAGTTCTGTATCAGCATCAGGGAGCCACCTGACCTCCATTACTGTTCCATCAGTTTTTAGGGTGTTAGGGCTACTAAACTGATCTGAACTTATTTTTCTCCTCTAGTAGACATCTGTAGCTTTTTAAATTGGTATAGTATGCCCAGATTGGATTTTTGTGGATTTAATTACAAATTTTCGAAATTCATAACAGTAAGCTGCGCCAGAAACAGAGACAGCTGGACATTTGTCTGATTTTTGATGTCAAACATGGTCCAAATGCTGAGATTATGGTTGGAAATTATTTTTAGTATAAAGATAACACTTAGAGATTTCCAAAGAGCTATGGTTTACTAGAGTCCTATTTTTCTATAATTAGTTATGATTTTCCAAAGTTAGAGCCAAAATATGAATTTTGGGCCCAAGTGAGAAATTGCATTTTTCTGGTTGTTGGCTCCATACCCGTGGCTTATGGCTTGTTTATGCTATGTATGAGTTATATAAATGGAGTGTGAATAGAGAACATGAATGATGGGTTTACAGGACCTACGGGGCAGAAGATGAGTGTATGAAACCCCGTTTCATAGCATGAAAATGCCACGGATTGGTATTGGTTCTTTAGAAATCATATGGAATCAAGCCCAGTGAGAGGCTAGATAGCGGTAGTAGATTAAGGTGTTACACTTGTGCAATATATATATTTGCATGTATGTTTTTATAGTGCAACAAACTTAAACTACATGGAAGATTCAATATTTCGAGCCTAAGACACCTAGAATCCAAATGCAATTAATTGTAAAATATATCCTCTATAAAAATATATATTGCTCATTCTTGACATTATGTTAATTTTGGTAGGCTAACTTATCCAATTGTGTCATTTGCATTGATATGACAACCTATGTAATTCTATCCTAACCTAAGATGTTCATTGGAATCGTTTAGGCTTTGATAAGAGTTACATGCATTAAGATTGATGAGTTTTAGGTCTAATTAACATAGGATAGTTTAGTTTGAAATGTTTTAAGCTAATTATCCTATGCCACATTTTATCAAACACTTGGAATGTTCAACAAATAGTAACTACACATTATTAGATTAATTAAAGGTGCATTAACCTGATTCACATAGTGTTTACACTCACTAATTTCATTTAATTAACTTAATTATCTTGATTATTGATTCCTATTACAAGATGTTTAATCTTCAAAAATTAAGCAAAATATAAGAAATGGAAGTTGAAAACATTTAACACAAGGAACTAGACCATAAATTAATAAAACATCCTAAGAACTCATCACTAGATTTGATATCTCAATAAATAATCACTTTTGATCTGTAAAATTAAGTAACAAAGTAGAAGATACAAATTTAAAAAAAAAAACTAGATGCAAAAAGAGAAGAGGTGAATAAGGTAGAGTAGAAAAGAATATCATCACTCAAGACAATTGTCTTAAATTATTTATCAAAGGGGAAGAGTAGATTTAACATTGAAGAGTAATCTCATTGGTTTCCACCCTTATGCCCTTCCTAAAACTCCAAAAACCAGAGAAATATAGAGAAAATTGAAAAGAAAAAAAGAAAAATGAGCCAAAGCTACTAAAATTGTACCTATGAACTATTTATAAGTTTCTTGGTATTCTTGTTGCAACTAGATGGATTTGGGTCCCAACTTACAATGATTGGATTTTTTTGGGGTGATTTCCCTATTGTTGGGCATGCAAAAATTCTTTTTGTTGTGATGAGCTTTAGCAATGATTTCGTGTATTGTAATAAACTACAATTTCCTATTACAATGCTAAATTCTACCTCTGTTATCCAAATTGTATTAAATTCTAAATATGATGTCAACTCCTTTCCATAATTTCTTTTCAGGTTTAGAAACTTTATTTCTTATGCATCTAAGTCCTTATAAACATAAAATACAAAGTAAACTAATTAAAATGTAATTAAAAACTAAACTAAGTCCTTATCGACCTTAATTATAAAGATTACTAAGGGCTTTTATATACAATCCATAAACCATAGTTTTAACTATAAGTACTTGGAAATTAAGGTTAACATAGAATTAAAAATTATTTCAATTAAGTTCTAACCTTAAGGACTTTAATCAAATGATCCTTTAATTAAACTATCAATCCATAAACTCAAAATAAAGGAAATTAAAGTAAAAGATACTAAAATACTCAAAAAGTTATGACAAGTTCTCACAAAATTATAGGCAAAATCATGTAAAATAAGGACTTATCATAGAGGCTTAGAGCCTCACACAACTTGCCAATTGATACCTTATGTGTCTGCATAGATTCAAAGTCTCACATGGCAAACAAGATAAAGTTAAGAATAAAATAAATGAAAGAAAATAAATATAGACATGCAATATCAAGTGCATGTGTGTATTTGTATTCAATCAAGTATCATTTATTTAAAAGCTTACAAGAATGAAATAAATAAAAAAATCAGTAATATCATTTCTTTAGCTTTCCCTTGGCCTCCTTTTAGGAATTTTCAAGCATTCAATGTTGTTCCTATTCAAGCCTCGTTAATTTATATGATTTGCTATGGCTTGAATAGGAATAAAAAAGATGAAATGAGTTAGTGCATATCCTATTTGTTAATGAAGTTGTATCACCATTAGCCCTTTGCTTAGTTTCAGAGTGATGCTTGTTCATAGCTTTGTTTTTGGAACACATGTTGTAGACTTTGGTGGGGGTGAGTTTGGCTAGATGCATTTCCTATCAAGCATGCAATGTTGTTCTTTTATTGTTAAATGAAGAGTTATAAAATGAATTTAGTTATTCATCTTACCTTATTTTGAGATTGATGAATTGTTAGGCATGTTGGGTTGGCATAAAAACCTTTAAGAACAAAAAACCTCTAGTCTCCTTTAAATACTTATTATTTCATTGGAAAGACTAGAGTTGAAAATTAATTAAGAGGGATTTTAAATCTCATCCTCTTAATGTCCTATTGACATAGGTAGATTATAACCTTTATCTTAGTCCAATACTTATTTGACTACAAGGCAACATAATGGATAACTATCTCATTAGAGTTTTTGATTTCCATCGAACTAAATGCTTATGTACAAGATTGAACCACTAGTTTTTAAAGTCAAGTTTGAAAGCTTTTTATATCCTCCAAGATCTTATTGATCTATAGGGATAAAAGAAGTTGACATGTTAACTCACAAGAAATTTGATTTTTTGTGTCATTGTCACACAAAGCACGCATTTGCAACAAAGAGAAAGAAAAAAGAAAATTGACTTGGGCATGTAATGGATAAGTATATGGGGCATGTTGATCATTAGAAGCTTAAGTGGAAGCCTAAATGAGCAAGCTAACTTCTAGAGTTTTCTTGACTTTTAAGACTTGCCTATTTTTTTTTTGTGGTTTCTTATTTTTTAAGGCTTTCTTACTATTACATGTTTTCATATTTTTAAAGACTTTCCTACTTTAGGTGTTTTCTTATTTCATTTTTTATTTTATTTATGAAGATTAATTAGGGTTTTTTATAGTCTTTATATAAATATTCTCTTAATGCATTTATGTGACATACTTTGAGTAATAAGAAATTTTCTCTCAAGCCTTTCGCTAGGTGTTTCCCTATCTTCGTGTGTTTTATTATGTCAAGTGGTATCAGAGCTCAATTTTCACCCATTTTGATGGCCAAAGATTTGGTATCATGTGGTGGTCTTTGTGATGGTGATTGGAGGACTGGAGCTTTAGGATCAATGGTGTTTCATTATAGGGTGGTGTTGTTGAATTTAGAGTAACGAATGAATATAAGGTTTTAGTGCTTGGAAAAGCATTTTAAGAAGATCACAAATCATTTGGATGCTTTAAGCTTAGGCATCAATAAAGATATGGAAGATGTTTGTGTGCATGTTGTAGAAGATCAATTTCATGGATAGCCAAACAACAAAGTGTCACACCTGAAAATGCGACCGTGTGGCGCTTAAAAGAGAAATCGAAATTAAAAATAGATAGCAGATAGGTAGAAATAAATAGGGTTCATGAGTCACTACCAAAATTTTATTTTTTGAAAAGGCAAAACTTTGAAAAAGCCTTTTATGAGAAAAATGATCTATGAACCAAATAATGGATCCGGGAGTCGATTGTGAGTGGAGAAGGTGTTAGGCACCCCACTACACCCGTTCTTAAGAACGGTTACCCTAAGTTAGTTGTGCAAAATTATCATGGCTTCTATTCTATTTCAATTCTCCCTAACTAATCACATGCAAAAAAAAAAAAAAAAATTTAAGGAAATAACATTAAACATAGAAAGAAGAAAGAAAATTAAAAGTAAAATGAAAAGGAATTCAAAGAGTAAAATAAGGAAAAAAGAATAAAATTAAATATAAAATAAGATTAAAAGAAATTAAAGGAATAAAATTGACATAAATTGAAGAAATAAAATTAAAAAAAATGTTTATTTACAAGAGCGGACTTGACCTAGGGTAAGAGCCTAGGGTCTATATACCATTTAAAAGGGATCAAAGTCCACATAGTTCGGTTAAAGATTGTATTTGCTAGTTGATTTTTTTTTGGTCTTATGTTTTATTTTTGTCTTTTCTCCTTTTTTCTTGTTTTTGTTTTGTTTTTGGTATATTCTTTATTTTTTATTTTTATTATTTTTTATATTTAATTTTTTTTGCTTAGGTGTTGTTTTTTTGAGAAAAGATGAAAAAAATAAATTACTTTTTCCTTTAACAAATAAAACGAGTTTTGAAATTGGTTGATATGTTTTAATTTGCTAAAGGAAAATTTAATTTTACTTTTCTTTACATTTTCATTTTTTTCTCTCTATTTCCTATAATTTTTTTTGCTATTCATTCATTTTCCTTTTCATATTTTTTTTGTTTATGTTTTTCTTAACCTTTTATTTTTTGTTTATTTTTTGTTTCTATTTTATTCTTTTTTTCTTTCTTTTTATTTTTTGTTTTTGTTTTTGTCTTGTTGTTTTTGGTTGTTTTTGTTTTTATTATTTTGTTATTTTTGTTTGAATTTTGTTTGATTTTTAAACGTTGATTTTTTATTTGATTTGATTTTTGTTTTTTATAAAAGAGGAAGAGAGTAAAAATCATTTAGACTTTTTGCAAACAAAACAAATTTAAAATTGGTTGATGTGTTTTTATTTGCAAAAGGAAAACTAATTTTACTCTTTCCCCTTCTTTTCTTGTTTTTTTGTTTATTTTTGTTTTGTTTTATTTTATTTTTAGGTTTTTGTATTTTTTTGTTTATGTGTTTTCTTTTTCATTTTTTTTTATTTTTTTCTTCCATTTTGTTTTCATTCTTTCTCTTTTTCTTATTTATTATTTTGTTTTGTTTTATGATTTTTTGGTCCTTTTATTTATTTATTTATTTTTTTTTAAAATTATGTTTTGGTTGAAAGGAAAAAGAACATGAAAATAATTTAAATCCTTACGATTGAAACAATTTGGAGTTAGTTTGAGTGTTTTAATTTGCAAAACCTAAATTACTCTCATTTCTTAACCTTTTCTTTCATTTTAATCTTTGAATTTTCATTATATGTTTTTGATTTTTTTTATTTTTATCCTTCTCCATTTTTCTTGTACTTTCAATTTTCCTAAATCTACATAAGTATGAAAAATTTGCTTGTTTCCCTTTTTTTTTTTTCCTTTGTTTCTATTTTTGTTAGTTGATTTTCCTTTCAGGTATAGTTTATTTTTTTATCATATTTTCCTTTTCCAAAAGACATACTAAAAAAAAAAGGATAATGTTTTTGAAACTCTAACTCCTTATTTTTGAAAAAAACCTTAAACCTTTTTTGCAAATTAATAACCAATTGTTGAAAAAGATTTCTTTGTTTCCTTTTTGGTTTTTTTTTTTCTTTATTTTTTTTTGGCAAAATTAGTTAAATAGAGTCATTGGAACCCCAAACTTGCACATAGATAAATAAAATAATAAATAATAAATAAAACCACAGAGTACTAAGGAGACTTATTGTCACACATGGCACTAAGATTCGTTCCTATGCATCCGAGGGGATGCAAGGTCCCACACGACAATTCTATTGAAGAGGAAAAAAAAAAGAAATAAATAATTTAAAAAAATTGAAAATATTTTACAAACCATAGTAAATAGTGATTGTGTGTGGTTTTGTACAAGCATTAGGGTCATTTAAAGCACATTTTGTATCTCATCTGCAGTGCATAAAGAAATAAGATTTTCTCCTAACCAAGTTAAGCCCAAGTTGTGTCCCCCAGCTTCCTTCATATATTAGCTCCAAAGTGCGAACCATAAAGTAATGAGCCTCACACAGAAAAGACAAAACGCAATAAATTCCACAGGGCTAAGTTATTAAACAACACATGCTTAAAAAAGACAGAAATAAAAATTAGCGTGTAGAAGAGGATATTCTAGAAGCTCTTGAACTTGTATGAAATTCTTCAGCCCAACAAAAATTATAGCAATTTGTTTTCTACGGAAGAGAAGCCATCATTTTGCTCTTGTTCCAACTTAGAATTCTAGAGGATGGTGCAAAATAAGAAACCCATTATCATGCATGATAGACAAATCCAGCTGAATGACCATGCAACAATCCATCATACAGAATTTGAAGCAAATTAAATCTCTACTTTCAAGCAAAACTTAGACTCCGTAAACCAACTTACAAGTTTCGTACTAGGTATGTCTTTTCATTGAAATTCACTCACATTCCTATATATTTCCAGTTTAATGCAAGCTATCCTCGATTCAGATTCTTACCAAATAGAAATGCAAAGACCAATTCAGTA
Source organism: Erythrophleum fordii (assembly GCA_032878935.1). Taxonomy (NCBI): domain Eukaryota; kingdom Viridiplantae; phylum Streptophyta; class Magnoliopsida; order Fabales; family Fabaceae; genus Erythrophleum; species Erythrophleum fordii. The sequence continues at coordinate 10,810,324 of JAVQMF010000032.1, read as the reverse complement.
ATATATTCAACATTAAAAGGCCTCAGCAACGAATCACCTAATCAGGGTTCAATAATCATCCAATTATCAAACCAAGATCATGCCTCATCGAGTATATTAACCTCCAACACATACTCACATATTAACACATTCATGATCCTAATCACTTCAATTTAGCATAATAGAGAACACAAGCCCCTATCAGGTCTAAAAACCCAGATCCCCCTTTGTGATTTATAACATAGGTGTAACAACACAATTTTTGGGCAATATCATGTAAACATTCAAACCCAGAGTTATATTCCACATTTCAACAAAGCCCTTAATGGAAACCATCCAGATCACGCTCTGAAGTACAAATTTAGAACAGCCATACTTAAAATCCAACGCTGAGAAGGAAAGCAATCCCTGAAGCCATTAACTAAAATCTAAACCCTGATCTTAAACAATCAGAAATAGTATCCACACACTAATCGAATGAGAACAGGGATGATAAGAAAACACAGAAATTATAAACCAAATACCCCTTAACAACAGCAGCGAACTTAATCACAGATGGAGATGCAACAGAAGTGATATTCCCACACCAGCATAAAGAAAAAATGCAAGAACTAAAAAAAATCAAGCGACCTATAGCAGCAGAAGCAAATTAATCAGATTCAATCCACAGTATTCTAGCTACACATCAATACCTATAATGAGGAATCAAAATCAATATGTTTCGATAACTAGCTGAAAGGTGCGTAAGTTACCTCTTAGGCTTAACTTGCCTCCTTCTCAGCCTCCCTCCGAGTTTTCTTCTCCTCTGAATCAGAAATCCGTCGCTTCTCCCCCTCAATCTTTTGTCTCTGCTACTCTTGCATCTCTTCCTCTCCTTTGCTTCAGAACCAAATCCTCTCTCCCGGTCTTCTTCTCTGTCCTCTAGTCTGTGTCAACCCCTCTCTCGTTTTTGGCCTCTCTCCTTCGCGCTATCTTTTTCTCCTAAAAATCCTCAACCTTTGTCTCGCCCTCGACTCCTCTATTCTCAGACTCCCCTTCTCTCGCATTCGTCCTCTCTGCCTCTCTCTAGTCTCTCTAATTCGAAGCCACCAGCTTCCTTTATAGACCAGAACCTCCGAAGCCCCCTTCCGGTCTCCTATTTTCCTTCTCTCTTCATCTTTTCGCTTCTCTGTCTCCCGCCAAATCCTCTCGCATCTCCATCCTCTGTCCTCTAGTCTATGTGCCTCTTCTCCCAGAACTCCTTCTCTCCTTCTGGGTCTCTTCTCGGCCTTCGTTCTCTCCTCTCCATCTCTTCTCCCGTCTCCCCTCCCTTCTTTTTTTTTTCTGTGCGTTTTATGTGTCTCTCCCCTTATTCTGACACCTCTGTTCATGTGTCTATCTCCCAGAGGACAGAATAGTGTGGGGGACCAAGGGGACCATCGAGTAAGTTTTTTTTTGAGTCGGGTAGGGTTTTTCAAAGATGGGTCTTCTGAAAAGGGATGATGGGTCATGGGCTTCAAGCTGGGTTGCAAAGGTCTGAATGGCTATTGGACTGAAGGAATGGGCATCTGATTTTTGACCCTCTCTTTTTCAACCTTTTATTTTCTTTTTTAAAAATACTTGGGCATTTGATATTTAGATATTGGGCCAAAGGGATGGGTTCTAGGTTAGGGCTTTGGACTTAAATTTATTTGGGTTCTATTTTTGTTTTATTTTGTTGCTCTCCTTTTTTTTTTTTTTTTTTTTTTTTTTTTTTGATTTTTATTTTTATCCTCCTTTTTTCTTATCCCTTTTTTTTGTTTCTCATTTTTTCCTTTTTTTTATTATTTTGTTTAATTTATTGTTTAATTATTTATTGTTTTCTTTTTTTTTTTGGTTTTGATTTTTTTGTTTTGGTTTTATTTATTTATTTATTTGTTTTTTTTAATTTTTTTTATATGATTGGGATTTTTTATCTTTTTTTTTGTTTCATTTTTCATCATTTTTTTTGGACTTGTGGTAACTAAATTCAAAATTCGGGCCAAATCATTTTAGTTGATGGGCTTGGGGTAACTAAATTCAAAATTTGGGCTAACTATAAATAGATCCTTTTTATTTATTTATTCATCTTGGGTTAATATTTTTTATTTTTTATTTTATTACATTGGGTCATTCATTGTTGTTGGGCTTTAGGAATTTGAGAAGAAAGAAGGCTAATATTTTTTTAATGACTTTTCTTTATTATTTTATTTTTCGTATTTTTTTGTTAACTTGCTTTTATTATCATTTTTTAATTTGTCTGGACAAAATACGGTGTTCACAGTTGCCCCTCTTTACTTGTTTCTTGGGCAAAGAATTTGAAAATGTAATTTTTGATATTTTTGCATAAGAAACAAGTAAAGATAAGAACACGTTTTTTGTTTGAGCTGATATGATTACTTCTTATCAATTAAACAATAAAGAAAAGGTAAGAGCGACCCAAACAAGTAAAGATAAGAACACGTATTTTGTTTGAGCTGATCTGATTGCTTCTCATCAATTAAACAACAAAGAAAAGGTAAGAGCGACTCAAACAAAATGTGGTGTTTACAGGTTGCCCCTCTTTACTTATTCTTTAAGCGAGGAGATCGAAAGTGTAATTTTTGATATCCTCAGCTTAAGAATAAGTAAAGATAAAAACACCTATTTTGTTTGGGGAGCTAATAGATCAAGGGGAATTAACTTACCTGGAAGTGCAATTTTGCTCTAGTGCAGGATTCCGGGTTGCCTATTTTGCTAGGACTTTGGGTGCTTATTCTGGCAGGACTTTGGGTGCCTGTTCTGATAAGATTTTGGGTGCCTATTATGGTAGAACTTTTGTGCGTGTTCTGACAGAACTTTGAGTATGCCTATTCTAGTAGGACTTTGAGTGTGCCTGTTCTGGCAAGACTTTAGGTGTGCCTATTCTGGTAGGACTTTAAGTGTGCCTATTCTAATAGGACTTTGAGTGCCTATTCTGGTAGGACTTTGAGTACCTGTCCTGACAGGACTTTGGGTGTGCCTATTCTAGGAGGACTTTGAGTGCCTGTTCTAGCAGGACTTTGAGTGTGCCTATTCTGGTAGGACTTTTATTGGTACATGTTTTGGCAGGACTTTGAGTGTCTATTCTGGTAGGATTTTGAGAGCCTGTTCTGGCAGGACTTTAGGTGTGCCTATTCTGGTAGGACTTCAAGTGCTTATTCTGGTAGAACTTTAAGTGCCTGTTCTGGCAAGACTTTGGGTGTGCCTATTCTGGTAGGACTTTGAGTACTTGTTCTGACAGGACTTTGAGTGTGCCTATTCTGGTAGGACTTTTATTGGTGCCTGTTTTGGCAGACTTTGAGTGCCTGTTCTGGCAGGACTTTGGCTGTGCCTATTCTGGTAAGACTTTGAGTGCGTATTCTGGTAGGACTTTGAGTACTTGTTCTGGCAGGACTTTTAATGTGCCAATTCTGGTAGGACTTTGAATACCTATTCTGGTAGGACTTTGAGTGCCTGTTTTGGCAGGACTTTAAGTGTGCTTATTTTGGTAGGACTTTAAGTGCCTGTTTTGGTAGGACTTTGAGTGTGCCTATTCTGGTAGGACTTTTATTAGTACCTATTCTGGCAGGACTTTGAGTGCCTATTTTGGCAGGACTTTGGTTTGCTTGTTCTAGCAGGACTTTAGTTTGCTTGTTCTAGTAGGACTTTGGGTGTGCCTATTCTGGTAGGACTTTGAGTGCTTGTTCTGGCAGGACTTTGAGTGTGCATATTCTGGTAGGACTTTTATTGGTGCATGTTCTGGCAGGACTTTGAATGTGTCTATTCTGGTAGGACTTTGAATGCCTATTCTGGTAGGACTTTGAGTGCCTGTTCTGGCAGGACTTTGAGTGTGCCTATTCTGGTAGGACTTTGAATGCCTATTCTAGCAGGACTTTGAGTGCCTGTTCTGGTAGGACTTTGGATGCTTATTCTGGTAAGACTTTGATGCCTGTTCTATGCAGGAGTTTTGGCTTCCTACTCTGCGTAGGACTTTGAATGCTTGCTTTGTGTAGGACTTAAAAGTTAATTGTTATGCAATTTTTTATAGTTTGGTAACTCTTCTTTTTTTTTTTTTAGCCAAAATTTTATGCAAGGTATGCATGATGCATATAGAATACTTGACCTTCGAGTTTAATAACTCAATTTTGCCTCGATCAAGGTCCATGTATGTAAATGTAGGAAGCATAAAGTATGTGAGGTGCTAAAAATTTTTTATCCCCAATATGATCTTGGATGCCTACATAAGGTTTGCACATGTGGGATGCTACAATTTATGGAGTGTACATTTTTGTTTTTATTTGCCCCAATATGAAATCAAGGTCCATATAATGTATGCCCAAGTGAAATGCAAGAAGCATATAAGATGCTTTATAAAATGCAAAATGTTTGTTTTCACTTGCCCCCAGCATAATCTATGGTCTATGTAATGGATGTAAGTGTGAAATGCATGAATCATGTGATGCTTTATGTTATGAACTACAAATCTTCCTTTTGCTTGCCCTGGTGTGAACTAGAGGCTATGTGATATATGCAAATGGGAAAGGCACGAAACAGGTGATGCTTCCTTTCATGAAATGCAAATTTTTCTTTTGCTTACCCTAGTGTGAACTAGAGATCACGTGATGTATGCAAATATGGAATACAGGATGCATATGAGATGCAAGTCATTTTACTTCCCTCAAATGTATGCTTTTCTTTGCCTCTGTATGGATCTGCAATATGTAATACAAATGAGATGTAAGTTGTTTTATTTTTGACTTTTTAAGCTTGAATTTTTTTTATTTCTAGAATATGCACAATTTATGCAGGTGGACTTAACTCTAAATGGAGAAAAAGATGAGGACATCATCTTTAAACATCTTTAAATTGATTTGGAGTCTTGAATCCCTTTTTTTCAAGATTGCCTTAAAAGAAAGAGGAAGAGAGAGAGAGAGAGAGAGAGAGAGAGAGAGAGAGAGAGAGAGAGAGAGAGAGAGCATTATTTCTAAATATTTTTAGATTGATTTTGAACTTTGAACCTCTTTTTTTTTTTTTGCTTTTGTAATCAAAATCATCTCAAAGGAAAAGGGAAAGAGAAGGAGTATTATTTTTGAATTTCCTTAAACTGATTTAGAATTTTGGACTTTTTATTTTTTTATTTTTGGGAAAATGAATTGATGAGAAATAATGTGATCTTTTTAGTTTTTTTTAATTGATGAGAAATAATGTGATCTTTTTTAGTTTTTTTTTAATTAATGAGACTAAATGTGATCCTTCGTTTTTTCATTTTTTTTTTCAATTTGACTTGAAAGGAAAAAAAAAATGTCATCTATGTACAAATTCAATACAAGCATGTGATGCATGAAAAATCCTAAAATTTGTCAAAATATAGGATTTTTGGCCAGTTGTATTTGAAAAAATTTTCTCACACTAGTTCTTCACCTGCCCTAGTGAGAAAAATTGGGTCTTTGATTATCCAACCAAATTTGCCTTTTACTGTTTGGATGAAAGACTTTATTAATGACTTTTGGCTAGTCAAAAATGCCCCTGAGGGAGTATCCTAAGCTAAGAAGACCCAAGACTCTGGCTTTGACTTATGTCTAACTGAGTTTTCTCCAAGAAATTTGTTTGCCATCAACTTTGGACTATCAATTTGATAAGGCAATCTCCTTTTGTCAACTCTTCATTATTAATACTTGAAAGGTCAATAAGTTAAATTCCCATTTGCCTTATTTAACAATGTCAATACAATCATGCATTAAGGGATACAAACACATAAGCTTAAGACGAAGAAAAAAAAATCCTCAACATCAGAGGGATGAAGAAGGTGATCATGTAAAATAGTTTGGGAGTGGAGAAGTGGAACATGCAATGGCTAGACATAATGTAATAGAATGGGAAGATGTCTCAATTCTACACTTGAAGTATTCTCCTTTGAATAATAGAGAAGTGAGATACTGAGCATATGGATATAATAGGATAAAGAGAAGCTTTATTTCTGGACTTAAACTCCTTTTGAAAAAAACAATGGATGTAGTTGAAAGAATTTGCTTTGAACTAAACTTTTTGCCCCAGTTTTAATTATTTTGATTGATTTTTTTTTTAATCATTCCCTTCAAAAAAATATGCCCTATTATTTTGCAAACGAGCTAAATCTCAACAAGGACTTTCGATGTTTGTAATGTGGCCTTGGTGAATAGGTTTACAAAATAAGAGATATTAGGCTCAAGAATTAACATATCCCCGTTAAGTCTCCTACTAATCTCCTTCTCCTATTGCTTTAACAAAATTCTATACTCGAAATTCACTTAGCAAGAAAGGAAGTCTCAAGGTTGTAATGGGGTTTAATGGGTAAAAATGTAACTTAAGAAAGAAAGGTGACAAGGACCAAATATTCATGTAAGTTCACAATGAGAATTTTGCTCTAGTAATTATACCATCTTGGCAGGATCAATTGGCTTACGACAGTTAACTTAACCTTTTCTTTTGAAAGATATATTTTTTTTTAGCTCAACTCTCCTCTGGAGACTTTTTTTTTTTTTGACCTCTTGTGTCACGTAAGACTCTTCTTTGAGAAATTTGCCCTTTAATTGCATGCTAAGGTGAAGCTCCCTTTTAAAAGCTTTTGCCTTTTCAAAATTTAATCTGTGGGAGCTTTCTTTTTGAGAATTTCCTTCCTCTTGTGATCTTTCTTTTCTTCCTCCAATTTGTTTCCTTTTTCATTTAATTTTTTTCTAGAAGGAATCCACTATGGTGCCAAAATTGCTTTTTCTTTATATAAAATTCTCATTGCTTCTCGGATTTGATTCATATTCGGTATTTGAAGAATATTTTTTTTAGGCCTAAAGTGGTTAGCAATAGTTAAGAAGTGTTTGGATGATTGAAAGAACTTGACCCTCTCTTGATATTTGAATTACCGGCATAAAAATTTGTTGAAGACTTCCCATCCCAAAGGTTGTATGATTAGGGTGAAGGAAATAAATATCACTCTTGGCTCAATTAAGGTGACTAAGGGTGACTCCTTGTATTTAGGAAGGCCCAGAATGCCTGGTATCATAGGCATAGCTTACTTGTGGGACATGTATTCACTTTTAATTTAGTTTTTCCTCTTCTGTTTTTTTTTTTTGGCAATTGAATTTGGGGCATATAATTAGTCTAGATTTAACCTTTCTTCACATCGATTAAATCTTTTCATAAGGAGTTTTGGACATTATATTTTTGGTTATTTAGGAAAAATGTGCAAGGAAAGAAGTTGTGTCAACATAATTAATGGAATGGAAGGATGCGTAAAGGGTGAGATGGAAGCATACAACCATTGTATTGACAAGGTTAGATCAAATAAGATCCAATGAATCAACTTCTGTTAGCCTTAGATTTTAGCTAGTCAGAAGAATATCAAACAAACAAGTATTAACTGATTATGATGTGGCAAGTAATTTTTTTGAGAGTTGAATCACTAAGAAATCCCCATGAAATCTTATTTCTTATGTCATTTTATACTTTGTTCATGAAGAGGTTGCAACTTCTTTTTTTTTTTTTAGTGGGGTGTCTCATTGCCTTAGGATCAAGTATACAATTTTTTTGAGCCATTTTGGGCGTGAAGGTTAGAAGCTAGTGTAAGAAGCATCCTACTCTTGTGAAAGCTACTCAAATGAAAGTTAGGCAAGTGGCAAGAATCCCAAGTGAGGTACATGGCAAATGTTTTGATTAAGATGGTATGTGATTTTTTGCATGATCAAGCTTGATAGGTGTTGATGAGTTTTGAGATGGATGGTTCGAATTCCTTTGGAATAGAAAGGATGATGGTGGGAAATAGTCATAAGCTGAAAGATATGGTAGTATGGAAGATTAGGAGGTGATAAGCAACCTTACCAAGACCTTTGACAACTTTTCTTTTCCCTAATTAAGTGACATACCTTTTCGTTTTGCTCCTATATCTCAGTTTCTCACCTTGGCTATTCATGAGCGTAGCTTTTTGTTTGAATTTTTTAGATGAAGCTAATCTTTCCATTACAAAGGGCCAAGAATAATGTATTTTATAAATTTCCCGATTTTCAACATGAAATGCCTTATGACAATGTACGAATGTAATTTTATTACTTGTTTGATTTATAAGTTGATGGGTGCATTTAATATGAAAGTTTTTCAGGGTGAGGGGTCTTTATTTCCTTTAGGGAATTCGTTGCCCCCAATTGACCTAAGAATAGAGTTTAGAATTTCCTCACTTAATATTACCCCAATGAAACTCCCTTCTTTTTAAAGCTATTTGACCTCTATTTTCCTCAGATGCTTTATTGCATATAGGGATAAATAAAGTTGACAAATCATCCTCAAAGAATATACTAAATTCTACATGGATAATGTCTATGAAAAAGCGTAACCAATTTAGTTTTCTTTTGATAATTTGTAGATTTATTTTCATATCCTCTACTTTCCTCTAAGACCTTATTGTTTCACCATAAAGGGTAGAGTTAACAAAATCGACTTGCAAAGAATTTCAATTCAATTTTTTTTTGCAATTTAAATTGAGCTCTTAACTAGCTCGACTCATATGTCAACTTGATATTTATTTATCTTGAAAACAGCCACCGATATAGTGCCAAAGCTTACTATCCCTATGTAAGTTACCTGAGATTAGCTCTTTCGATTAACCAGTGGATTACTTGTAACACCTTAATATATTAACTCTCTCTAGCCTCCCTCTGGGCTCGATTCCATATGATTTCCAAAGAAATAGTATAAACCGTGGCATTTTCATACTAAAAATCGGGATTCCAAACACTCATCTGTTGCCCCGTAGGTCCTGTGAACCCATCATTCACATTCTACACTCAAACTCCATTTATACAACTCATACATAGCATAAAACAAACCATAAGCCACGGGTATGGAGCCAAAAACCAGAAAAATGCAATTTCTTAAACGGACCCAAAAGTCAAATTTTGGCTCTAACTTTGGAAAATCATAACTAATTAGAGAAAAATGAGAATCTAGCAAACCATAGCTTTCTGGAAAGATCTAAGTGTTAAATTTACAAAAACAATAATTTCCAACTATAATCTCAGCGTTTGGTCCATTTTTGACATCGAAAATGGGACAAAGGTTCGGCTGTCTCTGTTTCTAGCATAGCTTACTATCATGAACTTAGAAAATTCATAACTAAATCCACAAAAATCTAATCTGGGAAAACTATACCAATTTGAAGAGCTACAGATGTCTACTAGAGGAAAAAAATAAGTTCAAATCAGTTCCATAGCCATTAGACCCTGAAAATCGATAGAACAATAACGGAGGTCGGAGGGGCTCCCTGATGCTGATACAAAACTTTAGAAGGTTCATTCTCTCTCTACAGACCTTAGATTTGGGTGATTCTAGTTGGTACAAGTCACTGTAGTTGTCTAGTTTATGTGTATAAAATTTCATGATATTTGGTCACCTTTTGGTCTATGAATGACATGGATTTCTTTTCGGACCTATGGTAACAGTACATGACTAAACCATCAAATTTTCCCAATTTCAACAATTCACCAAATATTCTCTAGACCTCCAAATATTTCCCACTTTAGCTTCCCAAGGAGCTCTTTACAAATTCTAGAGGCATGCCAAATTTCATAGCAAGAAGAACTCGTTTGGTTATACTTTGATAGAGCTCTCAAATTTAGCGGTTTTGGCACCCAAAATATCCAAAATGGGTCCAAATGGCCTCTCACACGTCCTCACTCCTCATGGACAAGTTTTAAAGTATGAAAATAGTCTATATAACATGTCCAAGTAGTCCAAATCATCATACATTTCAAACTCATTATGCTACGGGCCAAAATACACTATCACATACATTCAACAAAAGGGGCAAAACCCACATTTCCATTAATTTGGCTCTCTACATAGTTTGTACATCATATATCCATACATTTATACATGCTACAACATTTACATCTAAAAAATAGTGGGTGCATATTCATTTTGGCACCACTTTACATCAAAAGACCAAAATAAAGCTAACATTCATCTAACATTCTCCTAGGCTCCTTGGTGTGCACTTGTTTCTCCTTAAGCTCCACCTAGCATGTTAAGATGGGAGGGGGAAGGGGTGAGATTCAGGGAATCTCAGTAGCTCATACACTCATTCAAGGAAGCAATCAAGGTATATAACAAGTCAAAGCATGGAAATTAGCATCCAACCATTCTCAATCACATAATACATGTTGTACATGCCATGGAAATCACAACAATGCCAAAAGTAAGCTCTAGAGACTTTTGGTCTAGCCTCACCCGAGTTTAAGGACTTTTGGATGGCCTCACCCGAGTTTAGGGACTTTTGACTTGGCCTCACTCGATTATGAGACTTTTGGCCTTGTCTCACCATCTCAAGGGACTTTCGGCTCTACCTCACCCATCTCAAGGGACTTTCGGCACTACCTCACCCGAGCAATTCTCACAATCCATCACACAAGCACATTGGTAACAATGCATCATGGCAATAACATAGGGCATATCTCACACAACAAGCACATACATAAACATACAATGACTATTACATCCAAGAATGCAACAAGAAAGAGTGGAAAGAGAGCTACCTTATGAGCCAACACTAGCTTTTCCTTTCAATTCCTCTTCTCCCTTCTTGGTTTCACACTCACACCTTGATGGAGGTGCTTTACTTGAGCTTAGACACATCAAAGAGCATAAATTACTCTCTCATAACTTAACAACTCTTAAGAGTTCTTCAGAGCAAACCCTCCTAACATACAAGAACCTAGAGGTTCTCTCTCTCTCTAGAATGTCACCAATTCTTCCTCTCTCTCAAACTCTCATGGTAGTAGAATCATCATATTCAAGGAAAACAAAGAGGTTCAAGGGTGTTTTTCAGTTTCCCTCTTCTGACCCATGCTAAAAATCCAACTAATATCACAACCATAGAAAGAGAGGGCAAAGAGAGGAGATCAAGATTCTAAGAAGAAATGAAAGAAACTTGCTTACCTTTCCTTTGTTCTTCCTCATTCTCTTGGTCTTTCTCACTCTCCACGCCTCTTTTCTCTCTTTGGGTCGAAGTCTAGGGCAAATAGAAGAGAAAGAATGAGTTGGGTCATTTAAAGGAGTCAAATTCTTGCTTTTTACTCTTTTCCAGACTGACCCCCGCTATGGCAAAAATTAACCTTCGCTACGGCGAGCTCGTATCAGTTACCTTCGCTATGGCGAGGTTTAACTTTCGCTACGGCGAGCACGTATCAGTTCCCTTCGCTATGGCGAGGTTTAACCTTCGCTATGGCGAGCTCGTATTAGTTCTAGACTCCCACTTTCGCTATGGCGTACGCTACGACGAGCAGCCCCCTGGTTTTTGTATGGAATGCCCACACTCGCTATAGCTAGAAGCACTTTCGCTATTGCAAACAGGCACTCTCGCTATAGCGAGACTATTTCTCGCTATTGCGAGCAGGCTTAGAAAAATTTCTGAATTTCGAAAATTTTCAGCTTTCTACTTTCTTTTCCTTTTCCCTTTTCCCGGTTGTTACATTACTAGTATTGATTGATATTTTTCCACGTTTCTCTAAGAGCTTATTAACCCATTGGGAGTCATGGCTTACCACTCATTTTGAAAAGGGATAATTTCTACACAATTGATGTTTAGAACTTTGGCTTTGATGATGTTTAGTACAAACAAGCCAATTTAATGATCCACTGATGTATGATGGATTTAATGTTGCATACTCACTCATACAACATTGAGAATTATGTATTGTTATAAGAAAAGAAGAAAAACTTTGTACTTTTTCTTGAGAAGCTTATTGCTTCATTGGAAAAAAAATAGTTGACAATCAAACCAAGAGAAATATACCTATCTACACGATTAATGCCTTAAAATAATTCTAATCCCTAACCAAGACATGACACTCACTTGATGATGCGACATACTTATTATAATTTCTCAAAATTTTAAAAATTCTTTCCTTTTCTATAAAGAAAGTTTTTTATTTATTTTATGGGGTAGAAGTTTTAAAGAAATGAAAATGGATTATGTATTATGTATTATTTTATTTTATCTCTCTTTCTCTCTTTATTATTTTTTTTTTTTGCATGTACATGAAGAAATGAATGCCTGTTTAAGGGTTTTTCTTCTGTGAGATTATAACAAATGTGATTATAACCTTTGTAGGGTTGGAAACCCACTAGGTAATAATTAGTTGCACTAGTGTATACTTTCATCATAGTTAATGTATGTCCAACTGTTTAATGACATCTCGTCAACTACTCCAGTGAATAATGACAATATGTCACCTCCCCTATGGCTTTTATCGAATGCATGAGTACGATGAGAAGAAAAGATCAAAATGCTCCCTTTTGTCCTAACATGGGTAGATCCTAGGTTGAGATCAATGGTTCACAGAAGCCTGACTCTAACTATTTAGAAGGCATCTCTGGCTTAACTATCAGTGCAAATTTTCATGGTAGATCTATGACCCCTAATCATTGGTCCCTAAATTGCCCCTACCATGAGGTGGGGATCTCGCTATATAAACTTGACTTTGAGAAGAAAAAGTATCCTACACAAGTCCAGTCCATATAACAAGGTACAATTTAGATGAGGTCTTCATAATAGCCTCAAGAAGCACGAGGCTTCACAGAGAAATCAATATAAACCTCTACTAACCTAGGGAACACTCAAACTCGAGTATAGGGCCCATAACGTGTGTGATATATTTGTGTATTAGTGATGTATGTGAAGAGAGTATTTACCTTTTCATCCTATAGACTGCCCAACCCTTATCTGCTAAGCAGATTGGTAGAACAAAAGGCAGAGAAATATATATACAGATATAAGTAAGAAGAAGTAAAATATACAAATATAGTCATCTATCCTAAGGTTTTATTCCTCATGTTATCTATCCTAACACATATTATGTACACAATCAAGAAAATAAAACATAGGAAGCAAGCATGTGAAAGATATGTTATTTACCTTAATCATGTGAGGCAAACAACAAACAAAAGGGAGAACCAAAATAAAAAGAAGGTCATAACATTTGCACAACTAACCAAATTGGGCTTGACTCTCAAACTGTCCCCAGTGGAGTCGCCAAACTGTCACACCCGAAAATGCCACTGCTTGGCGCCTAAAAAAGAAATCCAAATTAAAAATAGATAGCAAATAAGTAGAAATAAATAGGGTTCAGGAGTCGCCACCAAAATTTTATTTTTTGAAAAGACAAAACTTTGAAAAAGCCTTTTATGAGAAAAATGATCTATGAACCAGATAATGGATCCAGGAGTCGATTGTGAGTGGGGAAGGTATTAGGCACCCCACTACACCCGTTCTTAAGAACGGTTACCCTAAGTTAGTTATGCAAAATTATCATGACTTCTATTCTATTTCAATTCTCCCTAACCAATCACATGCAAAAACAGAAGAAAAAAATCTAAGGAAATAACATTAAACATAGAAAGAAGAAAGAAAATTAAAAGTAAAATGAAAAGGAATTCAAAGAGTAAAATAAGGAAAAAAGAATAAAATTAAATGTAAAATAAGATTAAAAGAAATTAAAGGAATAAAATTGACATAAATTGAAGAAATAAAATTAAAAAAAAGTGTTTATTTACAAGAGCGGATTTGACCTAAGGTAAGAGCCTAGGGCCCCGTACCCTTAAAAAAGGATCAAAGTCCACGTAGTTCGGTTAAAGATTGTATTTGCTGGTTGATTTTTTTTGGTCTTATGCTTTGTTTTTGTCTTTTCTCCTTTTTTCTTGTTTTTGTTTTGTTTATGGTATATTCTTTATTTTTTATTTTTATTATTTTTTTATATTTAATTTTTTTTGCTTAGGTGTTGTTTTTTTGCGAAAAGATGAAGAAAATAAATTACTTTTTCCTTTAACAAATAAAACAAATTTTGAAATTGATTGATGTGTTTTAATTTGTTAAAGGAAAATTTAATTTTACTTTTCTTTACATTTTCATTTTTTTTCTCTCTTTTTCCTATCATTTTTTTTTGCTCTTCATTTATTTTCCTTTTCATATTTTTTTTGTTTCTATTTTTATTAACATTTTTTTTGGTTTTTTTTTATTTTTTTGTTTATGTTTTATTCTTTTTTTCTTTCTTTTTATTTTTTGTTTTTGTTTTTGTCTTGTTGTTTTTGGTTGTTTTTGTTTTTATTATTTTGTTGTTTTTGTTTGACTTTTGTTTGATTTTTAAACGTTGATTTTTTATTTGATTTGATTTTTTTTTTTATAAAAGAGGAAGAGAGTAAAAATCATTTAGATTTTTTGCAAACAAAACAAATTTAAAATTGGTTAATGTGTTTTTATTCACAAAAAGCAAAACTAATTTTACTCTTTCCCCTTCTTTTCTTGTTTTTTTTGTTTATTTTTGTTTTGTTTTATTTTATTTTTGGGTTTTTGTATTTTTTTGTTTATGTGTTTTCTTTTTTCATTTTTTTATTATTTTTTTCTTCCATTTTGTTTTCATTCTTTCTCTTTTTTCTTATTTATTATTTTGTTTTGTTTTATGATTTTTTGGTTCTTCTTTTTTTTTTTTTCTTTTTTTTTTTTTTTTTAAATTATGTTTTGGTTGAAAGGAAAATGAACATGAAAATAATTTAAATCCTTACGATTGAAATAATTTGGAGTTAGTTTGAGTGTTTTAATTTGCAAAACTTAAATTACTCTCATTTCTTAACCTTTTCTTTCATTTTAATCTTTGAATTTTCATTATATATTTTTGATTTTTTTTATTTTTATCCTTCTCCCTTTTTCTTGTACTTTCAATTTTCCTAAATCTACATAAGTATGAAAAATTTGCTTATTTCCCTTTTTTTTCCTTTGTTTCTATTTTTGTTAGTTGCTTTTCCTTTCAGGTATAGTTTATTTTTTTATCATATTTTCCTTTTCCAAAAGACATACTCCAAAAAAAAAAGGATAATTTTTTTAGAACTTTAACTCCTTATTTTTGAAAAAAACCTTAAACCTTTTTTGCAAATTAATAACCAATTGTTGAAAAAGATTTCTTTGTTTCCTTTTTGGTTTTTTTTTCTTTCTTTTTTTTTTGGCGAAATTAGTTAAATAGAGTCATTGGAACCCCAAACTTGCACATAGATAAATAAAAAAATAAATAATAAATAAAACCACAGAGTACTAAGGAGACTTATTGTCACACATGGCACTAAGATTCATTCCTATGCATCCGAGGGGATGCAAGGTCCCACACGACAATTCTATTAAAGAGAAAAAAAAAGAAATAAATAATTTAAAAAAATTGAAAATATTTTACAAACCATAGTAAATAGTGATTGTGTGTGGTTTTGTACAAGCAATAGGGTCATTTAAAACACATTTTGTATCTCATTTGCAGTGCATAAAGAAAGAAGATTTTCTCCTAACCAAGTTGAGCCCAAGTTGTGTCCCCCATCTTCCTTCATATATCAGCTCCAAGGTGTGAACCACAAAGCAATGAGCTTCACACAGAAAAGACAAAACACAATAAATTCCACATGGCTAAGTTATTAAACAACACATGCTTAAAAAAGATAGAAATAAAAATCAGCGTGTAGAAGAGGATATTTTAGAAGCTCTTGAACTTGTATGAAATTCTTCAGCCTGACCAAAATTGTAGCAATTTGTTTTCAGCGGAAGAGAAGCCATCATTTTGTTCTTGTTCCAACTTAGAATTCTAGAGGATGGTGCAAAATAAGAAACCCATTATCATGCATGATAGACAAATCCAGCTGAATGACCATGCAACAATCCATCATATAGAATTTGAAGCAAATTAAATCTCCACTTTCAAGCAAAACTTAGACTCCGTAAACCAACTTATAACTTTCGTACTAGGTATGCCTTTTCATTGAAATTCACTCACATTCCTATATATTTCCAGTTTAACGCAGGCTATCCTCGATTCAGATTCTTACCAAACAGAAATGCAAAGACCAATTTAGTAATATATTCAACATTAAAAGGCCTCAGCAACGAATCACCTAATCAGGGTTCAATAATCATCCAATTATTAAACCAAGATCATGCCTCATCGAGTATATTAACCTCCAACACATATTCACATATTAACACCTTCATGATCCTAATCACTTCAATTTAGCAGAATAGAGAACACAAGCCCCTATCAGGTCTAGAAACCCAGATCCCCCTTTGTGATTTATAACATAGGTGTAACAACATAATTTTGGGGCAATATCATTTAAACATTCAAACCCAGAGTTATATTCCACATTTCAACAAAGCCCTTGATGGAAACCATCCAAATCACGCTCTGAAGTACAAATTTAGAACAGCCATACTTAAAATCCAACATTGAGAAGGAAAGCAATCCCTGAAGCCATTAACTAAAATCTAAACCCTGATTTTAAACAATCAGAAATAGTATCCACACACTAATCGAATGAGAATAGAGATGATAAGAAAACACAGAAATTATAAACCAAATACCCCTTAACAATAGCAGCGAACTTAATCACAGATGGAGATGCAACAGAAGTGATATTCCCACACCAGCACAAAGAAAAAATGTAAGAACTAAAAAAAATCAAGCGACCCACAGCAGCAGAAGCAAATTAATCAGATTCAATCTACAGTATTCCAGCTACACATCAATACCTATAATGAGGAATCAAAATCAATATGTTCCGATAACTAGCTGAAAGGTGCGTAAGTTACCTCTTAGGCTTAACTTGCCTCCTTCTCAGCCTCCCTCCGAGTTCTCTTCTCCTCTGAATCAGAAATCCGTCGCTTCTCCCCCTCAATCTTTTGTCTCTGCTACTCTTGCATCTCTTCCTCTCCTTTGCTTCAGAACCAAATCCTCTCTCCCGGTCTTCTTCTCTGTCCTCTAGTCTGTGTCAGCCCCTCTCTCGCTTTCGGCCTCTCTCGTTCGTGCTCTCTTTTTCTTCGAAAAATCTTCAGCCTTTGTCTCGCCTTCGACTCCTCTATTCTCAGATGCCCCTTCTCTCGCATTCGTCCTCTCTGCCTCTCTCTACTCTCTCTAATTCGAAGCCTCACCGACTTCCTTTCCAGACCAGAACCTCCGAAGCCCCCTTCCGGTCTCCTCTTTTCCTTCTCTCTTCATCTTTTTGCTTCTCCGTCTCCCGCCAAATCCTCTCGCGTCTCCATCCTCTGTCCTCTAGTCTGTGTGCCTCTTCTCCCAGAACTCCTTCTCTCCCTCTTGGTCTCTTCTCGGCCTTCGTTCTCTCCTCTCCATCTATTCTCCCGTCTCCCCTCCCCTCTTTTTTTTTTTTCTGTGCATTTTGTGTGTCTCTCCCCCCATTCTGACACCTCTGTTCGTGTGTCTATCTCCCAGAGGACAGAATAGAGGGGGGACCAAGGGGACCATCGGGTAGGTTTTTTTTGAGTCGGGTAGGGTTTTTCGAAGGTAGGTCTTCTGAAAAGGGATGACGGGTCATGGGCTTCAAGCTAGGTTGCAAAAGCCCGAATGGCTGCTGGACTGAAGGAATGGGCATCTGATTTTTGACCCTTTCTTTTTTAACCTTTTATTTTCTTTTTTAAAAATACTTGGGCTTTTGATATTTAAATATTGGGCCAAAAGGATGGGTTCTAGGTTAGGGCTTTGGACTTAAATTTATTTAGGTTCTATTTTTCTTTTATTTTGTTGCTTTCCTTTTTTTGTTTTTTGTTTTTTTTTTTTACTTTTGATTTTTATCCTCCTTTTTTCTTATCCCATTTTTTTTGTTTCTCATTTTTTCCTTTTTTTATTATTTTGTTTAATTTATTGTTTTATTATTTATTGTTTTCTTTTGTTTGTTTTGATTTTTTTCTTTTAGTTTTATTTATTTATTTGTTTTATTTAATTTTTTTTATATGATTGGGATTTTTATCTTTTTTTTTTGTTTCATTTTTCATAATTTTTTTATGGACTTGTGGTAACTAAATTCAAAATTCAGGCCAAATCATTTTAGTTGATCGGCTTGGGGTAACTAAATTCAAAATTTGGGCCAAATATAAACAGATCCTTTTTTTTTTTTGATTTATTCATCTTGGGTTAATATTTTTTATTTTTTATTTTATTACATTGGGTCATTCATTGTTGTTGGGCTTTAGGAATTTGAGAAGAAAGAAGGCTAATATTTTTTATTAATGACTTTTCTTTATTATTTTATTTTTTGTATTTTTTTGTTAACTTGCTTTTATTATCATTTTTTAGTTTGTCTGGACAAAATACGGTGTTCACACGAAACTACTCTTATAAATAGACATAAGCAACCAACCTACATGGAGGACTTATAAGATGAAGAAGAAGAATTCGTAGAGCATCTCAAATATATTGATTATGGGAGCTTAGATTGCAGCGAAAAGGACATTGGGGAATTCATGTTAGAGGTTGACATTCCTTGGTTTAAGAGGCATTTGGGAATTATAATTTTTCTATATTGGCTTACAAAAGTGGATCAATTTTTCAAACATATGAAAATTCTAGAAAATAAGTAGGTTGAGGTTGACGGTGTGTGGATTGAAGAGAGGTGCATCCACATGGTGGCAAAGTTCACAGTTTAGGCGGATTCAAGATGGGAAGGTTTAGGTTGGAATTTACTACAAGATAAAGCAATTGTTATAGCAAGATTTCCTACCTCCAAATTATAAGCAAAGTCTATTGTAGTAGTATTAGAGATGCCATTAGGCATAGAAATCAATCCATGACTATATGACTAAATTCATGAGATTGGTAGAATGGAATAATTTATGAGAAACAAAAGGTCAACAAGTTACAAGATATTTAGAGAGTTTGAAGCCAATAATTAAGGACAAGATTGAGGTGCAAGTAATGAGGACATTATCAGAAGCAAGAAATATTGCATTAAAGGTGAAATTAATTTTGTAAGAATAAGAATAGACCAAAATATCCTTACAAAAGTTATGGTAGAGAAAATAATAGATCACCTGGTGACAATAATAAATAGATATAAAATAAGCCTATGTGTAATGAGAAATGCAAGGACGAAAAGGTGGTTGGAAAACAAAAAGTAGCTAAAGAGAGGGTATTGATGAAACTAGCCAACCCATTTGTGAGACCTATCTCAGGGAAGTGCTTCAAATGTAATTAGCTTAGTTATAAGTCTATGATTGGTCCCTTAAGAAAGTGGTTTATATAATGGATGGAGCAAAAGACAATGATAAGGTATATTATGGCTTGAATAGGGAAGAGGGTGAATATGATTATGAGAAAGATAATGGTGGTTAGGGTTATATAATATGGAGGATGATGCTTTCATTGAAGCATGAAAATATCACTTAACACCATCAATTGTTTTGGACTAGATGCATTATTAATGATAAGCTTTTTGATGTCATTATTAGTATCGGGACTTGCAAGAATATTATTGGTAGAGTGGCTATGGAGTAACTCGAGATGAAGCTAAAGAGGCATCCAAATCCTTACACCATTAGTTGGATCAAGGAAGCAAAAAAGATCCTAATGACCAAGAGGTGTAGAGTGCCATTTTCCATTAAGAAGCATAGAGTCAAAGTGTATTTTGACAAGGTGGATATGGACCCTTGCCATTTACTATTTGGTAGGTAGTGGTAGTATGATGTAATGGCCTAAGATGATGAGAGAGAGAATACTTGTTAGATAAGGATGGTAAAAAGTATACTTTGCTATCATTAAAGGGAAGCTCAAGAACTAAAGCTTCTAAAGTGGAGGGTGGAATTTCCTTACACTCACATTTTGAATAAGAAATGAGCACAGTCAAAGGAGATTCATGCCTTGGTTGTAAAGAAGTTAGAATAAGCTAATGCTAGATACGACTAAGCTATAGTTAGCATTACAAGAAGCAAACCTCTAGAGAGGGTGATTAGGTGATGATGTTCTTGGAGAAAGAGAGATTTTTAGTTAGCACTTATAGAAAGTTGTAGCCTAAGATGTACAACCCATACAAGATCAGGAAGAAGATAAAATGACAATGCATACGTGATAGACTTATGAAAGACAATAGATATATCCAAAACATTTAATGTGGTAGATATTTGTCCATTTCATTCATCAAAAGAGTATTTAGATGCGTGGATTAACTTTAGGTCAAGTTTTTCACCAGTGGAGAGGATTGACATGAAATGCATAATAAACAAGTGTATGTAGTAGGTTGATTATTAGGAGCCCAAGCAAAGACCCAAATGAAGGGTTTGACTCCTAAAGTTTTCTTGACTATTAAGGCTTTCTTATTTTTAGGCAATTTCTTATTTTTTGAAACTTTCTTATTATTAGGTGTTTTTCTATTTTTAAATACTTTCTATTTTAGGTAGTTTGCTATTTTATCTTTTATTTTATTTATAGGGATTAATTAAGGTTTCTTATAGGTTTCATATAAGCACTCTCTTGATGCATTTGTGACATAGACTTTGAGTAATAAGAATTTCAATTTTTCTTTGAAGCTTCTTGCTTAGTATTTTCTTATCTTCATGTGTTTCATAAACTCAAAAATAAAAGTCGACAACATTTTCAAAAGAATACTTTAATTTATAAGTGTAAATTAAATAGTCTTAAAAGTACATTAGTAAGAGGTTTGAGAAACATTGGCTTATTACATAATTAGTATTCCCGATCAGTCTCTAATAGAGTTTTACAAACCATCCCTGCATTCAACTTGATCCTTTTCCTTCATTCAGTATGCTTAAGAGGTTTGGATTAGTGCCCCGCCATATGTGCCATAGATTTTTATGCCAAATGTTTCTAGAGTCTTTTAACAATTCACTAATCCCTCGAGATTAAAAAGGAAAAGGTACATTCACAACGGACCTCTTGTTAGGCAATCATCTGATGTACTGTTATGCAAGGCCAATTTTGGCACAAGATACGAAAAAGAAGTGTCATTTTTCCTTCAAGTGCTTATTGGTTTGCGGGAAAAAAAAGGGTAACGAAGTTTAGTTTCTGAGGGAATTGATTCTCTACTCTATTAATATGTAAAAGCTTTATGGTCGGATAATGTTTTTACCATTGTGCCAAAATAATCGCTTAGCCTTAACAATGCACTAGTCGATAAAAAGCTTTAAACATGCGAAAGTGAATAACATAGGCTTAAAGACGATTACATTTCGTGGGATTTCTCTGTTAAAATAGATGCACAATGATGGTTCATGTAAGTCTGTGGTCTATTGGCATTAGGGATTCAATAACAAGGCTTTTAGTTTCTAATGTAAGTGCCATCCTCATAGTACATCAAATATCAATTTGTGCAGTGATATTGAATATCATCTGTAGCACAGAGCAACGATTTGTCATTCTTTTCCTATGGGCTTTTATTGTGATTATGTAACATCATGATACAAGAGAAAGAATATGCTCTCCTTTATCTTATTTGGGTGAACCCTGTCCTTTGAGTGTATATGTGTGTGTGTGTATATATATATATATATATTTATATTCATATATAAGCTTCTATAAGGACCAAGTCTGTTAAGTAGTAACAACTTGGACTAAGTCTTCACAGTAACCCTTACCCTTCAGCAATATTCAACGTAGCCTCTAGGAAATTGCTTGTATGAAATCTTAATTAATTGAATTGTATCCTATTAATCAAGTTCTGTTGAACAAATAAACATTATATATTTGAAAATTAACATGCATGAAAAGTGACCCCAAACCAAAAAAATTTTAAAAATGCAACTATGACATGGAAATTAAAAAAAAAAAGGTTGAGTGTTTGTAATTAATTAATATTGGAAAGCTAGCAAAGTGTTAAACTGTTTTGGAAACTGCCTTGTGAAATCCAGAACATAAAACAATATAAAAAAGTTAGACAAATGGGGAATTTCATGGAAAGAAAGAAAATTCATATTAAAATTGAAATAATAACGATAGAAAGATTCTTTTTCTTGGTCAGTTGCTTCTAATATCATTATGTCTCCTTAGTTAGCTTCTTATTATCCATTGCAACATTGCTTGCACAATTATCTTTGATAAAAGAGTGCGTTCAGGTCGGATAAAGAACACATTTAATGCAACTCCTACATCAGTACTTCATAGACCTCTTTACGGTAATTAATTATAATGTCTGGTATAACTAATCGCAATCTTTAAGATTTGATTTTCTCACATCAAATGGATAAGTAATTTATGCAATGTTGGAAGATTATTACTTTAGCTCTAAACGCTTTCTTTTTAATTAAAGTAAATTAATTTCTCCTTTTATAAAAGATACTTAAATTATATTACTTTTTTATTAAAAAAAATATAGACATATTTTCTCTGAAACTTACTGAAACTAAAGAATTATTAAGAATAATATTGATTTATTTTATTAAATAGATAACTTATTAGAAAATGTATTTATTAAATTATTATTTATTTTGTATTCAATATCAAAAATTAAATTGTCTAAAAGTTTATTGAATTTAGGACAATACCTATGATTATTAATATATATTTAATATATATGTTATTTTTGAAATTAAATATTAGTTACTATCTTACAAGTACGTAATCTTAAAAATCATATATATTTAGATTGTACTAAATATTAATGTACATGTTGTTGATTTGAGATTCATGGATAAGCTTTCTATTAGACTTTTTATTTTCCAATTAAAGTAAATGCATTGTTTGTACATATGATGATGTTATGATGAGTGAAATGCATATAATATTTAAAAAGTATAGCGTTTATTTACTATCACTCGTCGTTTTTTATTTTTTTATTGTAAAAGAAAAATAAATTGGCGTAAGCAAAAAATGACCTTTGCGTATGTTGAAAAAGTTGATGTGACAGATGGTTTGAAAAGGAAATATACCTTATTTAGTTTGACATAATATCAAATATAGAGAGAGAAATGAATTATAAGGCGTAAATAGACGGGAAGAGAAATAATATTTTTATTCTTATTTTAAAAAAAATAAATATATAAAATAATAAATAATAAATATTATTAAATAATGAATACAAAAATATAAAAAATATTACATCACGGGTTACGTTATAAATTGACTATCAAATATAATTTAAATTAAAAATAAGGGTAAAAAGTTGGAAATGAGAGTTCTCAAGTTTAGATTTTTTTATAACTCTAGGGTAAAGTCTATAAACTTATTTGGAATTGTCGTAGATTTTTGTTTACTTTGAAATAAATATTTTTAAAGTAGAGTTTCGTAAAATTATTGTTAACGAAAAGTAATTTATATTTGGCAAAATTATTTAATAAACACTTTTATCAATAACATTGTATTAGATAAATCCTTAGAAAAAGTACTTTTTATGATCAAATTATCAAATGGTTATGTATAAATTTGAATGAGGTCAGAAGTTAGGTGCTAATTTACAATTTGAAGGGAGACATTTTTGTTTTAAGAAAATAATTATTTTTCATACTACTTAGGAGCACTTATGATTATTTTACAAAAATTTGGTCAAACATTTCATTTTTCTCAAAATAAGTACTTTTCTTTAAAAAGAACCTTTTCTCTTCTCAAAATTTAGGCTAAACAAGTTATAAAGATATTCTTTCATTAATTTAGTACATTTCATTTTTTATTTTTTTTATTTTTTTATTAGAAAGTGAACCTTAAATCAATTACTAAAAATATATGTTTTTCTATCAATTGAAATAACCCTTTAGATTTATAGTTTTGTCTATGTATGTGTATGAAAAAGGAAAAAAAACCCTTCAGATTGTGAGGTCTTATTTATTATATTGAGTTCCAATTCATTAAGAAACTAATATTATAATTATATGCTTAACATGCCACCAGAGTTTCAGATTACAAAAGATTTTAAATCTAAGTTTGTTTTTATTGCAAACTATTATTACAAAATTGCAAGAAAGTAAGAGAACACTTGGTAAAATTTAAAAACCCCCATTAATTATGGGTTAAATGATCCAACATGGTCCAAAAATAAACAATTTATTTTACATGAAAAGATTTTAAATAAATTTAATCCATTAAATTTAAAATAAAATAAATAAATTATAAATAGATACATAAATATGTCAAATATATTTTTGTAATAAAATCATTTCACATATTTATATATTGATTTATTACAATTGTCTTTAAGCTTCCTCAAGAAAAAAACATAAGAAGCGAGAGGCATCCTTCCTTGGGTTCACTGCAAAGATGAACTGGGTCACACACTACGACCAACGAGAAATCCAACTAAGAAAATCAGAATTAAGAAGCAGATTTGGATTATTTGTTCCTCTGAAATTTTTACGGTAATATCTGGTAATCTTGCTTGCTTCAATTCTGGTGCCTCCTGGATTACAAAATAAGAACTAGTAATTAATTACAAGAAACCACAACAATTTGATAGAGTACACCTATAAAATAATAATATTTGAAAAAAAATGTACCTTGTTAAATATATATTTAATTACTCCAATACAATATAATATGTTGAGGTTAAATATGAGTGAGAATGTAAAGAAATTTTATATTAGATAAAATTAAATTAAATGAGAGATATAAAAGTAAAAGGAATTCATAAATTTAATACGTTAAAAAGTGGTGTCAAATTTATTTTTATAATTTTCCAAAATTCAAAAAAAAAAAAGATCTCCATTCACATTCAATTAAAGTAGAAGGATAAGTGATCACTCTGATACTGAGGATTCGTTAGGCCTTAACATAATATTTTAAATTTATTTAATATTATATATTCTTTTTCTATATGTGTCAATATCTAGATTAATTTACCTCAGGGTTGCAGGATTTGTCACCGATCACTTCATTTTCAACGTGCACTTCTGGGGTGGAAGTTTTATCCTTAAACTCAGATATAACAGCAAACATATCAACCATAGAAGATGTCATCTCATTGACTTTGGCTTCCAACTCTGCAATTTTCTTCTCCAAATTGATATTCTTTTCTTCTATGTTTATAATGGCTTGTCCTCGTTTTGACATTTCCTATTATTAAAAGGCAATACAAAAACTTAATCAAAATGCCTGATTTTTTTTATTTGTTATAGAAACAGTTTTAAAACATAGATTTTAGAAATTAAAAAAAATAAAAAAATTTGTTTGAAAATTTAATTCTAAAACAATTTGAAAAAGATTCTTATTATAACTTGATTAGAAAAGTTTAAACTCTTTCATTGAAACAAAATTTAACTCAAGGCTTAGTTTGTTTAGCTCCTTTGAAATTATAATTTAAAATATCAAAATATAAATAAAATAATGATTATAATTATAAAATCATAAGAATATAAATATATATATATATATATATCTATATATCTATATATATATATGAATTTTATAAAGAGAAATCGAAGAAGGAATTTTCAATAAAAAATCATCGTACTCACAGCAGAATTCATCCTTTTCTCAGCTTCACGTCCAACAATAACCCCATCAAGGTTCTTCTTCAATTTGTCAACCTTTTGTTCAAGACTGGTGATTGCTTCCTGTTTATTGCCTTCTGTGCCCTGTCACATAGGGAAAATTTCTCATCTTTCCAAAAAAGATTTCTGTAGCTTTCCAGGAAAATCTGTGCAACTTTCCAGGAATTCTATTTCATACCCATGAAACAAAACAAAATAGAAACAGTTAATAAGTAGGTTCAATTTGTAGAAGGGTAAAAGTATTAAAAAATATATAAATTACATAAACATTCTTTAAATTTTTCTAAAATTATAAATACTCTCTTTTTATTTTCAAAAGATACATAGATCTCCTCTGAATAAAAAATTATTTTATACTTCAATCGAATTTTAAAATTTTTATCAAAATACTTTTTTATTTTAGCTTTTTTAGTTAAAAAATATATATTTAGGTTTAATGGAATGATATTTTGTTCAAAAAAATTTAAATTTAGCTAAAATGTAAATTAATTTTTTATTTTAAAAAAATCTATGTATATTTTGAAGATAGAAGAGAGATCTATATAATTTTAAAAAAATTTTAGGAAAATTTATATAATTTACTTTAAAAAAAAAAACTTACCTTGGTTTGGAGCTTTGTTTCGAGCCTAGAAAAGTTGGATTTCAAGGCTCTGATTTCGTTCTCTAAAGCTAAACTTTTTTCCCAGTAGACTTGAGCTGCATGTTCTACTTCCATGAACTAAACAAAGAAGGCATAATCTTATTAACAAATTAAACTAACAATTCCTTCACTAGATTGTTAACTTGAAAATTTTAATAACGCGTAGATGACTTGACTGAAATTAAAAGGTTTATGAGGAGGTCCTAATAATAACCAATTAAGATCTACTTAAATAGATCACCCACAATAGTCTTGGTTAAAACTTGAGATGGTTTTATGACCTTTTTCTTTTTCTTGTAAAAATTTCTTGGCAGTAATAAACCACGTTGAGGTTTTCTAAAATCACCATCTTAATCCTCTGTGAGGTAAAATCCATTATTTTTGCTTATATGGTTAGTGATCAGAATGTATAAATAAACTGAAGAACAAAACCCCACACTGAAGAAGCCTATGGCAGCAAATTTACCGGAATACCTTCAACCTTTATTGCTCCCAGAACGATAAATTCATTAAAATCAAATTGAGTAAACTATACAAATTTTTTCCTTTTTTTTAATATATATATATATATATATATATATATATATTGAAATAAGGAGTAAATTATACAGATTTTTTTTAAAATTTATTCAAATTATGCAATTTTTTTAATTTTTAATGGAGGTTTATGTATATTTTGAAAATAAAAAGAAAGTTTGTATAAATTTAATAAAATTTATTAAAAATTTGTATAATTTTAATAAAATTTAAGAGATATATGTGTAATTTTTTTAAATAAAATATATTCCTATTTCTTCCTCAATATTTCCAGCTTTCTGACAAGAGCCCAAGACCGCTTTCATGATTAGAGAACAACTAATTAATTCAAACAAAACTCGACAAAATATAAGACAAGACCAATTCCATACATCATAAAAGCCCACCGAATAAAAAATCTAAATCTTTTACAAAATTGTCTGATAAATTACATCAAGCAAAGGGTAATCAGAAAGCATCAGTAACACCTAGTTTCAGAGAGGCCGAGAAAAACAAATAGAAGATTAAGATCACAGGGAAGACTGGAAACTACTGAATAATCCATTAGCAACAAGGAAAATTGAAGGTGTGGCCATCGCAGGTGTGGGTAAATTTGTTGTCGGAGGCAGGGAGCTTCTGGAGTAACATCAACAAATTGAATAACCTTTTCGTAAAAATTACTTTTCTCATAGATTATTAACAAATTAAACTAACAAGTTAGACTATTTCCTTCTGGGATGAGAGCCACCATATGTACCTGGTTTTGATTTTGGAGTAGAGGTTGGGTCTGCAAATCACAAGAGTCAGAAATACGATGATAACGGAGTTTGTTTGAAGGAAACAACCTTACGCAGCTCGATGATTGCACATTTCCCATTCTCAAATGCTTAGCAGAGAGAGATTGAGAAATACACTTAAGGGCTTGTTTTGAGAGATGTTGAGTTGATGACTATACTTTCAGTATTTTTATAATCAGATGAATTAATGGTCCCAGAACGCATAATTTAAGAAGACTAGAAATATCTTATTTTATTTTTCTGCAAAAATTTATCAATTGTTTTTTTAAAAGTAATTTTGTTACATATATGGTATTTAAGTTTAATGAATTTCTAGATGGTATTTTTGAATTTCTTTTGAGAAAAAAGAATAAAGATTAATATTTAAATTGATTAAGTTTTTTTTTTGAAAAAATTATGTTTAAGGACAAATTTATTTTTAAGAATCTGTTACTATTAAGTTTAACTGTTTGTTGCTAAATTAAATGGTAATCATCTTAAAATAAGTGATAACTAATCTTTAAGAATAATTTTTTTTACTTTTTAGTCCTTTATTATAATTCTCTCTTTTTTTTTTGGGTGTCATGTTATTTATTAGTTTATTGGCAAATGAGAACAAATTACATAATTTGGCAATTTAGAAAACTATATATATAAATCAAATTTATAACTTATAATTTGAACCAGATTCTCTCTCTCTTCATACACACAATTATCACTATTATTATTAATTAGAGAGTATTTTTCATTACGTTGTCATTCATCTCCTTGTATATAGATAGTTTTATTAGGAAAGAATAAAAATTTATGCTAAGTTTCTACATTCGCCTATTTTATTTAGCTAGCTCTTATCACAAGATAAGAGGGTGTTTGCCTGAAAATGAACTCTTTTACCTTGCAACTATTTGGGTGTTTCAAGGACTTGAAGAGATTATCATTTTACACACACACACACACACATATTATGTGAATGATCAACTTTTGACTAAATTATAAAAGTATATTATATTTAATTGAAATACACATAGGTTCCTCAAATAACACATGACTTCAATGTAACAATTTGATTTAATTTTCACAGGTTTAATTAATATGTTGGTTTTTATAATTTTATTGAATTTTAAAATAGGTGTATTTACTTTTCTAAGAGTAGAGCTTCTAACAAGCTAGGCTAAGACCTCACGATAGTTATGCTTTATTTCCAAAAATGCTTAGGTGAAGAGACCTTCAAACTTCTTGCACAGCTTAGTTACCTCGATTCCCATAACCTCTTGATCTCTTATAATTTTGAGTTGTGCTTGCTTGCTTCTTTTTCAATAGCTTTTAATTTGTGAAAGATTTACAACACGCTTCTCTCAATGTTGAGTAGAGTGGTAGCAACCAATTCCAAGTGAGGTAGCCAAGAATCAACCCAGAGTGAAGGAAGGCATGCTATAATTACACTAGAAGAAGAAATATTGATATTCTAGAAAATGGATATGTGGCAAAAGATTAGGATTACCCATTAGTGGATTGTTATAATTATTTGTTTTTTTCTAGTTTTCCTTTCGAGCTATATAAGTCATGCATCTGTACTAGTTTTGGCATTGAAGAAATTGGATGTTAGTACTAGAGGAAGCTTGACCTTTGCTAAAAAAAGGATCACTTTTCTTGTTTTTCATCTGTTAAATTTTGTGTTGCTTTCTTTCTCAATTTTTGAGTTAACTAATAGATATATTATCTTACATTTTTGTTCTCCTTACAACTAGTTTATTTAGTATAATTTATGTTTTATTATAATTATTGATGCTGACATTTGTGTTTAGAATATAAATTTAGAATTGGGAGTAATTGGGTTTAAAATTAAAAAATTTTAGCATTTTATATTTCTAACCTTTATTCTTTGTTTCATGTTTTTCACTAGGTTAGAAGTCCAAAATATGAATGAAGTCTATAGAAATGGTATTGCAAAAGACACTCCAAGTTTCTTGAAATGGTATTATGGGCTAAAATATACATCCATTTAGGCCTCTAGTGTTCCCAAAGTTTAGTATGAAATGCAATCTTAATCCTGATAGGGGTAAGATTTTTACTCAATCTCCAACTATTTAAAACAACATATCTAATGCTTTTGATATTGGAATTAGGTCATTCAAAAACCAGAAATCATCTCCACATCTAGGACTACAATTTTCATGAAGGGTTTGAATTAAAAATAAGGTTGTTTTAAAGGAGTAAATAGGTTGGAAGTCAAGATTATGTGTTTATGCAAACTGGTTAAGGCAGTGTTGGTTTTTAACCCATAACTTAAGTTATGGGCCTTTGTCTTATGCATAATCTAGTACATTGGAAATCTAATATTTAGGGCTACATCTTTGTGAAGGAAGCAACTTTTGAAGAGGCCTGAATATAATTTAAAGAGGCGGCCAAATCAAAAAAACAAAATAAGAAAACTGAATCCTAATTGAATTAGGATAACTTTTTATTCTTTGATAGTTTTAGGGTATTTTTAAAAAAATTGAGAATCCTAAAGTGGCCATGCATAAATACCCTCTGAAAATCATTGTAGCTGGAAAACTACAGTTAAAAGGATAGATCTTTAAAAAACAATTGCGATACCAAAATATGGAATTCCTATAAAAAAACTACAACCATTATTGATTTATTTTCTTTTTATCTACTCTTTTCTTCTTTATTTGTTATGGATTCATTCAATTTTTATCTTAAGATTGTATTTTTCATTATAAGTAGCTAAATCCCTTAGATTTAGGGTTTGGATAAATATATCTTTTGAGTATGTTTGAATTTTAATAAAACTTATGTAGTGAATTTTTATATAATTAATTTATTATTCATCTTTTAATTTATTTTGCAATTTACTAGTTATTTATTATGAATATTAGATTTGTAGTGAGAAGCATCAAGAGATGAAACACTAAAGGAGATCACTTAAATAGTAAACTCAGGCATAGGTTTCTAGAAATAGTAATATAGTCTATACAAGATTGTAACTTCCATGCATGACAGGCCACTGCATGCAGGGATATACTAAGATCCATAGAGCATAATAGGTTTATCTTGGAATATATGACTACGAGAGGAGACGTAGGCATAGCGTAAATACGTATGATTTATCTTGAATGGAAATTTTGCATAATTTAAAATGCGCCAAGCTTTTGGTGTTATTGTAAGGGAATATTAGTTAATATCAATTTAAAAATTTTTTCTATTAATTTAGAATATTTTATTTTATTTTATTTAAGTTTTTGTTATCTTTATTTTTTTAGTATTATTTTTTTTCCATTTTTAGTTAATATTTTAATTTTTCTTTTTTAGGTAATTCAACTCTATGAGTATATCATCAAATGCTACAATTTAGGAGCCTAACCTAGAATCGGAGTGTACACTTCATTCTAGACAAAGGCAAGTAGACACTAATCAAGAGACTAAGACTGAGACAGATAATCTACAGTAGGCAAGAATGGCTGCCTCTAACTGATGTCAACATGTATGAGACTTTGTCATGCTTGATGCCAATGGCTTTAACAACAATATAAATAGCTCGACAGTCATGGCCAACAACTTTGAGATCAAGTTTGGCATGATTTAAATGGTGTAATAGAATGAATTTGGCAAGTGAGTTCTTAAAGATCCAAATGCACATCTAACCTATTTCTTATGAATCTATGATACCATAAAGATGAATGGGGTCTTAATAGAAGTAATTCAGCTCTACCTACTCCCCTTTTCACCATAAGATAAAGTAGTAATATGGTTAGATTCATTGCTATCTCAATCCTTTACTATGTGAGATAAGCTTTCACAAGCTTTTCCAACTAAGTCTTCTTACTAGGCAAGACCACTAGATTTAGAAGTGGCATTCAAAGTTTTTATTAAAAGGATGGTGAGTCCTTATATAAAGGTTGAGAGCAATTTAAGGACTTGCATAGATGATGCCCACATCATGGAATTCAAGATTAGATGTTGGGCTAAATAATCTATAATGTGCTAGAGCAGTAACTCTAAGTTAACTTAGATGCTGCCAAATCCATTTTGGCAAAAGATGTTGATGAAGTGTTTGATATCATAAAAGAAATGGTTGCCAATTACTACAATTGGCCTTGTGAAAAGAGAAGAGCTATTGATGCCATGGCAATAGATAGCATTCATGCACTGAATCCTAAGATTGATGCTAGATTTGACATATCGATGGAGAAATTTAATCAAATGGGTGTAAATGTAGTGTCTAATTTTTTGTTTTACTCTAGTTGTGAGCTTTATGATGGTGGGCATGCATATAGCAAGTGTGAGATGAATAATTCCTAAGGGTCATATGGTTTAGAGCAAGTGCAATATGTGTCAAACAACCTAAAACAGTAGAATAATCCTTATTCAATAACCTATAATCTTGATTAAAGAAATCACCTTAGCTTAGCTTGGGATAATTAGGAACACTAAGGTAATCAGGGAAGTCATGGTGGGCCACTCAAATAAAACTCTCTCTTTGAAATCAAGGTGGTCACCATCAAAATAAAAGCAAATTGTCTTGAGAAACTACATTTGAGAAATTTCACAATATTGCTACTAACTAGCTTGAGTAATTAGAATCAAAGATTGGACTAGTTAGTTAGCTATAATTGAAGTTTAGAGAAAGAATTGGAGTAATTGGTTGCTAGAATCTAATTTAGGCCATAAGGAAACTTGCCCAATCAGATGGAAATTAATCCAAGAGAGCATTGCAAGGTGTTCATATTAAGGAGAGGTAAATAGTTACAAAGTCCACTTGTGAGAACTGACATGCTTGGGGAGCAAGATGAGATTAATGATGAAAAGCATGTCAGCACTAGTCCACCTGAAAAGTAGGTTATACTTTAGATGGAATAGCTGCTAGCACTAGTACCAATATCAGCACTACTCAAGCTTTATGTCTTATGAGTGTCCTTCCCCCAGAGATAGGGACAAGAGAATCTAGATAAGCAATTTGATAAATTCTTTAATGTATTTAAACTATTTCACATAAACATTCCCTTTTATGATGCACTAGTGCATATGCCTTTTTACATGAAGTTTTTAAAGGAAATGTTGTTAAATAAGTGGAAGATTGAGGAACATGCCACCATTGCACTTACTGAGAAGTGTAGTGCAATCATTTAGAAAAAGCTTCCACTAAAGCCTGAAGATCTAGGGAGCTTTTTTATTTCTTATACTGTTGGTATTGTAACATTTGATCTACCTTTGTGTAATTTGGGTGTTAGTGTCAATTTAATGCCTTTGTCTATTTATAGGAGGTTTGAATCAGAAGAGTTGAAGCTAACCACTATCACCTTGTAACTAGCTGATCGATTGGTGAAATACTTAATCAAAATCCCAGAGAATGTACTGATGAAGGTTAGAAGATTTTTCTTTCCAATATACTTTCTTATACTTCAAATGGAAAAGGACATGATGATACCTTTGATATTGAGAAAACTATTTTTAGCTACAACAAATGCAATTATTGATATAAAGAATGGCAAATTGACCTTGAAGGTAAAGAGGAAGAAATCAAATTTAAGGTATTTAGAGCATTAATAACCTTACCTTTCGAGAAACATTGTTGTAGACTAGATGTAGGTGATAGTTTAACAAAGAAGGCACATAGCAAGGAGTCCTTTAGGAATTCTTTAAAGTGTGATTCATCATGAGCTATAACTATTAAAGACAAAAATAAAAGAATTACAGCCATTGCCTCTCCAATAAAAATTACATCCTATGTATCTTCCCTACAAGGATACAAGCCTAGAGAGCTCTATTCACATGGTGCTAGTATAATAGGTAATGAACTTACTATCATATTTGAGAACAACAAACAATATTTCAAGCTTTACTTAGAGAGATGATGGAGACCATGTCCACCTATGCTCTGGATCCTCCCTAGCACCTAAGCACTTCAAAGTTAATTTAATGACTATAACTACTTATCTAACCATTCATTTTAGTTTTCTTTGTTTTGTTTGCTTCCTTCGATTTTTTTGGATCATTTTTCTTTGTTCTTTAGTGTTGTTACAATAACAATCTTACAATTGGAGCTTGTAGACCCATGGTAGAGTTAGTTGTGCAGACAGAGAAGTTCCTTTTTCCTTGTTATTTTTCATGTTGCATGTTTATCTTTATCTTTTTTTCTTTTTAATTTTACATGTCTATGATTTATTAATTGTGTGCCTTACATTAGAAACAATGTAAATTTTAAGTATGGAGGATGGGATTCAAGTGATTTAGGTTGTGTTTTTAGTTTAGAAAAAAGGTTGATTTTTGTTTATTTTTAAGATTTTTAATGTGAAGATTGATCATGCATGAGTTTTGCTTGAGATATTTGAATGTTGCATAGGGTTTAATTGAAACTTTTGTTATATGCACCCCACTTAGCTTAAAATGTAATAATGTATTTGTAAAATAAGGATAAGCATTCTTAAGTCCTAATATTTGATTGAAATGGTACTTATTGTGAAGTTTCTTGGACCCAATAGTGAGGTATAGTTGTGGAATGTTTGATAAACCTTTAGACTATTTCTTTTAAGCTAGGGCTAAATTTGGGTTTAAGTAAATAGGATAAATAATGACAATAAAAAGAAAGAAAAAAAAGAGAAAGAAAATATCAACATATATGGTGGATTGAGATGGGATGTAAAACACATTCATTTGCAAGAACACTGTAATTTGCTACTTGATTTTTAATAGTAAAAAGGAATTGTTGATGGGTGAGTTATACATGAACTAATTATGTTAGTTGCAAGGTTTGTGTGATTGTCAAGAGTACTTATGGATAGAAATGAAAAGAAATGGGTATGATTGGCTTTAGTTTACTTGATGTTGTAGTTTTACATTTGGTTAGTGTGTTTGATTAAGGATTACATAGAGTAACCTATATATCTATGATAATGTCTTGAGAGAGACTTAGGTATGCGTAACTAAACATTTAGTTTGCACAAGGGTGTGCAAAAACTAAGTGTGGGAGAATTTAATAAATACATTATCTCATATTTGTATTCTTCTTACAACTAATATATTTAGTATAATTTATGTCTTATTATGATTATTAATGTTGATATTTGTGTTCAGGACATAAATTAAAAATCATGAGTAATTGAGTTTAAAATTAGAAAATTCTAGCATTTTCCAATTCTAACCTTTGTTATTTGTTTTAGGTTTTTCACTAGGTTAGAAGTATATAAGACAAATAAGGTCTTCAAAGAAATTATAAAGGACATGTCAAGCTTTTTAGAATAGTATTATGGGGCCAAAATCCACATCTGTTTAGGCTTCTAAATATGGCCTTAAAGTTTGGTATGAATAGTTGTCTAATCCTAATAAGAGTAGGATTTATGCTCAACATTTGACTCTTTTAAAAAAAGCATCTAAGGCTTTTGATGTTGGAATCAAGTGATTTAAAAGCCCAAAATCATTTACACATCTATAGCTACAACTTTCATAAAAGGCTTAAGTTAAAATAAGTTTCGTAGAAGTAAATAGGTTGGGAAATTAAGATTTTGTGTTTAGGCAGACTGATCAAGGTAATGTCAATTTTTAGCCCATAACTTGAGCTACAAGCCTTTGTTTTATGCAAAATCTAGTGTGTTTGAAAGCTAATATTTAAGGTTACGTCTTTTTTGAAGGTGTAACTTCTAAAGAGGCTTGCATTTAGTTCAAAAGAGGTTTCTCAGTCAGAGAATGAAATTAGGATGCTAAATCTTAACTGAATTAGGATAACTCTTTATTCTTAGAAATTTTGATGTATTTTTTTAAAAAAATTTTGAGAATCCTTGGGTAGCCGTGCATAAATATCCTATCAAAATCATTCTAATTAGGATGCTACAGTCAAGAGGAGAGAGCTTTAGAGTACAACTGTGACCCTAAGATTTGGAATTCCTATTGGAGGCTGTAGCCATTATTGATTTGTTTTCTTTTCATATACTTTTTTGTTCTTTATTAGTGATAAATTCACTCAATTTTTATCTTATGATTTTATTTTTCATTATTAGTAGATAAACCTTTTATATATGGTAATAGACATGTCTTTTTGAGTATGTTTGAGTTTCGATGATACTTATATAGTGAACTTTTATCTAATTGATTTAGTTTTCAATTTCTTTTGCAATTCACTAATCTATAGTGAGAACGACCAATAAGTGAATCACTACAAGGGATCATTTAAGTAGTAAACTTAGGCATAGTTTTTTAAAGATAGTAACTTAGTCTAAGAAAAATTGTAACTTTCATGCATACCAGATAGTAATTTAGTCTAAGAAAAATTGTAACTTTCATGCATACCAGGCTGCTACATGCATAGGCTTGAATTTTGATGATACTCATGTAGTGAACTTTTATTTAGTTGATTCAGTTTTCAATTTCTTTTGCAATTTACTAATATGTAGTGAAAATGACCAAGAAGTGAATCACTATAGGGGATTACTTGGGTAGTAAACTTAGGCATAGGCTTTTAGAGATAGTAATTTAGTATAAGCGGGATTGTAACCTTCTTGCATACCATACCACTACATGCATATAATCATGAGAGTAGATATAGGCCTAACATAAATACACATAATTTATCTTGGAAGCATAATTTAAGGAATCAACTATTAATTAGGATAAAAATAAATTACATAAGTTAGTTAAATTCATTCATAGAAAGAGACATTGAAATCTAAATTCTAGAGCCTTTTATCATTAGATAGTCTCATTCGAATCTTTATAAGTTTTGCTTTTGCTTAGCTCTCTATTATTTACTTTCTATGATCTTTTAAAAAATATGATTAATTTTTAGGAATTAGTATTTGATCCACTTTTCTCATAAGATGGTACTTGACTCACTTTTTTTATTCTATTTGCGCGATTTGCACACTTGCAAATTTTATGTAATATTAACTTATTTTGTCCTTTTAGCCATTGTTCCTTACTTTGAGTTCTTAGTGCTAAAAAAAATGCTAGTTTCATTGCTCCTCATAGCAATAGTAACTCTATATTGGATGGAAGTAGTTGTAACAAAGGATCGTGAGTTCTTTGCGACCATGGATAATCAATTAGCAAGTCTCTATATGAAAATATAGAACATGGGGTTATACTATGACAATATCTTCAAGCAAAAGGTATTTCAACATTGATGCCAACCTCTCTTGGCACTACCCTTGCCATTTTTCATGAAGAGCATGATAACCAAAATCCTTAACAAAGTCAAATAAAAAAGCCTAAATGCTTAGACACCTAATCAGTGCCATATGAATTTGGAGAAAATGTTGAGTTTAAATCCTTGCAAGAAAATAAAACACCTACAATTGACATAAATTGTTGTAAGATTAAATAAGAGAGCTTTATCTAGATTCCTTTTCTTGATTTGCAATTTACGAGTGAAAGCACTCTAGGTGTTTGTCAAATTGTTGTTACAGCTACTATTCTCAATGATTTTTCCACTTGCTTTGGTTCATCTTAGACAAAACATCTATTAGAGGTTTGCCGATAAGGAGATAACCATATTCAAAAGGGATTGTGTATAAGGCACCAAAACAAGTTCACTTTCTCTCTATCCGTTGTTTTGTTCTAGCTTTTTGTTTTGAACAATCTTGCTATTCAATAGGTGGATTTTAGACAAAGGATATAAGCTAAACTATTAGTTCCATCATCGAAATTAAGGACTATGATGCTAGAGAAATTAATATTACTAATAACAATTCTAGTGTTTTCTTTTTGGTATTAGCTGGATTGAATCTAATCTTGATTCAAACTTAACATTTGATCCCGGTGCTTCCATCATTAATGTGTCTTTCATTGTTTTCTCCTTTAAGAAATATTCACCTTTTAACATGCTATTTTCATGTTTGAGAAAGTGCCACACTAAACTTCTTGATATTTTGCTACCACAAAAGTTTCTTTATAGTTAGTTTGCATTTGTGATGAGTATTATATAGGCTGGAATTTATATTCTTAGGAGAATTGAGGCTTTTGTCATTCACCTTCACTATTAGACTATGGCATAGATATCAAAGCACTTTTTTGGGTTCATGAGTTTTGGCCTTATGACCAAGATATTATTAATTATATTCATCATAAAGAAAGATATTTAGTGGAACTATTCTAGGTTCTTTTGTACGACTAGCTATTCTTATAACTAATGCCTACAATGCTTTAAACTTTGCACTTAGTGAGGAAATGTTAGCTGATCTTAAGTCTTCTCGATGGATGAAAAGGTTGGAAAATATCAAGGTGCATATAAGATATCCAAAGGGCTTTTAAAGAGATATAGGTTGGAGAGGATTCTTGATACTCCTATCAATGAGGCTAGGTTTATTAGTAATGGAGATGATGCTACTTACCAAGGCTTAAGGCTTGTTATGGAGCTTTTAACATTTAACTTCTCCATGCAAGCAATAGATCACATCAATAAGTTGACAACAACATTAAATTACATGGCTACGAGGTAAAATCCTATAGTTAATGTCTTTAGTAGACTTAACGATGCTAATGTAGGGGTTGTGATAGCTTGTCATGCTCTTGCTTTAAGATCTTAAACCTGAAATTTTCCTATTTGTTAATTAACAGGAGGATTTTCCACTCATAACTATAGACTTTGGATTATCCATATCTTTTAAGCCAAGTGATGTATTTATTGATATGAGTGGCAACACATATTATGTTGCCTTATAAGCATTGGAGATGCCACTAACCATTACTAGATGACTACCAATTCCTTTAGTCTATGAGGATGTAAGGTTAAAGGTATATACCATGGCTCATGCTTCATTTGCTCTAATTTTCCCTAGCCTTTCATGGAACATAAAAAATAAAATGGGTTATTATATGAGCACTATATTTTCTTACTGCATTGGAGGTGTTATAGGATTCATATTTAGTATTCTCGCCTATAAATACACTTTATTTGATTATTGAAAGTATAGGTTTTTAGTGGATTTCTCTTATGCATAATGTGGTTCTACATAATAGCAAATGAGCTTGTAGCTCTATGGGTTTCTTTTGGTGAAGTTTTAAAAGTTAATCCACCCATCTTGGAATTAATTGTATTAGCATGGATTTAATGGGGAATTTGATTTCAAAATTTGCATTAGTAATAAATGGAGAAGATGGAGTTCAAATTACTTTACTTTGGTGCTATATAGGTCCTATATTCAACAAATTGATTGGTATGGGAATCTTAATGCTACAAAGGACCTAGTTAGCACAACTTAAATCATACTTGCTTCCTATATATAGGAATATCAAGGATTTTGTTTCACTTTCATATGTTAACATTAGGACACTATTGGAGAATACAACTAATGCAAAAGCACCCTTTTGGATAGCTTGATTAGATGGAATTGTTTGCTTATAAGAGACCAAATAAACTTTTGTTAGAACATGCATCATTTAAGTTCAAGATATCATATCTTTCATCCATGAATGTTAATAAGGACTTCAAAGCCCTACCTTAAAGATAATGTAATTTTCAAGGAGGTGGCGATTGATAACAACAAATGTAACACCATAATACAGTGGACTCAATTATCCTTCATTTAAGCTTGATTCCAAGAAATTCCAACGAAAAGAAGTAAAATCGTGGCAATTTACTACATTACGCTGGGGATTTAGACGTTTGTACTTTGTCTCATGGGTCCTGTGAACCCATCAATCACATTCTCTACTCAAAATCCCTTTATAAAACTCATACATATCATAAAACAATTCATGGACCACAAGTATGAGGTAAAAAAACCATAAAAATGCCAATTCTCTCGTGAGTCCAGAATTCAAATTTTTGGCACCAACTATGGAAAATCACAATTAATTCTAAAAAAAAATGGGAATCAAGTAAGTGATATCTTTCTGGAAATTTCTAGATGTTAAACTTATACTAAAAATAATTCCAAGCCATAATAATATCATTTGGACCATGTTTAACAACAGAAAACCTCAAAAGGTCAGATTACCCAGTGTTTTTGATACACTTACTGAAATGAAATTCAAAAATTCATAACTAATTCTAAAAAAATCTAATTTAGAAAAAATATATTAATTTGGAAAGCTAAGATGTTATCTAGAGGAAAAAAAATATGTCCAGACCATTTAAAAAGCCTTTAGATCTCAAAAACTAATTGAACAATAACCAAGGTTTGCTGGTTTCCTTGCTACTAACATAGAACTTCAGAAAATCATTTTTCCTTCTATAAATCTCCAATTGAGGTGCTTCTAATTGTTAAAGGTCACTATGAATGTCTAGTTTATTATTGTAAAATTTCATAGCCATTTAACATCATTTAGCCTATGAATGACTAAGGCAAACTTTCAGACTATATGAACAGTCCCACTATCAAATTGTGAAATTTCAGCCAACTTTGGAAATTTGCCAAAAATTCTATATAACTCCAAATAACATGAAATTTATCTTTCTAAAAAGCTTTAAATAAGAGCTATTTTCATGCCAATTTCAAACTAAGAACAGATCTTCTGGATAGATTTTGTTATAGCTCACCCTTATAGTCACTTTAGTGTCATTTATGGGTTCAATTTGTTCCAAATGGACTTCTTTATGTTCTAGTACATCTTGGGTAAGTTTGAAAGCATAATTACATCATATATGAACTATCCAAATGGTTTAAATCATCATGCATCTCAATTTGGCTATTTCACATACAAGAATACACTACATTTACAAGTCATCAAAGGTCCAAATCTTACATTTACATTGATTTGGTATCAAATATGATTTTTACATAATCCATACAAGCTTTTACATTTGCTCCAATTGTTACAACTCAAAAATAACATATACATAAGCGCTTTGAAGTCCTTATATATTAAAACTATACATAATCATGCAAAAGTGTCAAGAGATGGCCATTTATGTTTAATGGACTTCATTCTCTGTCTCTTGAGCTCCACCTAGACAATATAAGATGGGAGAGGGAAAGGGTGAGATTCATGAAATCTCAATAGTTCATACACTCATTCAAGAAAGAAATCAAGGCATATGCATATGTCAAAGTACACAAGTAAGCATTCAATACCATTAAGACACATTTAACATATAGTTTGCATGCCATGAAAATCATATCAATACCAAGAACAAGCTCTAGGGATTTTTGGTCCAACCTCACCTTATTTTTTAGACTTTTAGATTAGCCTCACCCTTGGTCTAGGGACTTTTGACTTGGCCTTATTCATCCATGAGACTTTTGGCCTTATTTCACCTATTCTTAGGGACTTTTAGCTCCCCCTCACCCATCACAAGGGACTTTTAGCACCACTCCACCCTTAAGAGCAATTTTCATAACCAAAATATAATTATATTGGTACCAATACAATAAGGCAACATCAAATGGCATGTCTCACTATGTAAATGCACATACAAGCATATAATGACAATTACATATCTATGAATGCAAACAAGAAGAAGTGAAAAGCTACCTTACAATTAACACAAGCTTTCTTTTTGCTTTTTCTTCCCTTTTTTGGTTATACACCCACAACTAGATGGAGCTTGAGTTTTTTGTCCTAGATATAACAAAGAAGATTCAATTACTCTCTTGGAATAAGCCAAAGCATGAGACATATATTTAAGAAGCACA
The DNA here is from genome assembly GCA_032878935.1 of Erythrophleum fordii. Classification (NCBI taxonomy): domain Eukaryota; kingdom Viridiplantae; phylum Streptophyta; class Magnoliopsida; order Fabales; family Fabaceae; genus Erythrophleum; species Erythrophleum fordii. The sequence goes on along the minus strand of JAVQMF010000032.1, from coordinate 10,769,578 downwards.
CTTTGTTTATTGGTCTCATATTAGTTCTAGTAATGGCCTAATGAAGCAACTACCATGATTTAATCTTTTAACTTCATTTCCTTCCTACATCTAAGCTTTTTTTGTCCCATTTAGACTCCTTCAAGTCATCATCTACTCAATTCTAAGAGCCTAGGTCCATGTTGCTTTTATAGGCTACATTATGGAACCTATTGACACAACTTTCAATCCATGGCTTCTAAGTTTTTTGTAAGGGTTCCTCTTATCTTTTTCCATCACATGTGACCCCAAACTAAGCTTAGAACCAATTAAAACACTCCCTACCCTTCTCAAATGCTCTAGGTCAAACCATGAAGAGCAATTGGAGTCCATGGAGTTCCAATATTTTCCTTAATGGAAGGGGCACTTGGGAAGCTTCTTAGGAGTCTTGGGAGCTCAACCAACTGCTCACATAGGCTAGGAAATTCTTAGACAAAAATCAGATTTTATAAAATGTTTAAGAACCCCTATGTTTTCTATCTTGAAGTTCAATGGTTTTTCTTCCACTTCTTTTGCATTTCCTAGCTTCCTACTCTCTAAATCAATGGTTTCTTACTTGTTCTAGGTTAAAACTTCCTTCCTCCCTCAAGCTCTCTCCTTGGCCAAAACATCACACCTGAAGAGTAAGGGAAGAAGAGTAAAAGAAACCATAAATCATACCTTGTTTTTCTTTCTTCTTCAAAGTCTTCCTCATTGCCTTAGTCTTCCCTTGAAATTTCTCAACTTCTCTTCTCTGTACATAGCTCAAAACATAACCAATTCAACAACCAAAACCATGAAAAGGGAGATAAGGAGGAAGAGAATGAATTTATCAAAGGAAGGAGCTTGAACTTCAAGAATTCTCTTACCTTTCTCCTTAAATTTTCCTTTTTTTATCTCTCTTTTAGGTAGAGCACCTTCTAGTTTTAACAAGCTAAAGTCGATCACAGAAGGAGAAAGGAATCTAGACTTATTAAGAAACAAAATTATACTTTTTCACATTTTTTCTAAAACAAGTCTCACTATAGCGGGAAGCACCTCTCGCTATAGCGGGAAGTACCTCTCGCTACGGCGAGAATTTATTAGTCCTAGATCCTAACTGTTCTCATTATAGTTAGTGCTATTGCGAGAAACCCCCTAGATTTTGTATGGGAGACAAACTCACTATAGCGGACTACATCTTTGCTATGGCGAACTGGTACCCTCGCTATAGCTAACAGGGATCTTGACTATAGCCGGAAGATTTAGAAAAATTTCTAAAATCTTGGATGTTATATTTCTACCCCTTTAAATAAATTTCATCCTTGAAATTTAAATACATGCTTAAGGGAAAAGTTTTGGATAGTTAGTTCTCATCTATTCCTCAAGTTCCCAGGTTACTTTATCAGATGTCAAACCCCTCAAGACCACTTTCACTAGAGAAATGCTCTTATTTCTTAGCTGTTTTAGCCTAGCATATATAATTCTTTTTGGTTTCACTACATAGGAAAGATTTTCCTACAATTAAACATGCTTATATTCTATGACATGTAAGGGATTTGGTAAGTACTTTTTCAGTTGGGAGACATGAAACACATTATGAATTTAGGCTGGGCTAGGTTAGGAGGTAGGACTATCTGGTAAGCTATGGGTCTAATTTTCTTAAGGATTTTAAACGGATCAATATACCTAGGATTGAGGTTTCTTACCCTCATAGACTGACTTACCCCAATCACTGGAGACACTCGGATGAACATATGGTCTCTAATATTAAACTCTAACAACCTTCTTCTCTTATCGGTATAGCTTTTCTACCTACTTTGAGCTGTGAGGAGGTTCTTTTTAATCAATTTGATCTGTCGAGTAGTCTGGTCCACAATCTCAGGTCCTATTAGGCTCCTCTCACCTAGCTCAACCTAACACAGAGGGGATTTGCACTTTCTCCCATACAAAGCCTCGTAAGGGGCCATCTGAATACTGGAATAGTAACTGTTATTATATGCAAATTCTGCTAATGGCAAATACGCATCCCAATTACTACTCATCTCTAACACACATGCCCTTAACATGTCTTCTAGGGTCTGGATGATCCTCTTAGTCTGACCATCTGTCTGGGGGTGATATATAGTACTAAACTACAACCTGGTCCCTAAGGCATGTTGTAACGACCTCTAAAAGTTTGATGTGAACCTAGGATCTCTATCTGAAATTATATTATTAGGTACTCTGCGAAGTTGTACTATCTCTTTAATATACAACTGGGCTAATCTATCTAGTGTATAAGTAATCCTGATAGCTAAAAAGTGTGTAAATTTTATCAATTTATCCATAACTACCTAGATAGAATCGTGTCCAAAGGATGTCCTGGGTAATCACATAATAAAGCATATGGCTATACTATCTTACTTTCACTCAGGGATATCTAGGGGTTACTAAAAACCAACAAGTCTCTGATATTCTATCTTTACCCTCTGACATACTAGGCATCTAGCCACATAATTAGTTACATCATTTTTCATTCCTGGCTACCAGAAAATTCTTTTCAAGTTATGATACATCTTAGTGACACTTAGGTGGATAGTACACTTATTGTTGTGTGCCTCTTCTAAAATACTTTCTCTCAATTTATTTTAACTAGGCACGCAAATTCTATCCCGATATACTATCATACCATCCTCAGACACCCTAAAATTTGAGGTCTTATCTTGGGATATCTCACTTCTGACTTGTCTTCGGAACTCATCCTCTCTCTGAGCATCTATGATCTAGGTTCTCAACTCATTCTTAATTTGGGTTTCACTCAAATACAATTTACTCAATACCTTCTGACAAAAGAGATTCAAGTTTCTAAACTTCTCTAGGAGTTCCTGCTCCCTAATCATCATATGGGCTGTATGGATAGATTTCCTACTTAGGGTATCAACCACCACATTGGCCTTTTCTAGATGATACTTCAATGTATAATCATAATCTTTTAAGAATTCCATCCATCTCCTTTGTCTCATGTTCAGTTCTTTTTTATTGAATAGGTATTTTAGATTCTTATGGTCACTATAGATTTTTATGGTTGTACCATATAGATAGTGCCTCTAGATTTTAAGAGCAAACATTACGACGGCTAATTCCAGGTTATACGTGGGATAATTCTCCTTATGAGATCTCAACTGTCTATAGGCATATGTCACTACTTTACCCTATTGCATCAACACACATTCTAACATTTTGCCTGAGGCATTACAATAAATCACAAATGGCTCACTAGGGTTAGGGATAATCAGTATAGGGGTAGTGGTCAAATAGAGCTTCAACTTCTAGAAACTCCTCTCATATCTATTATCCTACATGAAAGGTGTCTCTTTCCTAGTCAGTCTTGTTAGTGGTAAGGCCATCTGAGAAAAGCCCTGAATAAATCGTCTATAATATCCTACCAAACCTAGGAAACTCCTAACATTGGTTATCGTTCTAGGTTTATCCCACTGTGATACAACTTCTACTTTATGAGGATCAACCACAACCCTTTATTGTGATATCACGTGACCTAAGAATCTTACCTCAGTTAGCCAAAACTCATATTTACTAAGTTTGGCATACAACCTCTTATCTCTTAGAGTCTCCAACACTAATCTTAGATACCTCTCGTGCTTCTTAAAAAATCTGGAGTACACTAGGATATCATCAATGAAGACCACCATAAACTGATCTAGATACGATTTGAATGCCCTGTTCAGGTAAACCATGAATATAGTGGGCGCATTTGTCAGCCCGAATAGCATCACAAGGAACTCATAGTACCCATATCTCATTCTGAAGGCCATCTTAAAGATGTCTTTCGTTCTCACTCTCAGTTGGTGGTACCTAGATCTAAGATCTATCTTGGAAAACATATATGCCCCAACTAACTGATCTAACAAATCATCAATTCTAGAGAGAGGATATTTATTCTTCATGGTAACTTTATTCAACTCTTTGTAATCTATACACAATTATAAGCTACTATCCTTTTTTCTCACAAATAATACTGGAGCTCCCCCAGGTGAAATATTAGGGCGTATGAACCCTTTCTCTAACAATTCCCCTATTTGTTTTTTCAATTTAGTGAGTTTGGTGGGAGCTATCTTGTAAGAAGCCTTGGACACCAGTCTAGCCCTAGGCAATATATTTACAGGGAACTCTAGCTCTCTCTCAGGGGGTAGACCGCTAAAGTCAAAATGTTTAAGAAAAACCTCTGAGAATTCCCTGACAATTGGGATCTCCTTTATCCCTTCCTCTATCTCAACTTGAATAGAGAAAAAGACTAAAAACCCTTAACATCCATGCTTTAAATGTCTTTCAGCCTAGGCAGTAGTCAGAAAGGATAACTTAGCTTCTACCTTTGGTATGGTCCCACAAGTAGGTACAGATATGGTCTGGTATTCACAATCAAGCACATCATTATTAGCAGTCATTTAGTTCATACTAATAATCAAATTGATATCATTGAAAGGCATACAAATCAAATCAATAGTGGTATGACAATGATCAAGCAAACATGGGAAGTGATCACGTGGCTTCCAGTAGACATAGTAATAGATAAGTCAAATGGTAAAGCACTAATGACCATACTCAAATGCCTCACACAATTATAGGATATAAACGAGTGACTAGCATCTTAATCAAACATAGTAACTACAAGAAAGCCATTCACTATCAACGTACCTTGGATTAAATTAGGGGACACACTGGCTTTCTGCTGAGTGAGGGCAAACACTCTGCCCTGGGTTTGTAGCCTGAAAGGAGGCACTGTATCTATCTAGGGGCAGTTCCTGGTGATGTACCTTAGCTTCCCATACTTGAAACACGTTACTGTGGACTGCTAGGAGGATGACTGAGTCTCAGAAGGCTGCACTTTCTTGCCCTTCTGTGGCCTTTCGCTCTACGGCACCTTGCCTCTCCTTTTGCTACAGGGTGTCATGCTAGAACCCTCTTCTGGTCTTGGCCTCTTTAATTCTGAAGCCCCCTTCTAACTAGCTGAAGTCACAGCAGGCATGATAGCTTGCAGATTATTCTCAATCACCTTGTTGACCTCTATAATGTTATTAAAGTTTCTGATTCATCGTGGAGTGACTTTGTCGCTAATTAGGAGCTTCAATATCATATCAAACTATTCACATCTCTAAGACTCATCATTATATCTCTAGAGGTAGGAAGAATACTAAGACAACTCGATAAACTTGGCCACATACTGATCCACTATTATATCATCAGTCTGCTTCAGCCCCACGAACTACATCTCTTTCTGCTTCCTCACTGAACTGGGGAAGTACTTTTCATAAAACTCTACTAGGAAGTTTTCCTAATTGATATGCAAATTCTTGGTTTCCATCAAAGGCTTCGTGCTACGCCACCATCTATCTACCTCTTTCTGTAATATAAAAGTGGCAAGTTAAGCCTTATATTCTGATGTGCACTCTATCACTGTAAAGATCTTTTTTATTTTCATAATCTAAGCCTCTATCTTATCTGCATCTAATGCCCCATCAAATGCGGGAGGAATGTTCTTTCGAAACTGATCTAACAGTTTTTGAATGGTTAGTGGAGTCTGAATCAGCTCTTGGGGAGGTAGAGGTGGAATGCCAAAAGTGGATGGCTGAGGTATAGGGGCTTCTCCCTTAGTTTCTTCCTGCCTATTTAGGGTATCTTGCAACTGTATTATCAACTCATGCTATTATTGCATAATGTACCTCTGCTATTCCAGCATCTCTCATTGCTAGCATAAGATGGTCTCTTATCGATCCAATCTTCTTATGATAGCTTGTAGAGGGTCTTCAGGCTTAACCTGGACCTCTGGCTCAACCTTCTTGGCCCTGGGTGGCTTGCCCTTACCCCTGCCTCGCCTATTGTCTACCATTTATCTAAAAAGGAGTAGTAACCTTTAGTTTACAGTAGTATCTCAAGCACATATGCATGTGTAGTTCATCATTTCCATGGCAATTCATACCTTAACGCCACTAATAATGTAATTCAAAAGCCAAACACTAAGCAAAAGGGCCTGAACCTTTGCTTTAATACAAAAAATGTAACACCATAATACACTGGACTTAATTATATTTTATTTAAGCTTGATTCCAAGAAATTCCAATGAAAAAGAGTAAAACTATGGCAATTTACTACATTATGCTAAGGGTTTAGATGTTCATACTTTGCCCGTGGGTCTTGTGAACCCATCAATCACATTCTTTACTCAAACTTCCTTTATAAGACTCATACATATCATACAACAATTCATGGACCACGGATATGACGCCAAAAACTAGAAAAATACAAATTTTCCTATAGGTCTAAAATTCAGATTTTTTACACCAATTTTGGAAAATCACAATTAATTCTAGAAAAATGGGAATCAAGAAAGTGATTTTTTTTGGAAATCTCTAGATGTTAACCTTATATAAAAATAATTCCAAGCCATAAAACATCATTTGGATCACATTTGACAATATAAAACCTCAAAATGTCTAATTGCTCAGCGTTTCTAATACAACTTACTGATATGAACTTAAAAAATTTACAACTAATTCCAAAAAAAATCCAATTTAGGCAAACTATACTAATTTAGAAAGCTACTGATGTTAAATAGAGGGAAAAATATTTCCATACCATTTTAGAAGCCTCTAGACCTTGAGAACTTATGGAACAATAGCCAAAATTTGTTGGTATCCCTGATATTGATACAAAATTTCATAAATCTACAGACCTCCAATTGAGGTGTTTCTAATTGGTATAGGTCATTACAAATGTTTAGTTTCTTTCTATAAAATTTTATAACCATTTGACGTCATTTGGCTTATCAAAGGCAAAATTTTAGACCACATGAACAGTGCCATTGTCAAATTGTGAAATTTCAACCAAAGTTGAAAATTTGCCAAAAATTCTATGTAACTCCAAATAACATGAAATTTAAATTTTCAAAAAGCTCTAAATAAGACTTATATGCATGCCAAATTATAGACTAAGAAGAGCTCATTTGGACAGATTTTGCTATAACTCACCCTTATGGTCACTTCAGTGTCATCTATGGGTTCAATTTGTTCCAAATAGGCTTCTTTGTGTTCTAACACATCTTGGGCAAGTTTGAAAGCATAATTACATCATATATGAACTATCCAAATAGTCTAGATCATCATGCATCACAATTTGGCTATTCCACATGCAAGAATACACTAGCATTTACAAGTGATCAAAGGTCCAACTCTTGCATTTATATTGATTTGGTATCAAATATGATATCTACATTATCCATACATGCTTTTACATTTGCTCCAATTGTTAGAACTCAAAAATAACATATACATAGGCACTTTGACATCCGTATATATCAAAACTATACATAATCATTCAAAAGTGTCAAGAGATGGCTATTTATGTTTCATGAACTCCATCCTTTGTCTCTTGAGCTCCACCTAGACAATATAAGATGGGAGAGGGAAGGGGGTGAGACTCATGAAATCTCAATAGCTTATATACTCATTTAAGAAAGTAATCAAGGCATATACACATGTCAAAGTACACAAGTAAGCATTCAATACCATTAAGACACATTTAACACATAGTTTGCATGCCATGAAAATCGTATCAATACCAAGAATAAGCTCTAGGGACTTTTGGTTGAGCCTCACCCTATTTTTGAGACTTTTGGATTAGCCTCACCCTTGGTTTAGGGACTTTTAACTTGGCCTCACTCATGCATGAGACTTTTGGCCTTGTTTCACCTATTTCTAAGGACTTTTGGCTCCACCTCACCCATCACAAGAGACTTTTGGCACCACCTGACTGTTAAGAGCAATTTTCACAACAAAATATAACTATATTAGTACCAATAAAATAAGGCAACAACAAATGGCATGTCTTACAATGCAAATGTACATACAAGTATACAATGACAATTACATATCCATGAATGCAAACAAGAAGGAGTGAAGAGCTACCTTGCAATTAACACAAGCTTTCCTTTTTCTTTTCCTTCCTTTTTCGGCTATACACTCACAACTAAATGGAGCTTGAGTTCTTTGGCCTAGACACAACAAAGAGGATTCAATTACTCTCTTGGAATAAGCCAGAGCATGAGACATACATTTAAGAAGCACACTTTGTTCATTGGTCTCATATTAGTTTTATTAATGGTCTAATGAACAACTACCATGATTCAATCTCTTAGCTTCATTTCCTTCTCACATTTAAGCCTTTTTATCCCATTTAGACTCCCTAAAGTCATCATCCACTTAATTCCAAGAGCCTAGGCCTTTGTTGCTTCTATAGGTTACATTATGGAACCTATTGACCCAATTTTCAATCTATAGCTTCTAAGTTTCTTTCAAGGATTCCTCTCATCTTCTTCCATCACATATGACCCCAAACCAAGCTTAGAACCAATTAAAACACTCCCTACCCCTCTCAGGTGCTCTAGGTCAAATCGTGAAAAGCAATTGGAGTCCATTGAGTTTCAAATTTTTCCTTGATGGAAGGAGCACTTTAGAAGCTTCCTAGGGGTCTTGGGAACTCAACCAACCACTCACATAGGCTAGGGAATTCTTAGAAAAAAATCAGATTTTACAAAATGTTTAAGAACCTCTATGTTTCCCATATTGAAGTTCAACGATTTTTCTTCTACTTCCTTTGCATTTCTAAGCTTCTCACTCTCTAAATCAATGGTTTCTTACTTGTTTTAGGTCAGAACTTCCTCTCTCTCTCAAGCTCTCTCCTTGGCAAAAACATCACACATGAGGAGTAAGGGAAGAAGAGCAAAAGAAACCATGAATCATACCTTATTTTTCTTTCTTCTTCAAAGTCTTCCTCATTGCTTTAGTCTTCCCTTGGAATTTCTTAACTTTTTCCCTCTGTACGTGGCTCAAAATAGAACTAATTCAACAACCAAAACTATGAAAAGGGAGAGGAGGAAGAGAGAATGAATTTATCAAAGGAAGGAGCTTGAATTTCAAGAATTCTCTTACCTTTCTCCTTGAATTTCCCCTTCTTTCACACTCTCTTAGGTAGAGCACCTTTTAGTTTTAACCAGCCCAAAGTCGGTTAGAGAAAGAGAGAGAAATCTAGACTCTTTAAGAAACAAAATTATACCTTTTTATGTTTTTTTCCAGAACAAGTCTTGCTGTAGTGGGAAGTACCTTGCTACAGCGAGAAGTATCTCACTATGGCGAGAATTTATCAGTCCTAAGTCCCAACTGTTCTCGTTATAACTAGTGCTATTGCGAGAAACTTTCTAGATTTTGTATGGGATATGAACTCGTTATAATAGACTACATTCTCACTATGATGAACTAGTACCTTCATTATAGTGAACTAGCTCCTCACTGTAGTGAACTGGTACTCTCGCTATCGCTAACAGGGATCCTGGCTATAGCTGGTAGACTTAAAAATTTTTTTGAAATCTTGGATGTTACAACAAAGCCCAAGTGAGGTAGCCAAGAATTAACCCATAGTGAAGGAATGCATGTTATCATTACTCTAGAATAAGGAATATTGACATTTTAGAAGATAGATACGTGACAAAAGATTAGGACTAGCTATTAGTGGATTATTATTATTTTTTGTCTTTCTTTAGCTTTCTTTTCTAGCTATATAAGTCATGTATCTATACTAGTTTTAGCGTAGATGAAATTGGATATTATTCGTAGAGAGAGCTTGACTTTTGCTTAAAAAGGATCACCTTTGTTGTTTTTCATTTGTTAATTTTATGTTGCTTCCTTTCTTAATTTTTGAGTTAACTTATTTTGCCTTTTTAGCCGTTGTTCCCTATTTTGAGTTACTTAGTGCTAACATAGAGTCTTAAAAGGATTTGGAAGATAGGTGCCTCTAGTTGTTAAAAAGGATGGTTTAGAAGCAATGGGGTCAATTAGTGTTCTTAAAGTAGAAAGAACATGGATTTTAGGATATGGTTCTTTGTCAAAAATTCTAATCCATTTCCCATATACCTATTTAAATCTCATTAATTTGAAGAAAATTCTAATTAGTAATATTCTATATAGGACACTAAGACTTCCTCCACTTTCTACCTTGTAATGTAGGATCCAAGAAGATAATTTAAGTGGCACTTGAGTTGTCAAACAAATAAGAAAGAATACCTCCCTCCAATTTAAGACCTTTAAAGACTTTGCCTTAAGTAGAATATGCATGTGCTGTGCAGCAGAGAACCATTGGATCTTAAATAAAAAAAATATTAAAAAATGAAAATGATAGGTCCCCTGTATGGAGGGCCATAATGCTATGTAGCAAAGAAACTAGATTCAAGCATAATATAAGTGCCAATAAAATAGGCTATCACTATATGTTTAAATTTTAATGCAATTACACTAAACTTAAGGTCCTTAAAGAAGATCTTTTGTATCAATTAAATATGCTTTTTCCTCTTCATATTTAACTTTAAAGAAATGATCTTGACCCACAAATTTCATATTAAGAATTTTTTATAATTCCTCTTGGCCAATAATGATCTTGGTGCCATACACTAGTGATTTAATAATTAAACTATCTTTCAATACTTTCAAGTTAACATAGCATTTCCTTACTAATTAATCAAACACAAGTTCATGAATGGATAACAGTTGAGGAAACCAATTTTGAAAATCAAAATTAACTTTTATGTCATATCTTATTTCTTTTGTACTTGCAAAAGAAACATGTCTTCCAAATGTAACAATATGATCCTTGAAGTGAAGAGAAAAATTTACCTCATAATTCCTAGTCCTTAAATTCCACAAGATTGAAGTGTTTTATGGATTTGGTTCAATGGAGTGATATTTTATGGAGAGACTTCATTTACACTCATTGATTCTTCTTCAATTTCTTCTTTGTCATTGTTTAACTCACTAAGAGTTGGGTTTACATATTTGTGTCTCTAGGATGCTTAAAGAGTTGATTTAAGGAGTTTGAGGTTTTATGTATTGATTTAGCATTGTGGTTTGTGTCATAAGGTTTAGGTTGACAAGTTTAGTTATTTGTGTTTTGGGGTTTAGGGTTTATCACTTTATAATTAAGGGTTTTTGAGGTTTTGGTGCTATGATTTGTGTTATAAAGTTTAGGTTTACTAGTTTTGGTCATTCGTACTTTTGGGTTTAAGGTTTAAAGTTTTGTATTTGTAACACCATCTAACTTTAGCCTTCCATATGCCTTTTCAAAGATTCCACACCCTTAACATAACAATTCTCAGAGCAAAAGCATTAAGCAATACAATATTCCACGTTATGTAGAGTTTAAAATTTTTTTTATACCCTGTGGACCCTATGAATTGTTAAACATCATACGTTACTCATAATCCATCTATACCAGTCATTAATATCATAAAACATCTCATGCAATTTGAATTTGGAGCCCCACACAACAAAAAATGAATGTTTGTTTTCGAGCTTAAATTCTAGTTTTCTGTTGTAGATTTTGAAAATTCATGATTAAATATAAAAAAATTGAAGTCCAATAGACCCTAGCTTTCTGAAAATTTCTAAATGTTAACTTTATGCTAAAAATACTTCTAGATCATGAAAACATCATTTGGACTATGATTGACAATAGAAAAGTATTACAGGTCTGGCTGCCTAGGCACTCTGATACAATTTATTGATATGTATTTCACAAATTTATAACTAATTCTACAAAAATCTAAATTGATCAAACTATACCAATCTAAAAAGTTACAGATGTCTACTTTAGGATAAAAATAGCTCCTAATTCAGAAAATGGCACTAAGCTAATGAAAATTAAGGGAACAATACTTAGGGTCCTACTGCATTACTGACAATAAGTCCCAACTTCAAAAATACACATCTCCTTCAATATAAATCCAAATAGGGTGCTCCTTATAGCTATGGAAAGATTATAATATTTAGTTTATGCCTATAAAATTTCAAGGCAATCAGACTTCATTTGGCTTATAAATTGTAGAAGAGAAGAAACTGACTATATAAATAGTATATATGCCAAATCTAAAAAAATTTTCAACTTCGAAAATTTATAATTTATTCTCTAGAGCTCCAAATAATATAGTTCTTAGCTCCACTAAAAGCTCTAGATGAAACTAAGATTCATGCCAAATTTCATGGGAAAATTCCTCCACTTGGTCAGTTTTTGACATAGAGTGCCAAAATGAACTTTTTAAGTACCAAAAGGGGTCGAAATGAAACCAAATGCTTTCCTACCCTAGCATGACCTCTTGAGCACATGAAAAAGCTTAAATATAGCCTACTAAACTTGTACAAGAGGTTTGAATGTTCATCTATCACAAAACCACTACCCCACTTATTTATATACACAAGGTTTCACAAATCCATTTATGCATATTAATGTCAAAAACTCATATGTTCATGCATATGGCTTCCAAAATGATACATACATCATATTTACAAGTAATTAGACTCACTCAAGTGCTTACATCATAGGTACATCTTATAATTACAAGGTTTGTCATTAGGATACAAATAAAAGGTCCATTTTACTTCACACAAGTTAAAATCTTGTTTCTTCAAGGTAGTTGGTCTGCACTTCTTGGTCCACTTGACTCACCTAGACATGATTAGATATTGGAGAGGGGAGAGTGAGATTCTAAGAATCCCAATAGCTCTTAACCCTTTCAAACATACATACATGATATAAGTATAGGCCAAGGAATGCAAGCATGCCTCAATCACTTTTAAAATCATGTATAGCCACTTTTCTCATGTCAATTCAACTTATACAACTCAACATAGGCTCTATGGGTTATTGGTTTGGCCTTACTCATATTTAGGGACTTCTAATTTAGTCTCACTCTTTCTTGAGATTTTTTTCTTGAGACTTTTGGCTTTCTCTCACCCTTTCTTGGAGACTTTTGGCTCCTTCTCACCCTTTTTAAGGACTTTTAGCTTTACCAAGCCCATTCAAGCCATTATACTTTTAAACAAGTTCAAATAACCATGTCAAAGTACCAAAACTCTACATCAATAGCTATAATCCATTAACATAATTTAGACATACATACAAGTAAGCCAAGATAAGTAACAGATCAAGAAATGCATATGAGAAAGGTTAGAGAGCTACTTTGAAGTAAGGAATACAACTTTTTCTCTTGGGTTTTCTCCCTCTCTTGGGGCCGCACACTTAGAAGTAGGTGGAAGGTGATTTCTTTAGTCTAAACACATCAATTAAGATCCAGTTATATTCTTGAGACTTTTTCTAACACCACTCAAACATTAAGGAAGCCTACTCCCTCTTATGATTCAATTATGGTTCTATTCAAGACCTAAAGGAGCAAATATGAAAATTCTTCATCTTGGCCCTATTTTATCCCTTTATCTAGGTTTATTGACTCCATTTAGACTCCTTAGAGCCATCACATCATCATTCCTAAGAGCCTAGATACATATTACTTCTTTAAGTAATACTATAAAACCCATACCTCCAACTCTCTATTTATGGCCTTTAAATTATTTTTAAGGCTTCTTCTCATACTCTTCCATTATATCTAACCTTATTCTAGCCTTAGAACAAATTAAAACTCTCCCTAGGTATCTGAGACCCTCTTGGCTGACACACACACACATACACTTGAGCTCCCATGGAGTTTTCTTTATCTCTGTGATGGAAGAATCACTTGGGAGGCTCCCTAGGGGTCTTAGGAGCTCATTCACACTCTCTTATAAGCTAGGAAACTCTTGGAGAAAGTCAGATTTTGCAATACATTCATGACTTCCTAACTTGCTAACTTGAATTTCTATGATTTTTTCTTTAGGTTTTATTGCATAATCTTGTTTCCCACTCCTTAAATCCTAAGTTCCATACTTGCTATTGGTCAGACTTATCTCCCTCTTAGCTGTTCTCTACTTGGTCGAACTCACCCATGGAAAGAGTAAGGGAAGGAAACATGAAGAGCCATGAGACATACCTTGATTCTAGCTTAATCCAAGAGCTCTTCTTATTACTTTGCTCCTTTCTTCAAACTCTCTCTTCCTCCCTTTGAATCAGACCCAAAGCAGCACCATATCGCACATAAAAACTATAAGAAGAAAGGTGGGAAGAAGGAGAATGACATTAAAAAAGGGTGACCTATGAAAATTTTTCATTTTCCTTACCTTTTTGCCTTATCTTTCTCCCTCTTCTTCTCCTCCATTAGTGCATCTCTCTCCCTAGTATTTCTCTCTCTGTTTGGGCAGAACAAGGTTAGTTAGAAGGAGAAGCAAATCCTAGACGTTTTAAGAAGCAAGGGTTCCACTTTTTACCACTTTTCATTTTGCACTTTAGTCCTTATTTCTTAGTTTTGTCTAATTAGGCTCATTGCAACTCCTTTTCAAAAACTATCCTTTCCATCATGAAATTTAGGTTCTTTCACCTATAAAATGATTTTGGAATCACTTAATTTGGATTTGAAATCTTCCCGAATTGTTTGGTCAAAGTTTAAGTCAATCGATGTTAGAAAATATACGTCAGAAGGGGTTTAAACTATTTTAGGAGTTTCTATAGTTTTCAGAGCATTTGAGAATCTCAGGCAACTCAATCTTTCTATTTAAAAATCCTTCCTTTCTATTTTCTTAAATAAATTTCGCTATAGCGAAAGATACCTCTCGCTATTGTGAGAGTTTCCGAGCTATTTTTGCCATAGCTTTCGCTATTACTAGAAATTCCCTGGATTTTGTATGGCCACAAACTATGTAACACCTTAATCTACTACTGTTACCTAGCCTCTCTCTAGGCTCGGTTCCATATGATTTCCAAAGAATCAATACCAATCCGTGGCATTTGCATGCTATGAACTGGGGTTTCATACACTCATCTTTTGACTCGTGGGTCCTGTGAACCCATCATTCATATCCTCAACTCATACTCCATATATACAACTCATACATAGCATAAAACAAACCATAAGCCACAGGTATAGAGCCAAAAACCAGAAAAATTGCATTTTCTCACTTGTGCCCAAAAGTCATATTTTGGCTCTAACTTTGGAAAATCATAACTAATTATAGGAAAATGAGAATCTAGTAGACTTTAGCTCTCTAGAAAGCTCTAAGGGTTTTCTTTACACTAAAAATAATTCCCAATCAAAATCTCCACATTTTGGCCACGTTTGACATCGAAAATGGGAAGGAGGTCCGACTGTCACTGTTTCTGGTCTAGTTTACTGTCACGACTTTTGAAAATTCATAACTAAATCCACAAAAATCCAATCTAGGCACACTATACCAATTTGGAAAGCTACGGATGTCTACTAGAGGAGAAAAATAAGTCTAGATCAGTTCAGTAACTCCTAGACCCCGAAAACTGATGGAACAGTAACGGAGGTCAGATGAGCTCCCTGATGCTGATATAGAACTTCAGACGGTCCAATCTCTCTCTACAGACCTTCGATTTGGGTGATTCTAGTTCCTATAAGTCACTGTGATTGTCTAGTTTATGTGTATAAAATTTCACCACATTTGGAATCCATTTGGTCTAAGAATGCCACAGATTTCATTTTCTGGTTTATATGAACAGTGCATGACCAATCCATTAAATTTTCCCAAATTCAACAATTCACCAAATATTCTCTGGACCTCCGAATATTACCAACTTTAGCTTCTCAAGAAGCTTTCTACAAACTCTAGAGGCATGCCAAATTTCATGGCAAGAGGAGCTCATCCGGTCATATTTTGACGGAGCTCACAAAAACACCAGTTTTGGCACCCAAGAGGTCCAAAATAGGTCTAAAAGGCCTCTCACACATTCTCTCTCCCCATGGACAAGTTTGAAAGCATAAAACTAGGATATATAATAAGTTCATGTGATTCAAATCATCATACATTCAAATCTCACTATGCTACGGCCAAATATACACTATTGCATTCATTCAACAAAAGGGGCAAAACCCTCATTTCCATTCATTTGGCTATCAACATAGTTCATACATCATCATTTCATACATTTACACTTGTTACAACCTTTACATCTCAAAAATAGTGGGCACATATTCATTTTGCACCACTTTACATCAAAATACATCAAAATTGAGTAATATCTAACTAAGCATACTCCTAGGCTCCTTGGTGTGCACTTGCCTCTCCTTGTGCTCCACCTAGCATGTTAAGTTGGGAGGGGAAGGGGTGAGATTCAGGGAATCTCAGTAGCTCATGCACTCAATCAAGTAAACAATCAAGGCATATAACAAGTCAAAGCATGTGAATAAGCATTTAGCCATTCTCAAACATCCAACACACATTGTACATGCTATGAAAATCTCAACAATGCCAAACATGGGCTCCAGGGACTTTTGGTCTCACCTCACCCGAGTTTAGGGACTTTTGGATGGCCTCACCCGAGTTTAAGGACTTTTGACTTGGCCTCACTCGTTTGAGACTTTTGGTCTCGTCTCACCTATCTTGAGGGACTTTCGGCTTCACCTCACCCATCTCAAGGGACTTTCGGCACTACCTCACCCGAGCAATTCTCACATTTCAACACACAAGCATATTGGCATATTCCACACAACAAGCATATACATAAACATACAATGACTATTACATCCAAGAATGCAACAAGAAAGAGTGGGAAAAGAGAGCTACCTTATCAGCCAAGGTTAGCACTAGCTTTTCTTTTCAATTCCTCTTCTCCCTTCTTAAGTTCACAATCACACCTTGATGGAGGTGTTTCTCTTGAGCCTAGACACACAAAAGCATGCAATTACTTTTTTATAACTTAATTCAGAGTAACCTTTCTATCACATAAAAACCTAGGGTTCTCTCTCTCTCTCTAGAATGCCATCAACTCTTTCTCTCTCTCAAACTCCTATGGTAGTGGAAACAACATTTTCAAAGAAAACACAAAGATTCAAAGGTGTTTTCCACTTTCCCTTTTCTGACCCATGCCCAAAATCTAACCATTTTCACAAACAAAATCGCAGAAAGAGAGGGCAAAGAGAAATTGATCAGAGTTCTGTTGAAGAAATGGGAGAAGTTTCCTTACCTTTCCCTTGCTCTTCCTCCTTCTCTTGATCTCTCTCACTCTCCACGCCTCTTTTCTCTCCTTGGGTCGAAGTCTAGGGCAGATATGAGAGAAGAAATGAGTTTGGGCGTTTAATGAAGTCTAATTCTCGCCTTTTACTCTCTTCCGGACTGACCCTCGCTACGGCGAAAATTAACCTTCGCTATAGCGAGCTCGTGTTATCTCTATGGCGAGGTGTAACCTTCGCTACGGCGAGCTCGTATCAGTTCCCTTCACTATGGCGATATTTACCATTCGCTATGGCGAAATCGCGTCAGTTCCAGACCTCACTCTCGCTATGGCGCACGCTACAGCGAGCAACTCCCTGGTTTTTGTATGGACTGCTGCCCGCACTCGCTATAGCTAGAACCTCGTTCGCTATTGCGAGAAGACATTCTCGCGACAGCGAGACCATTTCTCGCTATTGCGAGAAGACTTGGCAAAATATCTAGATTTCGAATTTTTCCATCTTTTCTTTTCTTTCTTTTCCTTTTTCCCGGTTGTTACAAACTCACTATAGCAAACCGGCATACTAGTTATAGCGAACAGGTATCCTAGCTATAGCAAAGAGACTTAAAAAAATTCTGAAACCTTGAGTCCTCACTTCTACGAAAACTCAAATGTTATAGTATTCATAGTATAGGTGTTTATGTTCAAAGTTTAGGGTTTAGTGTATAGTAAGTGTTAGGGTTTTATGTTTTATATTTTAGGGTATAAAATTTCATGTATAGTGAGTGTTATGAGTTTCAAGTTTAGAGTTTTAGGTTTTAGGCATTTAGGGTTTATAGTTATATGATATAATGATTTATCATTTAAGGTTTTAGAATTCAAGGGCAAATTATTAAGGTTTATAGTTTCAAGATTTTATTATTTAAAGTTAAGTTTAGTGAGTATCTTTACATGTTAGGGTTTGATAAATAGAGTTTGGTTTTATTTTTCAAAGGCTTTATAATTTAATTTTTAACTATATTTTAAAAACCATACCTGGTTCCTATTAAAGTTAAAAAAACATATACATGGATCATTTCAAAATTCAGGCATTCTTGCTTCAATCATGTCAAAGTTCAAGCACCTTTACTTAAAATTCTTGTCAAGATCTATATGTTTTGTTGAAGTTTAGGTCTAGCCATATCTCAATCCCATTAAAGTTTAGGGTTTTTGATTTAAAGGATCATGGTTTTGTGGTTTAAGGCTTTATAATCATAGGTTTAGTGATTTATGGTTTAAAGTTTAGAGGTTTAAGGTTTAAGTGTTTCATATTTACAATTTATGGTTTAAGTGTTTAGGTTTAGGAACTATAGTCTATATTTTAGTGGTTTTGGTTAGAGGATTTTCTAGTTTGTGTTTAGGATTAAGGATATGGGCTTCAAGGGGGACTTCAAGGTTTATCAACTTATGATTTAGAGGGCTTCAATTTAAGGTTTACATGGTTTTATTTTTTATTGAAGGTAAAAAAATAGTATAGGCTTAAGTGTTATCAAACACAGGTTATGTCTGAATATTTTATAGTTTGGAATCAAAGAGTTAAAGGTTAAATTTTTAGGATTTTAGAGTTTAGAGTTTATGGTTTAAGAAGTAGGGTTTTTAGCATATGATTTTTATTTAGGGTCAAAATATAACCTTTAGGATTTATGGTGTATGGTTTATCATTTTAAGATTTAGGGAGTTTATGGTTTTTTTTTATTTATCATAATGGTTTGTGCTATAAGATTTAGGTTAATAGGTTTAGCCATTTATATTTCAAGTTTTAGGCTTTAAGGATTTTTTAGTATATGGATTAAGGTTTTTGATTTGGAGGATCATGTTTTATGGTTTGTCATTTATGTCATAAGTTTTTTTTTTTGGGTTAGAATATAAACTTTGGAATTTGTGGTGTAAGGTTTATCATTTTAGGATTTAGAGAGTATATGTTTTTTTTTTTAATTTACCATAATGGATTGTGTTTTAAGATTTAGGTTTAATGGTTCAAGGTTTAATGTTTAAGGTTTTGTGGCATATGGGTTAAGGTTTTTTATTCTAACAATCATGTTTTGTGGAGGTTAAGGTAAAATTTTTAGGAATTTTGGTTTATGTTTTAGGGTTTATTTGTAGCAAGATTTTATGGTTTGTGTTTAGAGTCAGAAATATGGGCTTCAAAGCATATGGTTTTAAGGTTTATTGTCTTATGATTTAAGGGGTTTTAGTTGAAGGTTTACATATTTTATGGTTTAGGTTCAATGATACATATGTCATGTTTAAAAATTTTAAGTTTTGGATTTACAAGTTAAGGGTTAAATTTTTAAGATTTTAGAGTTTTCAATTTGAGAATTAAGTTTTATGTTTTAGCATTTTTATTGTTATGGTTTTTATATAAGGTTAGGATATAAGCTATAAGTTTAGTAATTTATGCTTTAGGGTTTTAGAAGTTTAGGGGTTTATGATTTTAGGTTTAGTTAATGTAAAAATTTTAGAAAATTTGGATTTACAATTTGTTGTTTAGGTATTTTAGTTAAGTAATTGTTGTTTATGTTTTGTTTAATATTTTGTTTTGTCTTTTACTATAGGATCTTATGGGTTATGTTTAGGGATAGGGATATAGGCTCTAGGGTGTATGGTTTTAAGGTTTATTATCTTTTAATTTAAGGGTTTTCAGTTTATAGTTCATGGGTTTTAGGGTTTTACAATTTTTTTTAAGGTTTAAAATGTTAAAGGCTTAGGTTTTATGGTACGTAAGTTATGTTCACTTATGTACACTTTAGTATTTAAAAGTAAATTGTTAAATTTTTAGTATTTTAGGATTTAGAATTTATGATTTAGGGATTAAGGTTTTTTGGTGTATGGTTTTTGTTCAAGGTTAGAATATAAGCTTTTGGACTTATATTATAAGGTCTATCATTTTAGAATTTAGAGAGTTCAAGGGATTTAGGGTTTTGCATTTTTTTAAGGCTAAAAATGTTAGGAGTTTAGGTTTTATAATACATAGGTTGTATTTAATTATTTACAACCTTAGGATTTAAGAGTTAAGGATTAAAAGTTTTAGGATTTTAGAGTTTAAAGTTTATGGTTTAAGAATTAGAGATATTGGCATAACATTTTTATTCAAGGTTAAAATATAAACTTTGGGATATGTGGTGTAAGGTTTATTATTTTAAGATTTAAGGAGTTTTTGGTTTTAATTTTAGATTTACCATAATGGTTTGTACTTTAAGGTTTAGGTTTACATGTTTAATCATTTGGGTTTTAGGGGTTTTGACTCGAAGAATCATGGTTTTGTGGTTTAAGGCTTTATAATTATAGGTTTATTGACTCATATGGTTTAAAGTTTACATGTTAATGGCAAATTTCTTTGAAATTTTGGTTTATGTTTTAAGGTTTTTTAGTGGTAGGATTGTGCATTTTGTATTTGGATTAGGGATATGGGCTTTAGAGTGTATGATTTTAAGGTTTATTGTTTAATGACTTAGGGGTTTCAGTTTATGATTTAAGTGTTTTAGTATGTTTTGCATTCTTTTTAAGGCTTAGATTTAATGATACATAGGTCATGTTTAATTATTTATGGTTGAGGATTTTAGGGTTTAAGAATTAAGATTCATTTTTGAGGTTTTTGGTGCATGATTTTTATATAAGGTTAGGATTTAAGCTATAAGTTTAATGATTTATTGTTCAAGGTTTTATAGGCTTAAAGGTTTATGATTAGTAATTTATGGTAAAATTTTTGAAAATTTTAGATTTACAACTTATGGCTTAGGCATTGTAGTTTAGTAATTATAGTTTATGTTTTAGGTTGTGTTTAGGATTAGGGATACAGACTTCAGAGTGTAAATTTCAAGGTTTATCATCTTATAATAGGGGTTTCGATTTAAAGTTTAGGGGCTTTAGGGTTTTTCAATCTTCTTTTAAGGTTAAAAGTGTTAAAGGCTTAGGTTTTACAGTAAATAGGTTACGTTTAATTATTTATAATTCAAGACTTAAGTGTTAAAGGGATAAATTTTTAGGATATTAGGGTTTATAGTTTATGGCTTAAGAATTAGTGTTTATATTTTAGGGTTTTTCATTTACAATTTTTATTCATGGTTAAGATATATATATATATATATATATATATATTAGGATTTATGGTGTTAGGGTTTATCTTTTTTTTTCTTTTTAATTTTCAGAGTTTTAGTCTTTATGATTGAACTTAGCGTTATGGTTTGTGTTTTAAGGTTTAGGTTTATAGGTTTAATCATTTGTGTTTTGGGATTTTAGAGTTTAGGTTTTATGGTACATAGATTGTGTTTAATTATTTACAATTTATGATTTAAGAGTTAGGGTTTATCATTTTTTTTTATTTTGAGAATTTAAGTCTTCATGTTTGAACTTAGCATTATGATTTGTGTTTTAAGGTTTAGGTTTATAGATTTAATCATTTGTGTTTTGGGATTTTAGAGTTTACGTTTTATGGTATATAAGTTGTGTTTAATTATTTATGGTTTATGATTAAAGAGTTAAGGGTCAAATTTTTAGGATTTTAGGATTTAAAGTTTATGTTTTGAGAATTAGCATTTGCATTTTAGAGTTTTTTATGTATGATTTTTATTTTAAGAGTTCAAGTTTTTATCTTTAGATTTAGATATACAAGTATAGTCATTTAAGGTATAGGTTTTTATGCAATAGGGTTTAGGGTTTAATGTATAACAAGTGTTAGGGTTTTGTATTTTATGTTTTAGGGTTTTAGTCTTTTAACATATAATGAGTTTTAGGTTTTAAGCATTTAAGGTTATAGTTATAATATATTATAGGGAGAATTATAATAAAGGACCTAAAGACAAAGAAAATTATTTTTAAAGACCTGTTACCACTTGTTTTAAGATGATTACCACTGAGTTTAGCAACAAATCATTGAATCTAGTGGTAAAGGTCATTAAGAATAATTTTCTTTATCTTTTGGCCCTTAAACATAAATTTTCCTATATTATAATTTATTATTTAGGACTTTGAAATTCCAGGGTTAATTTTTAGATTTATAATTTCAAGATTTCAATATTTAATGTTAAGGTTTAGTGAATATTTTCACATGTCAAAGTTTAGTAAATTGTAATATCCTATGATTTAGAAATCCAAATCATCTGTAAAGAGTGGAATAAATGACTTACAGGGGGTCACAAACCTAACGAAGGTCAATATGAACTACGATAGACCGAAACCAAATTTTGAATCGATTGATTAATGAATAAGGACCCCAAAGTAAAGTGGATTGAGGCTAATTGAGATTTGAATGTTCATTAGAACATCTCAAAATATGAGTTAGAGCCTCAAGATAACCCAGAATCGGAGCCAAAACGGCCAAACATTAAGATACAAGGGCTAGTGGTAAAATTATAATTTTGGGCAAGTTTTACAAAACTCAAAGGAGGGATCTTTAAACGAGAAAATTGAGTTTTCTAGGATTCTTAGAGGCTCTAAAAACTATGGGAACCATTATAATGGTTAAAACCCTCTTGGTGTGTGTTTTCGACAAAGAGTTGACTGAAAGTTTAACTGTTTGGTAAGATTTTAAATCCAATTTAGATGGAACCAAAGGCATTTTATCAATTAGAAGACATAAATTTTCATATGAAAAAGATGGTTCTAAAAAAAGAACTAAAATGAGCCGAAACGAAGGAACAGAAGTGGAGGGACATAATTGGTATTTTAGGATTGTTATAAACATTATCGTCCACCTTTTAATATAACCAAGTCAACTTCTCCACCTTTCCAAAATGCCTCTTGAGCTTAAAACCAGCCTAGAAATGGCGTGGAAATTTGGAAAAGAGAGAGAAAGGAAATTAAGGCAAAAAGGAATAAAAATACATAGAATTTTTGCAACAAGTTAGTTATGAAATTTTCTCCTCTCTTTATCCTCTTTCTCTTGATGGTTTTACATTTTTGAAAAGAGATATTTCATGGCAGGTTTAGTAGAGGGGAGGAAGAGTTTGGAGGAATTCTTGAAAGATTGAGAAAGCTCTCTTGGAAAGCTTAAAAGCAAGGTAAGAAACCATAGCCTAACTTGCTTCTTCTTGGTTCTCCTTTGCTTGAGTGTCTCAGCCAGAATTAGAGCATTATGTAGGAAGTTTAATTCTAGTCTAAACAGAAAATGGGGTTTTGAAGCTTAAGGAACCATTTGGAAGTAATAGAACTAAAAAAGGGGCTATAGGTGACAAGTATTAGAAATTAGGGATTTAATCGCACATAAGGATTTTTTGGGCTTTCTAATGATAATTTAGATTGTCTAAGAGTATGCTTGAGCTCTCAAAACATCTAATAAGCTCTATGGATGGTAAATTCCCTATGAAATTGAAGAAAACTCCATGGGCTCCTTAAGTATATGAGCATCTCAGCCAAGAGAGAGAACTAGTACCCAATGAGAGTTTTCTTTGATTCCAATGATACAAATGGCCAATGAATGAGTGATAAATACCAAAGGAACCATTGGTTTGAATTTAGAAACTGTGGTTTAAAAGATGAGGGTTTAGGTTCCTTTTATAGATATAAAGAAACAACGTGGTAATTGGCTTATGAAATTGAGTTGGTGGTAATTCCAAAGAGTTTAAATGGAGTCATGTGACATAGATTGAGTGAGAAATTTAGATGGAGTCATGTGACCTAGATTGAGTGAGAAATTTTGAATTTAGAAACCATGGTTTGAAAGATGAGAGTTTAGGTTCCTTTTATAGACATAAAAAAGCAACTTGGTAATTGGCTCATGGAATTAAGTTGGTGGTAACTCCAAAGAGTTTAAATGGAGTCATGTGACTTAGATTGAGTGAGAAATTAGAGCCAAGATCTTGAATTTTATGACTTGCTTTATGCTCTTATATAGAACCATAATGGTGGCATAAGCTAGATATAGCTTGTGTAGAGATTTTATGAGACTAGAGATGGCTCCATTGATTTGTTTGTGTGTTGTTTCGTGTGTCTAGGACAAGCAAATCAAGTCTCTCCCAAATGTGCTTGTGAGGCCGAGAGAGAAAAGTGGGAATCCAAGGGAGAAAAGTTGTGCTTCTTAAGAAAGGTAGCTCTTTATCCTTTCTTATATGTATTTCTTGGTCATGTGATTATCATTGAATACTTGTATGTGTGTTTGAGCCATGAGACATGTCTATAGCTATTAAATTGATGTTTTGGCACTAATATGCTTTTTAAATTGAGTTTAATTGTGAAATTGCTCTTTATGGGTGAGGTGAAGCCAAAAGTCCTTAGAAAATGGGTGAAGCTAATCCAAAAGTTCCTAGAGCTTGGATTTGATCTTGACATATTTATGTAATCTTGAAAACATGATTTGAATGGTTCTTGAAAGTGTTTGGTGCATACTTGTACTCTGTGACTTAATTATATGCTATGTATACTTGCTTGAAAAGGTGATAGAGCTATTGGAATTTTTTGAATCTCACTATCTCTCACTTTTCATCTAACTTTTGTCTAGGTGAAACCCAAGGGGCAAAGAATGAAGGGTAAGGAGTGTGAATTGCAATACTTTAACAATATAATAGTTTTTTTATGCAAATTGATATCAAAGTATATATGTATAAGTTATTTATGAGATGTAAACTTTTGAGCATATGTAAAATCATGTAAATATATTGTATGAACCAGATTTGGGTTATTTATAAAATTGATGTGAAAGTATATATGTATAAGTTATTTATGAAATATATGAGAATGTGTGTTTTGAACATCCTTGACCCATTGTGTCTATGTGTATTTATGCAAGTGGAATAGTGAATTTGAGTTCTATAAGGTTTTAGACCTATTATGATATTTCTACATCCTGTGTTTAAGCTTTTGGACTTGTTCAAATGGTTATGGTATGTTTGGAAGACCATTTGGTGCAATTTGACCCCATTATGGTCCCAAATTAAGCCATATTTTGCACATGAGCCAAAACTAAAGCAAATGAATGAGCTTTGGCATGAAATTTGGCAGATATATAGATCTCATTGAGAGTGTTTCCCAGAGCCAAAGATCAAAATTTTTGGAGCTCTATGGAATATTTTATAATTTTTTAAAGTTAGCCAAATTATGCAAAAATTGTCACTATTACTGTGCTTCTGGATAGTCTAGTTTTTGGTATTTTTGGAGGGTCAAATGAAGTCCAAGGCTCATAAAATTTTACAAACATGTAGTTGGCATCATAAGCTTTCCATTGTCACCAAAATCACCTCATTTGGACTATGTAAAGAGAAACATAAATTTGAATTTTCTGGTTTGCTATAGAATGAGTTCCAAACCTATAGCACTATTCCATTCATTTTCATAAGCTAAATGTGGTTTTTTTTATTTGAAATTTTTATGATAGTTAAAGGACATCATGACCTTTCTAGAAAGTTCTCATTTGCATGATTCAAAGCTCTCTAGCTCAAGCTATAAATTTTTAAAGTTAGTGTAGAGTTTATGTATTTGCTGTCATTTCAAGTTCTATAAAGATTTTGGGTGTTCTTTGAGCTAAACATTAGTGGGCATAAAAAAACTTGTTTATGATGAAAATGAATTAGGAAATGGAAAGATTGAAGTTTAGATCCCTATACCTCAAAATGAATCCCAAGTGGCCCAAACTAAGTGTTGAAAATACTTGAAAGAAGTGAACTTTGCTTGAAACTCATGTGAATGTGGCTTAGAACTCTCTGATTGATATGCATGAGTTGGTTAAGAGTTGTTAAAGATGAATTTGGCAGTGAACCAGGTTAATTTAGGGGCTGAGATAACATCTTGTTACTTGAGTTCAAGATCTTGTCGATAAGATCCTGTAATTTGTAGTGTAAATTTTGAGACCTCGTCGACAAGGTTTTCACCAGTAAGTATAACGTCTTCTTATATAATGTGCTGATGCATGTATGGTATGGAATTGGATATGGATGGTTTAAACCTGACATTCAAGGCTCAAATTGAGATTTTTACTATCAATTAAGAGTGTTATGGATGGAAGATGGTGATAGTAATGCCATATGGTCAATTTATCCAAAGATTAAATTATTTTGGTCTTTAATAATGATCATTTCCACTGTTAAAGGTGTGAATTTCATAAAAATGATTATTTTGTGCCATTATTAATATTATTTAAAAAATATCTCAATATGACTTGATATAGTGTGACATTTATTGGTATCAGAGCAATAGTTCAGGCATCTTAGCTCTATGTTTGGGCCTTAGAATGTTGGACTTTGACTTAAGGTGCATTGGGATTGTTTGTGAATGTAATGTAAGTTTGTCAAGAGTAGTCATTTTATTAAGCATGCTATGATATTATGTATACATGTTGTGATTGTGGTTCTTTTGCATAATTTGGTGGGCATGGGATGGGGCAGATCCGTTAGGACAAATTTTGAAAGTTCCACATTGTTGTGAATCTCCTGAGGTAATAATAGGCTATGTTGGGATGTAGAGATGGATGGTAATAACTGAAATGCCCCCAAAACCCCAGTAAATAAATTCTTGACAAGTTACTTGCACTTTGAAAGGGAAAAGATTGAAACCCCCATTAAAGCTTGTAGTGCCCTTGTCGGGGAGATTGATTAAGCGATTGAAAACAACTTGTAGGGTTTGATACAAGTAAAGGATTGGATAAAAAGAAACCTTAGAATTGAAAAGGGTTAAGATGAATAGTTGATGGGAATGTCTCTGCTAGCATTGGGAAGGAAGGTAAGGTATGTTGGGATAGTGAAATCCCGATAGGGGATAGCTATCCTAGGTGACACGTTATAAATGTGGGAGGCTAGATATATAGCTAGGGTTGACTTTTGACATGCAGTGCCTTCTACTTAGATTTTTACCAACGCAGAGTGGTTGCTCTCATAGAATAGGAGGCTAGTGGTGCCTCATAATTTGAAAAGAGTTGTAAGAGCATGAGATCAGTGAATCTCCTAGTTTAGTCAGAGGCATGATAGAGCTAATGGTTTCCTCTAATTGTTGTGATCAATTTGGTTGTTGTCCCCTATGTATCGTAGGAAGAATTGAGTTTGTATGTTGATACTCTACCTTATGGTTTGTTTGCATTTGTTTCTACCAAAGGCTGCGTGAGCACTTCCCATGTACATTAAGTGTCACCGTGTGAAGTGATTGTTGTTCTCTATTATTGAATTACGATGCATGCTTTTACCTGTTATAAATTGATCATTAGCATGCACTGGATAGCTGGTAACGCAATTGCATTTGAATGTGAGTATATAGATCATCACCTTACTTGAATATGGCACTATGCCTAATGTAACGGGTGTTAAAGCTGAGTTACTTTCTTGTCCACAATCCAAGTTGAGAGATAGTTGGAGCACAGATGTTCAAAGCTCCTAATTATGAATTAAGGTAGGAAAAAAGGGATGGCAAGGATCCCCATAGTAGGGAATTCTTGGAAGTTTTCCCTAAAAATGTTAATTCCAATGATCTACCTCGTAAAAGAGAGAAATAGAATTCCTTGATTTTATTATGCCTAGATCTGGACTGACTCTAAAGCTCCTTATAGTTGTTTCCCACCAAGCTAGCAGAACTAAAAAAGTGAATTGAGAAAGTGGTTAGTGAAATGATTTATATACCCTAGTGTGTTACTTGGGGAATTGGTAGCCTAAGATTATGCATGAACTATAGAGAATATAGCAAGGTTCTTTCTAAAAGTGATGATCTTTGAATCAGTTAAGGGCATTACTATTTTCTAAAATAGATGTTAGATCTGGGTGTTATTAATAGAAGATGAAAACTGAAGATGTCTTAGAAATGGGTTCAAAATGGATATAGATGTTATGAGTTCCTGGTCATATCTGACTTGCATGACACCTTGGTTGGTTTATGAACGATATGGATAGGGTATTCAGACTATGTTGAGTAAAACTTTTGAAATAGTCTTTAATGATGATATTCTATGTACTTTTGGGGCAGTTGAGGGACATGAGAGATATCTGAGGATAGTCCTTAAGACTTTGAGAAATCTGAGATGATGTGCCAAACTTAGTGAATGTGAGTTTTACTCAACCAAAGTGAGGTTGTAAGTCATGTGTTATCACAAACGAGGGTTGTAGTTGATCCTTGTAAAGTTAAGATTGTGTTATAGTGGTACAAGCCTAAATCATCATTAAGGTTAAAAGTTTTCTAGGTTTGGCCGTGTGTGATAAAAAAGTTATATAGAGCTTTTCTCATATAACCTTATTACTGGCGAGGCTAACTAGAAAAAGAGTTTCCATTTGTGTAGGATGTCAGTTGTGAGAGGAGTTTCCAGAAGTTGAAACTCTATGTGACCACTACCCCTATGTTGATTGTGCCTGATGTACCTGACCCTAGTAAACTATGTGGTTTATAGTGATATTTGTGTAAAAGGTTAAGACGTGTATTGATAAACAAGGTGTAGAGTGGTAGATGCCTCCGAATAGTTGATGCCACATGCAGAGAAATATTCCACATCTATTTTATAGTTAGCTGTAGTAGTTATTGCCCTCAAACCTCGAGATATTATGTGTATAGTGATAATAGGAGTATATAATAACCACAAATGTCTGGATTATCTATCCAATCAGAAAGAGTTAAATGATTAAGTGTGAAACTAAAACTATGGATGGGATTCTAAAAGATATACCATCCAGGTAAGGCCAGTGGGATGACCAATATTTTGAGTAAAATGTCCATATGTGTATATATATATATATAAATAGCCTCTATAATGATTTGTGAATAGGAACTCAGAGAAATCTAGAAATATGAATATGACCTATGGTGTGTTTTTAAGCAAATTGCATTGCATAAGACCAAAATAAAAAATGATTGAGAGCCCAGATGTGAAATGCCCTAAGATAGAGAGGGTGATTTTAGGTCATGTTTAGAATAGGATCTCCCCAGGAAAAGACCTTAGAATTCAAAGTGTCTGAGGATGGTATGGTAATGTACCATGATAAAGCTCATATACTGGATACAGATAAATTAAAGGAAAAGTGTTAATGGAAGCATATAATAATAGATATGTAATGTGCTCAAAAGTCACCAAAGTGTTAGAGTTTGGAAAGATTAGTTAGTGACTAAAAATAAAGATAAATTAGCCAAGATGTGGCTAAATGTTTGATTTGACAAAAAATTGTGACAAATCACCAAGGATGAGTTGAGTTATTATAAATGTAATGGGATAAAGAGATAATATAAAGTGGACGTGCTTTCCCAATGATGGGAGTGATATTCTACCTCTCAGCGACACGTTTTGGGTTATGACTGATTGAGGTAACCCTAAGAACAGAACCCCACCAAGTCGGCATGCCAAGTGCCATAACGGGGACGATATCGTCGAGGGCTCTATAAGGAGATGGTATCATGTAAGGAACAAAACCAGAGAGGTGTGACCGATTGAGGTGTCTCCAATCTGGACAATATCCACATATGTGAATGCTATCATAGGGTTACCCAGAATATCATTTAGATATCATGTATATATATATGGGTAATTGAGAGTGTATTAACAGGGCTGTGCATTGTTATTGATTAAGCCTATGTGAGAGCTAAATAAATTGCCCTGTGACATAGGAAAGAATTGATGTGATCTCATGGAGTACTGAATAATGTTGTGCCTGAAACAAATTTCAGGTAAAGATTAGATTGAACTTCAGTACTACCATTGACTATCATCCCCATATGAATGGTCTAGTAGAAAAGACCAATTGGATTTCAAGTGATATGTTGAGGGTATATGTATCGAGAAATAGATAAAACTGGAATGCAAGATTGTTTATACCTTTGTTTGTGTGAATGATGATTAACATTCCAGTATTTGTATGCATTTATAAAGAACCTTACATGGGAGAAACTATAAATTCACCGTGAGTTAATTTGAGCTAGATGAAAGGAGATTGATAGACTCTGAGAAGGATAGACCGAACCATCAGGCGAATAAAAGTATAGGGCCATTGAAGTATGATTTGATGTGTATTCAGTCACTTAAGTGGGTTGGCCTATCAAAATGAGAAAAGGTTTAGTCTTGTTTTATGGTCCATTTGATGTACTTAAGAGAGTGGGACCAGTTGATTGCTAAATTGCCCTATCTTCTCTCTTAACCTAGCTAGAATAATGTTGTTCTTTAGGACTCCCATACTTAACTGTCAATCCCCTCACTTATTATAAAGTATAAGAATGTCCGAAATTTTGAGGACAAAATTTATTTTTTAGAGAGGTTAAATGTAATATCCTATGATTTGGAAATCCAAATCATCCCTAATGAATGACTTTATAGGGGGTCACAGGCCTAACGAAGGCCAATATGAACTATAATAGATCAAAACCAAATTCTGAATTAGTTGATTAATGAATGAGGACCCCAAAGTAAAGTGGATTGAGGCTAATTGAGATTTGAATATTAATTAGAACACCTAAAAATGTGAGTTAGAGCTGTAGGATAGCCCAGATCAGAGCCAAAGTAGGAGAGGGCTAATGGAAAAATTATAATTTTAGGCAAGTTTTAGAAAACCCAAAGGAATAACCTTTAAATGGGAAAATTAAGTTTCACAAGGTTCTCAAAGGCCCTAAAAACAATAGGAACCATTATAATGGTTAAAACCCTCCCGGTATATGTTTTCGGCAAAAAGTTAGCTAAAAGTTTGACTAAAAGGTTCAGTAAGGTTTTAAATCTAATTTGGATAGAACCAAAGGCATTTTATGAATTAGAGAACCTAAATTTTCATATGGAAAAAGGCAGTTATCAAAAAGGAGCTAAAACGAGCCCAAATGAAGGAACGGAAGTGGAATGACGTAATTGATATTTCAGGAATTGTTATAAACATTATCCTTCACCTTTTAATATAACCAAGTTAGCTTCTCCACCCTTCCAAAATGCCACTTGAGCTTAGAACCAGACTAAAAATGGTGTGGAAATTAGGAGAAGAGAGAGAAAGGAAACTAAGACAAAAAGGTATGAAAATACATGAAATTTTGCAACAAGTTAGTTATAAAATTTTCTCCTCTCTTCATCCTCTTTCTCTTAATGGTTTTAAATTCTTGAAAGGAGGTATTTCATGGCTAGTTCAATAAAAGGGAGGAAGAGTTTGGAGGAATTCTTGAAAGCTTAAGAAAGCTCTCTTAGAGAGCTCAAAAGCAAGTAAGAAACCATAGCCCAACTTACTTCTTCTTAGTTCTTCTTTGCTTGAATGTCTCGGCTAGAATTAGAGCACTATGTAGGAAGTTTAATTCTGGTTTAAAATTAACAAAAAGTAGGGTTTTGAAGCCTAAGGAACCATTTGGAAGCAATAGAACTCAAAAAGGGGCTATAGGTGATAAGTATTAGCAAGTAAGGATTTGATCACACCTAAGGATTTATAGAGCTTTCTAATGATGATTTAGATTGTCTAAGAGTATTTTTAAGCTCTCAAGACATCTAGTAAGCTCCATGGATAGCAAATTCCCTCGAAAATTGAAGAAAATTCCATGAGCTCCCTAAGTATGTGAGCATCTAGGCCAAGAGAAAGAACCAGTATCTAGAGAGAGTTTTCTTTGATTCCAATTATACAGATGGCCTAGGACTGAGTAATAAATACCAAAGGAACCATTAGTTTGAATTTAGAAACTATGGTTTGAAAGATAAGAGTTGAAGTTCCTTTTGTAGACATAAAGAAGTAACTTAGTAATTGGCTCATGGAATTGAGTTAGTGGTAATTCCAAAGAGTTTAAATAGAGTCATGTGACTTAGATTGAGTGAGAAATTAGAGCCAAGATCTTGAATTACATAAGTTGCTTTATTATGCTTTTATATGAAACTATAATAGTGGCATAAGCTAGATGTAACTTGTGTAGAGATTTTATGAGACTAGAAATGGTTCCATTGTTTTGTTTGTGTGTTGTTTGATGTGTTTAGGCCAAGCAAATCAAGTCTTTCCCAAATATGCTTATAAGGTCGAGAGAGAAACGTAGAAATCCAAGGGAGAAAAGTTATGCTTCTTGAGAAAAGTAGTTCTCCATCCTTTCTTGTATGCATTTCTTGGTCATGTGATTATCATTAAGCCATGAGACATGTCTATAGCTATTGAATTGATATTTTGGTACCAATATACTTCTTGAATTAAGTTTGATTGTGAAATTACTCTTTATGAGTGAGGTTATGCCAAAAGTCCCTTAAAATGGGTGAGGTGAAGCCAAAAAGTCCCTAAGAATGGATGAGACAAGGGCAAAAGTCTCTTGGAATGAGAAAGGCTAAGTAAAAAATTCTTAAAAAATGGGTAAGGCTAATCCAAAAGTCCCAAATAATAGGGTGAGGCTAGACCAAAAGTCCCTAGAGCTTGGATTTGATCTTGACATGTTTATATAATCTTGAAAACATAATTTGAATGGCTCTTGAAAGTATTTGGTGCATACTTATGCTTTTTAACATAATTATATGTCATATATGCTTGCTTGAAAGGGTGATAGAGCTATTAGGATTCTTTAAATCTCACTTTCCCCCACTTTCCATCTAACTTTGTCTAGGTGAAGCCTAAGGAGCAAAGAATGAAGGGCAAGGAGTGTGAATTACAATACTTTGACAATAAAATAGTTTTTTATGCAAATTGATGTCAAAGTATTTATATATAAGTTATTTATAAGATGTAAACTATTGAGTATATGTAAAAGCATATAAATATATTGTATGAACCAGATTTGGAATGCAATGTATGAGAATGTGTGTTTTGGTCTATATATATTTATGCAAGTGGAATAGTAAATTTGAGTTCCATGTGCTTTTAGACCTATTATGATACTTTTACATGCTGTGTTTAAACTTTTGGACTTGCTCAAATGGTTATGGTATGCTTGGAAGACCATTTGGTGCAATTTGACCCCATTATGGTCCTAAATTAAGCCATATTTGCACATGAGCCAAAACCAAAGCAAGTAAATGAGTTTCGGCATGAAATTTGGTAGACATATAGAGAGTGTTTCCCAAAGCCAAAGATCATAATTCTTGGAGCTCTATGGAATATTTTATGATTTTTTAAAGTTGACCAAATTATGCAAAAATTGTTACTATTACTGTGCTTCTGGACAATCTAGTTTTTGGTATTTTTGGAAGGCCAAATGAAGTCCAAAGCTCATAAAATTTTAGAGTCATGTATTTAGCATCATAAGCTTTTCATTGTCACTAAAATCACCTCATTTGGAGCTCTGTAGAGAGAGAAACAGAAATTTGAATTTTCTAGTTTGCTACAAAATGAGTTCTAGACCTGCAGCATTGTTCCATTAGTTTTCATGAGCCAAACGTGGTTATTTTTATTTGAAATTTTTATGGTAGTTAGAGGATATCATGATCTTTCCAGAAAGTTCTCATTTGCATGATTTGGAGCTCTCTAGCTCAAGTTATAAATTTTTAAAGTTAATGCAGAGTTTATGTATTTGTTGTCATTTCAGGTTTTATGAGGATTTTGGGTGTTCTTTGAGCTAAACATTAATGAGTATGAACAAACTTGTTTATGATGAAAATGAATTAGGGAATAGAAATATTGAAATTTAGACCCCTATAGCTCACCGTTAGAGGCCCAAACTAATTGATGAAAACACTTGAAAGAAGTGAACTTTGCTTGAAACTCATGTGAATGTGGCTTCGAACTCTATGATTGATATGCATGAGTTGGTTAAGAGTTGTTAAAGATGAATTTGGCGGTGAACTAGGTTAATTTAGAGGCTGAGATAACATCTTGTCATCTGAGTATAGGATCTTGTTGACAAAGTTTTCACCAGTAAGTACAAGGTCTTCTTATATAATTTGTTGATGCATGTACGATATGGAATTGGGTATGGATGGTTAAACCAACATGCAAGGTTGAATTGAGATTTTTATTGTCCATTAATAGTGTTATAGATGAAAGATGATGTTAGTAATGCTATATGGTCAATTTATCCAAAGATTAAATTATTTTGGCCCTTAATAATGATCATTTTCGCTGCTAAGGGTGTGAATTTCATAAAAATGATTGTTTTGTGCCATTATTGATATTATTTGAGAAATATCTCGATATGAATTGATATGGTGTGACATAAATAAAGTTTTGGTTTTACTTTTTAAGGGTTTAGTGATTTAATTCTAAGTTTTACATGTTTTAAGAACCATACCTGGATTTGATTAAAGTAAAAAAGCATGTACCTGAGTCTTGTCAAAATTCAAGCATCCTTACCTTAGTTGTGTCAAACTTCAAGCACTTTAGTTAAGAGTCCTATTGAGTTAAAAAAACACATACTTATATTCTATCGCAGTTGAGGTAAGACCACTTCTTGAGTCCTATCAAAGTTAAGGCACATGTACCTAGGTCCTCTTAGAATTCCAAAGCATGTAACTAGATGCTATCAAAATTCTAATGCTCTTATCAAAGCTTAGGCACACATATTTAAGTCCATAATCTTATCAAAATTCAAGAACAAATATTTGAGTCATTTGGAGACTTGTTTAAGTTAAAGCACCATTTCTTAAGTATTTTTTAAGTTAAGGGACATGTACCTTAGTTATGTTGAAGTTTAAAGGCCCTTACTATATCTAAGTTCATCACACTTACCTAGGTCCTTACTTTTGTCAAAGTTCAAAAATATGTACCTAAATATTGTCTAAGTAATTAATGTTAGAGATTGTGCCTTAGGCCAATCATTGTATTGCAAACATTATACTTTATTAAGAAATAAGAGTTTTCTTTTATTATATTATTATACTTTTGCATATTCTATATAATAATATCCTTAGTTGATCATCATTGTAGGAATGATGATGAACTAAGACTAGTATGATTTTGATTGATGATTATGTGTTAATCATGTATAAATATACAAATCAAAATCATGGGCATTTGTTAGAGAACAAGATGCTGGATCAACCCGCCATTAGATAGCTACATGGATCTTTCATAAGCGTCTCTTATGTATAACTATGTCACCAAGCCCTTAGAATTGAGATCACTATAGTTTCCAATATGAGGAACACTATTTTTTGGCATAGTCAAAAGGTTATGATCAGGTATAGTGAAATTCATGTAGAAGAAGATGAGTAGTCAAAATAGGATTTGTCTTTCTAATTAATAGAGAGATATCTCTAGGCCCTTGATGAGTGAGACTAAGAAATGCATGGCTGTACTCGAATGGAAGGGTTTTCATTTGTACTATTAGTCTGCAGGTAGATTAAGAAAGCGAAGATTAAGTAAGATGAGGATGACATTTTCATGACTCATATTTGATCTAGATATCATGCGACAAAAATGATTACATAACAAGTTGCATCGGATCACCGATCTCTATATGATTTGGATAGTCACAATGTCTTACTAGAGACCGCTTATGACTTATAGGTCAAATAGTATTATTAGCCCACTGCCAACATTATATGGGCCTACAGGGTCGCATACAAGAACGAGTCAACTCGAGTTAAAATGTCTAAATTTATTGAATCTGAAATTGTGTCTAGATTCAATGAATGTCATGTCCAAATTTATTAAATTTAAAATTGTGTCTAGATTCAATAAATGTCACGTTCAATTTAGGGTGAAAAAATTTTATAAATAAATAAATAACTATTTGATATATATATATAATTTATAAAAATTCAAAATATATATATATATATATTTATATATTCAGTATATATATCCTTTAATTAATTTAAACCATATAGTTTTAAATTCAAATCTATTTAATTCAAATATGATAATTTAAATTTAATTTATGAGATGAATTAAATTTGAATTAATTTCTAGATTTATATTAAATAATTAGTTAAAATTTAAATATATTAAATAGACTTAAATTTAAACTAATCTATTTAATTCAAATTTGATTTGAAATAATATATTTTACAATTAATCAAATATATCTGAAACACTAATAAAATACCTTTATAAAGAGGTAGAAGGCTTGGGTTTCTTGGAACTATAGAACAAAAAGAAAAATCCTAGAGAGAGAAAGTGCACGGATGCTGTACGGACGCTTATAGAGCAACAATGTATAGATGCCTAAAGAGAGAGAAAGAGAGAGAGGAAGAGGAGAGCTTCTTCCCCACTAAGAACGTGTACGGGCATTGGTAAAAGACACTAGCACACCGTTCGAGTTGAGCATCTTTTTGTGTGAATACCGATAGAGAGAGCAGATTTATAGATTAATTCCTAAGATTTGACAGTAAAAGATAAACATTTCTAGATCTACTCGATTTAAATGACGTTGATGGATCTATGGGAAAGGATTCGGGATTTTAATTTTTCACTGTGTCCTTGAATTCCCAATAATTAAGGCACCTTTTCTCTAGTCTTGTCAAAGTTATAGAGAGAATTGCAGAACAAAAAGAAAAATTCTAGAGAGAGAAAGTGCACGGACACCATATGGACGCTTAGAGAGCAACAATGTACAGATGCCTAAAGAGAGAGAGAGAGAGAGAGGAAGAAGAGAGCGTCTTCTCTACCAAGAACTTGTATGGGCATTGGTAAAAGGCACTAGCACACCATTCAAGTTGAGCATTAGTTCGTGTAGATACCGGTAGAGGGAGCAGATCTATAGATCAATTCCTAAGATCCGATAGTAAAAGGTAAATATTTCTAGATTTATTTGATTTAAACGACATTGATGGATCTATGGGAAGGGATTCAGGATTTTAATTTTTCACTGCGTGTCCCTAAATTGCCAACAATTAAGGCACCCTTTCTTGAGTCTTGTCAAAGTTATGGAACATTAGGCTTTGTTGACATTTAATTGCCCTTATTTTGAGTCCTATTAAAGTTTCAATACCTATATAATATTATCAAAGTTCATAGATACTTACCTAAATCCTATTAAGTTAAAGTGCACTTACCTGTTAAACTTTTACTCATAAACATAAGTCCTTGTAAGTTCAAGAGCAGTGATAAGTAGAATCCTTTACAAACTTAAATAAGCGATATAGTATTGTAAGTGATAGAATATCATTACTATCATAATCCACTGAAATTTAGCCCTTGCCACTTCAAAGTTAAGGCATATGCACTTAAGTCCTATCAAAGTTTAGAAGCATTAACCTGAATGTTATCAAAATTCTAACGTTCTTGTTTAAGGTTAGGCATACGTACCTTAGTCATTGATTTTGTCAAAGTTCAAGAATACATACATGAGTCATTTAAAAACTAATTTAAGTTAAGGCACCCTCTATTAATTATTGTTAAAGTTAAAAGATATGTACCTTAGCTTTGTTAAAGTTCAAAGGCCCTAACCTATCTAAGTTTATCACACATACCTTGATCCTAAGTCTTGTCAAAGTTTAAGAACACATACCTGAGTCTTGTCTAGGTAATTAAGGTAACCTTTCTTGCATCTTATTGAAGTTAAGGAACATGTATCTAGGCTTTGTTAATGTTCAATTACCTTTACCTGAGTCCTATTAAAGTTTTGGTACCTATATAGCCAAATCAAAGTTTAAAGATACATATCTAAGTTCTGTTAAAGTGAAGGTGCACTTTCCTTTCAAATCTTAAGACTCATATAAATGAGTCCCTTACATGATTTAAATACGTGATATGGTATTATAAGTGGTAGAATGACCTTACTATCATAATCTATTGAGATTCAGCCTTTGTCACTTTAAATTTAAGGCACATGTACCTAAGTCCTGTTAAAGTTCAAAAGCACATACCTGAATGCTATCAAAGTTCAAATGCTCTTGTTGAGGTTTAGGCACACGTACCTAGGTCATTAATCCTGTCAAAGCTCAAGAACACATATATGTTATCAAAGGTACATGTATCTAGGCTCTATTAATGTTCAATCACCTTTAGGAGTCCTATTAAAGTTTTGGTATCTATATAGCCAAATCAAAGTTTAAAGATACATATCTAAGTTCTGTTAAAGTGAAGGTGCACTTACCTTTCAAATCCTAAAACTCATATACATGAATCCTTTACAAATGATTTAAATACGTGATATGATATTACAAGTGGTAGAATGACCTTGCTATCATAATCCACTGAGATTCAGCCTTTGTCACTTCAAATTTAAGGCATATATACCCAAGTCCTGTTAAAGTTCAAAGGCACATACCTAAATGCTATCAAAGTTCAAATGCTCTTGTTGAGGTTTAGGCACACCTACCTAGGTCATTAATCTTGTCAAAGTTCAAGAACACATATATGAGAGACTTGTTAAAGTTAAAGTGCACACACACCTTGTTTGAGTGGAGATACCCTTTCTATTAAAGTTAAAGTGCACTCACCTGTCAAAACTTAAAACTCATATAGATGAGTCCTTTACAAATGATTTAAATATGCGATATGGTATTGTAAGTGGTAGAATGACCTTGCTATCATAATCCACTAAGATTCAGCCTTTGCCACTTCAAATTTAAGGCACATGTGCCTAAGTCCTATTAAAGTTCAAAAGCACATGCCTGAATGCTATCAAAGTTCAAATGCTCTTGTTAAAGTTTAGGCACATGTACCTAGGTCATTGATCCTGTCAAAGTTCAAAAACACATATATGAGAGACTTGTTTAAATCAAGGTACCCTTTCTTAAGTCTTGTCAAAGTTCTATTAAAGTTAAAGTGCACTTACTTGTCAAATGAGTCCTTTACAAATGATTTAAATACGTTCCATGGTATTGTAAGTAGCAAAATGACCTTACTATCATAATCCACTAAGTTTCAGCCCTTGTCACTTCAAAGTTAAGGCATGTTGTACTTAAGTCCTGTCAAAGTTTAAAACATGTACTTGAATGCTATCAAAGTTTAAATGCTCTTATTAAAGTTTAGGCACACGCACCTTAATCATTGATCTTGTCAAAGTTCAAGAACATATACCTAAGAGACTTGTTTGAATGGAGATGGAGGCACCCTTTCTTGAGTCTTGTCGAAGTTCTGCTCTTAAGGTACACTTACTTATCAAAACTTAAGACTCATATAGATGAGTCCTTTACAAATGATTTAAATACACGATATGATATTGTAAGTGGCAGAGTGTGGTCTTGTTATCATAATCCACTTAGATCTCACTTCAAAGTTAAGGCATATGTACTTAAATTCTGTCAAAGTTCAAAAGCACATACCTTAATGCTATCAAAGTTGACATACTTTAGGCACACATACCTAGGTTATTGATCCAGTCAAAGTTTAAGAACACATACCTGAGAGACTTGTTTGAATAGAGGTACCCTTTCTTAAGTCTTGTTGAAGTTAAGGAACATGTACCTTTACTCTATTAAGTTTAAAGGCCTTTGCTTGTCTAAATTCATCACACGTACTCAAGTTAATAAGTCTTGTCAAAGTTCAAGAACATATACTTGAGTCTTGTCAAAGTTAAGGAATATGGTCCTAGGTTAGTTGATCTTCAATCACCTTTACCTATCAAAACCCAAACTCATAAACATGAGTCATTGTAAGTTTAAAAACAATGATGGGTAGAATACATTATAAATGACTTAATTATGCGATATAATATTGTAAGTGGCAAAGTGAGCTTGCTATCATAATCCATTAAGATTTAGCCCTTGTCACTTCAATCCTTTTTTCCAAATTGAAGTCCTCCATAAAGTAGTTATATATCAGCTAATGCATGCTTACCAAAGTACATTTTAGCAAAGCAAAGGTTAATGGGCAAGTAGATGCATGACTAATCTTGACCACAAGAACATGTTTTACAACCAATTTTTATCAATATGCTTTTTAAAAGACTCAAATGTCAAAGTTTCCAAATTTTTCAATCTACAAAAATTGCATAGAAAATGTACATTTGTTAAAAAACACAAAAATAAAATTATTTTTAAAAATATCATGAAAGAGTAAAAGAAACTTTTAATATTGAACCCAAAAAAGAAGAAGTTAAAGTCCATGTTAATGTATAATGGAAACAAAAGAATATTTTTTAACCACATGTCAGAAGAAAATGTTGCACAACCAATCTTCATCGACATGCTTTCTATAGGACTCAAATGTCAAAGTTTCCAAATTTGTCAATCCACAAAAATTGCATAGAAAATGTACATTTGTTAAAAACACAAAAATCAAATTATTTTTAAAACTATCATGAAAGAGTAAAAGAAACTTTTAATATTGAACCAAAAAAAGAAGAAGATAAAGCTCATGTTAATGTACAATGGAAACAAAAGAATGTTTTTTAACCACATGTTAAAAGAAAATGTGAGTAATATAGTTAATAACACTTAAAAGCAAAATGTTGCATAGAAAAATGTATATTTGTGAAAAATAAAATAAAAATAAAATATTTGTAAAAACTAGCAGGGAAGAGTAAAAGAAAATATAAGATTGTTTCTAACAATGTATAAAAGAAAATTCAAAATAATAAAGTTAGCAAAACTTTCAAGCCAAGAAGGTTATCCATTTAGAGTTTTTGAAATTACTTAATTTTTGGAGATAGAAATGTACATATATAGATTAAAAAAATAAACTTAAAAATAAAAATTTTGTAACAATTGCTATGGGCCCACGCATACACATATGCACACAACTATATAGTATTTTATGCTTTTGCACTAAAACCAAACTTTAACACTTATTGTTGTTTTCAATAATAAAGTTCAAAAATAAGGTTCATGAGTTTGAAAAGTCCTCAAAAGCAAGTAAACACATCAAATTTGAAACATATTAAATATGCCATCATAGAACAATATTTATGTTAATTTTTCAAATCATAGGAGAAACAACCATAAATGTTGGACTTATTATATTTATCAAACAAAGTGATAGATCTTAGTAAGGCAACAACATGGTTGAATTTATGTAATGATAATCTATAAGACTCATTAATTTTATGCAGCAATTGATGGATTATATAAATGCAACAAATTATTGCAAGCAAAACAAAGAAAATTAAGTATTTTTCTTATAAAGTTTAATATTGCAAAACTATGCCAAAAAGAAATGTCATTTAGAAATCATCTTGACAAGAATAAAAAAAGGAAAACAAATTAGAAAAGAAACTCAAGTAATCATCAAAGCTTATTAATGCAAATAATCCACGCAGAGGATATGATATTGTTGATAAACAATTAATTGCCAAGCATAACACCAATGCATAAAAAGAGATATCAATAATCCCAC
This sequence comes from Erythrophleum fordii, assembly GCA_032878935.1. Taxonomy (NCBI): domain Eukaryota; kingdom Viridiplantae; phylum Streptophyta; class Magnoliopsida; order Fabales; family Fabaceae; genus Erythrophleum; species Erythrophleum fordii. The sequence continues at coordinate 10,728,668 of JAVQMF010000032.1, read as the reverse complement.
CAATTACTGCTAAAATGATCTACAAAAAATTATTAATTTGATTAATCATTTTTTTCAAATTTTGTGAAGGATTGTCCCAATTGCACCTTATCATAATTTCTTTAAAAATGACTTTATCAATTTTTAAAAAAAAATCAAGAAAATCCAAATTATGTGTAAACACATTCATAGTGTTTCAGACATGAGATATATAAGCTATGATACTCCAACAAGCATATTATAGTAAATTTGACTTCCTAATTTAAATTGTGTCAACATCCCAAACTATGATGCCAACACCCTCTAAAAAAAAGGAAAGTAAGAGAAGCCAAATGAATAATGATATATAGAAATAAATGATTGAATTATACAAGCAAACAATACATTAACAAGAGTAATACCACTAGACATAATTGGATGCAAGCAACAACTTACAAGTAGAATAGGTATGACATGAGAAACTCATGATTCTACAATAAAATTAGTGTCACCATAGCTAAATACGGATCCCTTGCACTCATTGTGATTAGAGGGGATGTAGTTACACATGTCAAGTTAATAACTTAACATGTTCACCATATGTGCTTTTTTAGATAGATCAAAATATTTAATTATGAGAATAAAAATTTTAATTGTGAGAAAAAAATTATATTTTATATGATAAAACTTATAAGTGATTTATACATACTAAGTTTTCCTTTCGATTCCTATTTAAGAAATTACAATTACACGTGATGATTATAAATTGAAAATGTTTATTATTAAATTTTCAAATTATTTTAAAGGTCAACAGAGAAAACAAAAATTTCCTTTGTTAAAATTTTGTCATTACAATTAAAGTTTTTAAAATGTAATTTTTTTTTTCAAGTTAAAATTTTTATCCTCATAGTTAAAATTATGTTAACATGTACTCACTAGCTTTTCCTCTCACATATTAAATTTTTCTCTCCACAACTAAAACTTTTTATCCCCACAATTATGTTTTAAGCTATAAGCACTTGAGTTACATATCTTGAGTCCATAAAATAACATTGACATATTGATTATGTGTAGCAAATCTAGCAATTAATAATTTAAAACTTGCATCAACTGTTAACACTTAAATTTTTTGGTCACAAAAGAATCTTATAATTTCACTACTAAAAAAACTAGACTTGTGACAAAATAATTCGATACTAAATTTGAAAGTCCATAACTAATTTCATTATTTGAAATTTGAAACTATTATTACAACACAAAATTCAAATGATAATCATGAACAAATTTTGTGGCAGTCCAAACCACCGCTAAAACCATGCTATTTTTTTGACAAATTTAGCATGCATATGATAATCATGAACAAACTAGAAGAAACAAATTCAAATTAAAAACAATAAGAGTATGCAAACAGGTTTTAACATGCTTTCAACAAATATTCCTGAAACCAAAATCTCATAATAAACCATGCAAATATTTAGTTTCCATCAATAGTATATTATCATTTATACCCAAATACTCCAACCATACCTTGCTTATGTATCTTTATTAAATAAAACTAAACTTCCAAAATATGTATATTTGGAAATATATATTAAAAACAAATATAGGTTAAAAAGAAATACCTAATTAACAAGGGTTAGAAAACATTTATCGTAAACATGGAAAAAATAGTAGAAAAACTATGAGAAAATAATACAAATGGTGACACATTGTTTGAAGTAAGAACGAGTTGAATAGACACCTTAATCTTTTTCCTCAATTTATCATTTCCCTTCAATAGAATGTGTGCTAAAATGAAGGATGATAAAAATATTAACCATCCTATTGTTAACACTAGAACCTCGCAAGTTTAACTAAAATGCATCACATGGCCACAAAAATGGCAGTATAGGATTTCATTAACATAAAATGTAGCAAAGAGAAACTAACAGACCAAATAATAAATATTATTATTAAAAAAAGAGGATTTGGATAAAATGAAAGTTATAATTCAAAACATTATCTTTATAGTCATTTCTTAATAATGTTAATCTTAAAGTGTATGTCTAAAAGCAAAAGAAGCATTGCATAATAGCTAAGAAGAATCTACAATAGTAAGAATTTTTAGTTATTACATCATGCTGGGAAAAATTGTATCAATGGATTGGACATAGTGCATCACATTAAGACTTTAAAACTTCCTAAATTGTATACATCTCGTTTGGTCCTATATATTAATCTTTATTGAAATTAAAGCTTTTAGACATAGATTGCTGTAGGCTTATTCTTTAAGATTGAGAGGAAGATCTTCTATAAAAAAATTCCTTACCTACCTCTGTTGCTTTTTACACTCTATATTCTCAAAACTTTATGTCTCCTTTTAATTAGAAAAAAAAATAGAAATTTATAATTCCTAATTATGTCTTCCTATCTTCTTCCTCAAATTCTAGACTCCACTAATACCAAAAGTGGAAAAATCCTAAAAGGTATCCTTTATAGATAGAGATAGAACTAATGGAATCATTCCATTACTAATGACCTTATTCATACAAACCCCTCTTCTTGTCATCTTGTGATGCCTTTCTCATCCACTTTTCATAGCTGTTGAGAGCTAAAATACATCTTAATCTTAATCTATGAAAATGAATTTAGTTTAATAATACTTTTCACTAATTTCTTTCATTTTCTTCTTGTCAAAGGATCAAGTGAGCTTAAGAATTGAATAAAAAATAATAATATTAAGCATTATAAGCATTGCAATATTGATAACCTTTCATATTGAACACTTTTTTGGAATGATAACATGAAATGACAGTAATTATATAAAGTAATCAATAATTCCCCACAAGATAAAAAAAGTGTCAATAATACTACAAGCCTCAAACTCGAAATTTGTCAATGCCATATTTAACAATTTTGTCGCTATATATTATTGCATTATGTTTGTTCTTATATGTAATATAAGAAATTAAAGTTTCCTATATTGCTTATATTTGCCTCTTAAAATGAGCCCTAGCTATTCAAACTTCCCATTTGGATAAGTATATTTTGGTTTGTACTTAAGATGCATTTTACTCTCAAAATATAATAATCAAGAGTGTAGAAATGATATTATTTAGCTACAATGCTTCTAAATAGAGTTGGATATCCATAACCAAACAACATTTAGGTAAACTTTGTTTTAAGTGCTTATCATTAAATTTTTAAATACAATTGTAATATTTAGTTGAATTTTTTTTTACAAGAAATCTAGTTATACAATGTTGAACAGTTTACCAATATCTAAAAATATCTAAGTTTTAGCTAAAGTAATGAAATTGGGAGAAGTATGAAAGATATTAACCAAAACTGTGAAGCGAGGGCAAGAAGGATAAGGAAATGAGTAGCTTTACCCCAATCCTCACAAAGAAAAAATAAGATGTCTTGTCATATGGACAATCATTCCAACCAAGATAAAATCTATCTTATATATGGCATGAGTATCATAGAGACATTTGGTGATATTTAGTAAGGCAACGACTTCACCATTTTGCACAATAAATAGGTTCCTAAATTTACTTTCCAAATAAAAACAACAAAATATATTTCATTTAATGAATTACCATACAGCATATTGATATTCATCTCAAAATTTTATATGTAAAAAATTTTTAAAATATGGGAGCTAAGATATATATAAAATTTTTGTTTACAAGCTGAGGAGCTCATGCTCTTGATCTAAATTTTTTCATTTAAGATTTGTGCTTCCTTTCCTAGCCCTGTCACCTTTAGCTTAGAAAATCTCTTTAAAGTAAGCACATTTTTCTACCAGCCAACCATATTCATATACCAAATCACCTTAGTGAAGGCACATATACCTTTGGCTTAGAATATCTCTTTAAAGGGCTTTTTCTTTCACTAAAACCATGGGTTCTTTGAAACTAATAAAAACAAACTCTTAGCCTGAAGATCAGTCATGTTTGTCCTAAAATATTTAAAGGAATTACAAGCACAAATCTAATTACAAAACATCTTTTATAAGATTTTCCTATTATTGTATATTTACATTACGAGTACCCACTCACATAATTAATATATAAAAGAAGGCCTACTGAGTAGTGAAATAATAAACAAGCTCATTAATATGCTTACTCATCTTACCCAAATGTAGAACTGTAAAAGACGAGTCTCCAAAGTAATATTTTCAAGCCACCTGATAATACAAAGTAAAGAAAATTAAGAAATAGAAAGTAGAACAATTTATGGATCCATTAAAGCAACTGCCAAAGGGAACTTCAATAATAAAGGCAAAGAACACATACCCAAAGGGGATCAATGAGTAACTTTGAAGTTGCTGAGTGAAATTTCACAAGCAAATGTAAACACTTAAAAATTAATAAGTAAAATCTTTAAGATCACTCAAAATAATAAAAAATACTTCACATGCCACGCTTGTACATTTTGAAGATGTGCTTCCTACAACAAAGAAAGAACAAGAATGAGAAAAAGGAGAAGAAAACTAAGTGTGGGTGTTATTGGAATCCATGAGGTGCAAGGGTCAGGTTTGTTGTAAGAGACCTTGTCGAGATTATACATATATTTGTACAACAAATATCCAACCTAGAAAAGAATGATAAAAATGAGATTTTCTTACTTGTCATATTATTCTAAATTAGAAAATCATTAAAGCAATAACATAAAAATCAAATTAAGTCTTGTGACTCACAGATACAGAAACTAAAACAATGCTTTATTTGATTTTGCATCTCCTCTTGGTTTCACATTCCTCTAATTTTTTCATCCCTTTCTCAACCTAATATGGTAAAATGTTTGTGTTAAAATAGTAGGATATAGAATGAAACAAGACCCACCACACAAACTAATGGGATTACACTTAAAATAGGCATATATCTTTCCAATTATCCAGATACAATGATTATATCTAAAACTGAAATGCCACTAGTGCATTTGAGGGAGATCTGGTTTTCTGGATCAAAAAGACCATTATGCACTTCCGGTAAATAGTATATTGTCTTATGTTTTGAAAAAGACAAAGCAAATTTAAAGTTTCCTGCATACTACAGATTGAAGAGAGCTAAAGTATCTACACCTTAAAAAAAATAAAGTCTTATTAGCAATTTCTACCTATAAGGAGAGAAAGATAATAAAATCATTCAAACCAAAGCCTATGACAATAAAATTGTAGGAAAAAAAATTAATCTTTGTTGCAAATCTACAAAGTTCACTTGCAATAGAAGTGGTAGCCAACAGAATCAAGGTTAAACTAATATTAGAAAACTTCAAGATAAGATGATTACTAACCTAAAAAGAGCACAAAAATAGACTCCAGATTAAGTTAAAGACCCTATGAATTTCCCAAATCAAGATCACCACAAGAAAGCATGCCAAAATCTTTACAGTTATCACCAAACTTATCTCATTATACTTATTATATATACCCAACACTCCATACACCATGAAAATAAAAAGCATGTGCATTGATCATACATAATAAATCATATAGTCATTGTTCAGAATAATACAACAAAAGACCACAAGGAAAATAAGACGCCACATCATCTTCAAGAAAGATTGATGAGTGAGAGATATCTTGTTTATGCTAAAAGTGGGTGGTGCAAATTAAGAATTCTATATCACCTAAGAATTCAGAACACATATTGCATTGTAAATCTCTATTACAGCAAAATAATGGTACATTAGACAAAGGACTTGAAGAAAGAGAACATAAATATAATTGCAATCATGAACAAACATAATAAAATGTGCCTAATAGGTAATAAAACAGATTAGAAAGAAGTTTTAGGTATATGAAATATGATAGGCCTAGCTTGCTTGTACCAGATCCAACTTAGATTCATTTCTATAGCTTAAAATCTTAATTTCGACCTAATATCATCCAATAGTTCCACTACTCCACAATTTCTTCCTACTACAATATAATAATCCATAAGCTAGAGAAACGCCAAAAAAATATGAAATTTAGCGAAATATCCACATTAAGAGTTGCTAAAAAGAAACAAACAAATATATAGTAGTATATAAAATTTGTTCAAGGCCAAGCAGATATGTAGCATCTTCTGTCAATTAAAAAAAAAAGGAAAAACAAGAATTCATTACAAATGCCCAGGATTTAATTCATACCATGATTTAAAGACATAGCACACAACCACTCATCTACAAAAAAAATTATCTAATTTGGTGCATGTATGTGTTCTCAAGTTAAACATCCTTCGACAAGTCAAATAAATATTACTGCTCAAAAAGTGCATAAAGTATGAAGTGATGAATTATGAACTAAACTAAGTGTTAAAGATTAAAAAGTGAAAATTATATCAAAGTGAAGCATTTTACAACATAACAACTTTTAAGATTCTATAAAAAGATTGGTTTGCTAGATAATAATATTAGTTACACCTTACTGCAAAAGTGGATGGAAACATATGGATTTGAATTAGGGTACCTTAGTGGAATCTCTGAATACATTAATGAGGTCACATAAATAGAAATAAAATAAAATAAACCCAAATTTCAACGTAGAAAAAAATGTAAATGCATTGTCTAAATGCTTAATGCAATTTGAGTTACCTACGGACTAAGCACTTACATTGCCCTCAATATCATTTGGGTTTTTAATGAGAAGGAGTCATCCGTGGTCAGAAACCTAGATAGATGTAAAAAGGTAAAAGCCTTTAAAATAGAGGAATAAAACTTAAAAGAATCCCTTGGCATTGTATATGTTTGAAAAAGACCTAGTCAGATTCAATTTGATGGATGAAGCATCGAATTTTGCTAATATTGATCTCGTAATCCCTGCTTTCAACAAAACAGCCCAATCATCTTCCTTTAATTGTCTCCTTCCCCAATTCATCAAGATTAGTGTCTGAATGACTGAAGTTCAAGAAGATGTTTTATTAAGTATCAAAAAACATTAGTAGATAACTCATTCTCTTGTCTTCCATATATAAAAACTTTAGAAAATAAGAGATTAAGTTTTAAAATTGGTAATGAAAAACAAAGAAGTGCTTCTAAGCTCAAAGAAATAATTAAGAACTTTAGATCCATTTCATTTGCTTAAAAAAACTAATAGCAACTTATATGAAATAAAAGTTATAAACATTTCATCTATACTAGTAGGTGTTTAAGCTCAATATGCATTGTTTCTAATACCAAAATCTTATTATAGCTTTTTAGTAGTTTTGATTTGATTACTGCAACAGACATTAAGTGTTCATGTCTATCAAGATCCATAAACACCTTCAAGCCATTTCCAAAGTCCAAAAAGCTTAAGGCTTTAAAGGAAGCATCTAGTTGTTCATGAAATCTTAAATTTTGTTGTCTTTTTTTTTTTGAATATATTGATGCACAATCTCTAATTTCATATTAATTGTTTAAACTAAAGGCCAGATACAATATCAGATCTATAAGTACAGAGAATATAACAGACTTGATACTCAATTTTAGGATCACTAAAGATCCCCAGTCACTTGCATCATGAGGCCTCTTAAAAGAATTTTGTCTTTGCCAATGTAGATTACATCATTATAGTTGTGATATTATCATGTATCACCATCTGAGTTTTAGGAATATGTATACCTAAACTATTGGACTTATCAAATGCAAAATGAGTGTCCTTATCCTTATTAGATTATGCTTGAAATTATAGTCTAGCAGAGAATAAAGAAATCTTAATCTTTAGACCTATAATATACCACGGATATTCAAAATACATATGTTCTTGAACAATTACTAGGAAGCACAGAAATAGGCCATCTTTAACTTCCTAAACATATTCTTTGTGACCTATTTAAGTGCACTACAATCAATAAATGTTAAGCACCTTCTGCGTAATCACACAAAATATATCATACATGAATATTCTGTTGGAGATTGTGCCCTAGGCCAATCATTGTATTGCGAACATTGTTTATTATTACGAAATAAGAGTTTTCTTTTTATTACATTATTATATTATTTGCATGTTTATATATAATAATATCCATGGATAAATTATTTTTTGAATTATCCAAAATGTCCCTAATCAATCATCCCTGTGGGAACAACGATGAATTAAGATTAGTATGATTTTGATTGATTAAGTGTTAATCATATATGATGATATGAATCAAAATTATAGGCGTGTGTTAGAAAACAGGACGCTGGATAGACCCGTCATGAGATAAGTTACATGGATTAGGTCATAAATTTATCTCATATATAACTATGTCATTGATCCCTTGGACCTGAGATCACCATAGATTCCTACATGAAGGACACTGTACTTTGGCATAGTCTAATGTCACCTTTAACCGGGTGATTATAAAGACTATGATCAGGTATAATGAAATTCATGCAGAGGAAGATGAGTGGTCAAGATAGAATTTGTCCCTCTAATTAATAGAGAGAGATATCTCTGGGCCCCTCGATGAGTTTGACTGAGAAATGCATGGCCATACTCAAATGGAAAGGGAAATCTTATATCAGTCTGCTGGGAGATCGAGAAAGTTATGATCGAGCAAGTTGAGAATGACATTTCCATGTCTCATACTCGATCTAGATATCGTGTGACAAAAGGGATATGATAGGGTTATAAGATAGGTTACATCGGATCACCGATCCCGTATGATTTGGGTAGTCACAATGTCTTGCTAGAGGCCGCTTGTGATTTGTGGGTCAAACAGTGTAGTTGGCCCACTGCCAACATCATATGGGCCTGCAGGGTCGCACACAAGAACGGACCAACTCGAACCAAAATGTCCACATTCATTGAATCAGAAATGTGTCTAGATTCAATGAATATCTAGGATGGAGGAATTATTTATATATATATATAAATAATTAAATTCGAAATATATTATATATTATATATATATATTATATTTGATATTATATATATATATGGATTAATTTAAATTTGATTCTATCAGATAGATTTAAATTTAAACTAATCAGATAATTTAAATTTGATTATATCAGATAGATTTAAATTTAAACTAATCAGATAATTTAAATTTGATTCTATCAGATAGGTTTAAATTTAATTCTATCAGATAGATTTAAATTTAAACTAATCAGATAATTTAAATTAAGCTCTAGATATTGTTAGTTTAAATTTAAACTATAGGATAGATTTGAATTTAAACTAATAGATATATTTAATTAATTTTGATTAATTAAATATATCTAAAACTCTATAAATAGGGGTTTCCATATTAGAAAAAATGAGATACATAGTTAAAGCTAGAGCTACCTCCAAAATCCTTAGAGAGAGAGACATCGTACGGACGTCGTACGGAATTGTACGAAAACATCGTACGGACTGTACGGACAGATTGCTAGCACATTGCTTTGAGTTGCTGAACCCCGTTCGTGTGGATACCAGTAGAGGGAGCTGATCTGCGGTCAGTTCCTGTGATACAAATAAAAGCAAACAACAAACTCAATCGGAAGAAAAAAGGTAATTCTCTGAACCTATTCAGTTTAAGTAATTTTGGCGAATCCTTGGTGGGAATTGGGATCAAAATTTTTTAATGTTTCCGCTGTGTGCCTCCCATAATTCCCAACATATTCCTGTCCTACATAAATTACAAAGTAAAAGAATGCTGTTTTACAACAACACCCTTCAAAATCTCCATTCTCTGCCTTACTAAAACTTCTAAATTGAGAGAACCATATTGCTCATCTCATTATAACTAGCTTCTACAAGTTCACTTCATTATCTCCATTTTCTTCAATCATTAAGACTCCATCCCCACTCTGTCAATGTCTGTTAACGACCACCCTTTCCCAACATCCACCCTCCCCTAAAAGATGTCCCTGTATAAATGGGGTTGGTGTATACATGATCCCTAGTATTTCTTCTATTTTCTTTCAACTATAAAAGTGTCTCTTTAAAACAGCACAAAAGCAAATATAACAGAGGTTAAGACAAAAAAGAGTTACTGAAAATTTTTTTTGGCCAATAAAAGCTACTGGAATTGGAAGAATTTAAAGGGGTAAAAAAATATCATCAGCACATCTTAAGGGAAAAAAAAAAAGGCTAACGCAAAAAATCTTAGATTAAAATTTCTTTATTCAATCCACAGGTTACTGGTATAACAGCATTGTTTTCCATAGATTGATTATCATAGCTTTCTGCAATTCCAATTGCTTCTAGTGTTTGAACATCAGATAGAAGAAGAAAACAGTAAGAGAGGAAGTCAATCTCCAGTTTTAGCAGAGAATCCAACAAATTTTTAATTTTAAATTAGCAAAGGAAAAATCGACAATGAAGAGGAATATTTGAACTAATACTAGCATTAGTCTTACCTTTTTCCCTGCGGTATTTGACAGCAAAAAGTTCTTTTGTCCAAAATTCCATGAACCAAGTTCCTCCAATGGCTCAGAAACAGAGAGAGAAACAGAAAATATTGTAATATGAACTACAAGGTCAGATTGTGTTAAAATGTCTACATCATATTTTTGTTTCAAAGGATCCACATGCCTCCAGAAAAACCTCGAGGAAGGGATACAGAGAGTGTTTCAAACCTCTAATGTTCCATGAGAGTATGATTATTTCGTTCGGGAGTGGGCACAGATCATCCCCATTCTAATATGCTCTCTGTAATTTCGTCTGCGCATCTCCTTGTTTGAGCTCTTGCGTTTGAAAGAAAGAGTTTTCAGAGCTTGTCTGAGCCGGCTATGGTCTCTCTCTGACGATATTTCTCTCGACGTAATAATTCCCATATCCGAGGCTGAGTTGCTTTCTCGCATCTGCGGTGAGGGCCGGTGCAGAAAAGACTGGAGAGAAAGAATATCAATAAGAAATATTAAAAGAAGAAGAAGAATGCTAGTTAATTTTAACTAACAAACATACGCACACAAAGGCTGAATCGCGAAGAAAAAAAACTCCACTCATTTTCTCTGGCCAATTTGAATGGCTTTGTTCGTAGTTTGAAACAGATACTCATCGAGGAAGAAGCAACGTTAATGGAGAAGGAATTTCTGCTCAATGTAGCCGTTTAAATCTTCTATTTTTGAATTATATAGCTGTTGAACCACTAATTACATAGTTAACGGAAACTAGCCGTTTGAAAGAGAACTTGGTACATTCAAGTTCTAGCCTTCACGGTCAGGTCTCGAAATTCTGGGGCAGTTAATTTAATTGATTAAATAGTTTTTTTCAGAGAATTAATTCAAAATTGATTAAAAAAAAGAGAAAAGAATCAAGGCATAAAAACCATTTTAGCAAGAAATAAAAAGTTACAAAAAATTTTAATTTTCAATAACTGGTTATGAAATAGTGTATATCTTTTGAAAAAAAAATTATTCCTTTGATTTTTTTTAATTTTTCTTATTTTTAATTTAGCTAAACTTCTATTTTAAAATTTGATAAATAACCTATTATATGCTATCTTAATGTTTTAAATATAAATGACTAAAAAAATTTAACTAGGATTACTTTTGGTCACAACAAATAGTCATTAGAAATAGAAAATTTTAAATAAATACTATTTATTAAAATTAAATATAGAAATATATTAAAACCTAACTTAAACTTTGTACGTTGCAATTTATGGTATGGTTAAAATTGATATCAACAATAAATAAATCAATAAAATTAGAGATAACAAAAAAGTTGGGATTGGGGTGAAAGGTCATCCTTGCTCTTTGTTATGATCAGTCTTCAGTTTTCTTTTTTTAATTATTTTCTCTCTTTGTTTCAACTATATCAATCACAAGTAACATTTTATTATATAAAAAAATTATATTAATCTATACCTAATTCAATTTTTTAATTTATAAAAAATCATAGTTAACCTTAATTTAATACTTCGAGTGTAATATTTGCTCTATCTTTTAATTGGGATATAAAGTTTAACTTTAATCATATTACTAAAATATCCTTCTCATTATTTTATATACCCATTTTACCCTTTAATATCTCTCACACTGCCCCTCCTCCAATTCTCCGATCCAAAATCATATTTTAAAGTTAATTGGTGATTAGAAATTCAAATGTGTGTACTAATATTAAAGAAAAGGGTTTAGAATTCCAATTTTTGGTAGCTGGCTAAGGTTGTGGAGAATCAAATGTAGAGGAAAGTAAAATATATACTTATAAAATAATAGAAATTATATTTTAGTAATTTTACAAGATAATATGATTTATATTGCAATAAGCCTAATAAATTAGAGGGTCAATGTGATTTTTTATGGGGACATTATAATTTGAAGGCACAAATAAGTGGAAATTTCCCTAAATAAAATAATTAATTCAATGAATAATTTCAACAGCATCGATTCCCTTCAATTTTTTATTTATTTAGTAAAATGCAATTAACGGAAACAACTATGAATTTCGTAAGATTTTTACTCTTATATCCTTGTTTTTGTGCAAAGATGAACTCTATTGTAGAATAATTCCAATGGGAAATTTAACTAAAACTATCATAATCATGAAACAGCCATAAATTTGATTCTTTAAACAATTATCTTCTCTGCTATTATGTTTGATTCTATCTTTTCTAGTGCCTCCTTAAATACAAACAAGAGGAACTAGTAATAACAAGTGTTCGGTAATACAATGACTTAAACAGGACACAGGTGTTCATATCATTCGGAGTTCAATAATTATCGCTTATATCCAAGGGGTAGCGGACCTCTAGTAATGTAAGAGTTCAATCTTCACTTATATCCAAAGGGCAATGAACCTCTAATAATGAAAGATTTATCATGCAACTTTGTAATAGCAGTGGCGATTTCAAGCATTGCTTAAAAAATCGGACCGTATCGGATCGGTCGATTCGACCGGGAACTGGTCTAATCCAGTTAAATCAAAAAATCGGTCAAACAAAGAACTGGTCAAATTGGTCAAAAATTGGCTGAACCGGTCAAACCGGATCGGCTGAAAACCGGTTTGAACTGGTCAGTCCAATTTTTTTTTTTTTTGAATTTTTCTTATATAATATGATAGTTTATGTTAAAGAAATTTGATAAATTAAAAATAGAAAATACTAAAAAGAAGAGGAGATTGAAATATAAAAAAATTAAAAAAAAGATAAGATAAAATAAATAAATAAACATATAGTTAGTTATTTTTTATCTTTTCTTTTCATTATATCTCATCTCTTGGTAGTATTTCCCTTAAATATAGAAATGTTTGGCGAAAATTATTATTGTTTAATGATAAATAGAATTTTAATATAATTTAGAACTTCAAAAATTTAATATTAAATACTATTAACTTTTAATTATGGATAGTTTTTGTTTTTCAATTAAAAAATAATCTCTCAAATATTTTAAAAAATATTGAGTTAATAATTAAATATTTAAAATTTACTCATATTTGTTTGTTATATTAAAAGTTTAATATATAAAATTTAAAATATATATTTAATTATTACATCTTCGACCACGGTTCGACCAGTGAACCGTGAACCAGTGATTTCACCGGTTCAATGACTAGTCCGATTTTAAAAATATTGATTTCAACCATCATAGAGTTCATTTTTTCCACTCTGATTTCTACATCAATAATTTTTTCTCTAGTTTAATATTCTTCTCTTCAATATTTGTGATGGCTAGTTTGAGCATAAAAAAACTTGATCAGATGTTATGAATCCGAAAGCAACCATATAAATTGATAATTTAAATTTTGAATTATTTTGTGTGGTTTTAATTTCATAAATTAATTTATAAACAAGTTTAGTCTTAACAAACAATCATTACAAATTAATCTTTGCAAACTTTTGGCATCCCTATATTATTTAATTAAAAACTAATATAAAACAAATTTTTTATTTTCAATTTAAAATAATGAATATCTTCAGTGATCATCACACTCCTTGAATGACCACCCATTTAGACTCAAGCTTCATAGTTTCAACTTTTTGTGGCCAGAATTATTGGCTTTCAATTTCAGGTAAAGAATTTTCTTAATACAGGATAATAAATCATTAGAAATTAGTCAAGTTAAAGAGGTAGTTAAGTAAGAGTATGTTCTAATCATTTTAGGAAAATTACATTGAAGGATTCAAATTTTAAAAAATTTACAATAAAAACTGAAATCATCCTCAAACACTAAAGTTATGAGATCTATTGTTAGAGTTTAAGAAAATTATTATTGGATTTTAAGAAAGGCAAACTTTGGTAGTATAATTTCAATTTGTAAAGTTTTTTTAATTGTAAATTTTACAAAACTTGTCTTAAATATAATTTTTTTTAAGTGAGAAAACATTGTTTTAAAGTGATTGTGCAAATGTAGGTAGCATCATTTCCTCTCTAAAGCTAAACTATTTTCCCCTTGAGCTTGAACTTCATGATATACTCGCATCAAGTACACAAAGAAAGCATAATCATTTTTTTTTTATAAAAAATAATGCATTATTGATTTTTGTTTTTGGTTAATTTTATGTTGACAAAGTCTTGTTCCCAAAATGGTGTACTTCTTCAATGGCATGACGTAATTATGATTTTAATCTTAGAGTGTTATTAGGATTAAAATTCACATATTTGGCCTTTAGGATATATCATTCAAGTTTTATCTTTAAAAATTGTATAAATTGAAATTCACTCTTCAATTTCTTTTACTAACTCAAAAAAAGAATAAATTGACCTAAAAAAAAAAAAGAGGACTCAATTGTACATAATAGTTTGCAGAGGCAACATTGATGAGTGATATTTTTTAAGGATCAAACTATAAATTTTGTCAATATAAAACAATGACTATGTTGGCACTGCAGACTTGAAGAGTCTACAGAAGGATGCAAACATGACTCCAAAGTACTTCCCATGATCAAAAGCTTAGAAGAGACTAATGTTTAATAGTCCTGCTTGGAAGCAAATAATATTTTCTTGTAGCTGAGAAATGAAATGTGAAACCTTGAAGAAATAATGTATTGTGATATTTATAACAAGTTGTAGCGAACGTCACAAAGCACCAGTGATAAAAAGAATAGAAAAAGATATGTAAATTTAGAAGTAGACCCTTAAATGTGGTTCATGAATGTGTAATAGAATTTATCTTCAAATTTTATTAAGAAAATTTAATCATAAGTTTCTTATTGGTAGATCAAAATTTGAGAGATTTTGGAACGTCTCACTAATGATCAAGCTTGACATGTGGTGACTGCATCCATTGCAATTAAAATAGTGACTACATGTGATTTATATTCCACCATAGCTATAGTAATTTATTTCAAACTATATAACATAAATTATGATAAGCAATATAATTTGAGCAAAAGGGATTAACAAACTATTATGTTTGAAGTTATAATTACTTAAGTTACATGTATTGAATCCTTAAACTAGCATTGATATATTGATTATGTGTAGTAAATATAGCAATTAAAATTTAAAAATTGGATCAACCTTTTTTGCCTTAGACACTTCATTTATTTGGTCATAAAAAGAATATAAAATTTCACTATTAAAAATACTGGTTTTAATGATGGAAGAATTCATTACTAAATATGAAAATCCATCACTAATTTCAAAATCTAAAATTTGACACTATTATTGCATCACAAAATACAAATGACATATGCATATTTTAGTGGCAGTTTAAACTACTATTAAAGCCATGCTACTTTTTTTTTGACAAATTTAACATGAATAAAATAATCATAAACAAACTAAAAGAAACAAATTCAAATTAAAAACAATAAAAGTATGCAAATAAATTCTAATGTGCTTCCAATGAATATTCCTAACAATCAAAATCTTAAGATAAACCATTTAAATCTTTAGTCTCCATCAATAATATATTATCATTTATACCCAAAACTTTAAATTTATGAAAATTGATGTGCTAACTGTAACACCATAATGTATTAACCATGATTATCCATCATTTAAGCTTGATTCCATATAATTCTCAAAGAAAAGATTGAAATCATGGCATTCTAATGCGTTATGTTGGGGTTTAAATGACCATACTTCACCCTATGGATCCTATGCACCCGTCAATCACATTCTCTACTCAAACTCTATTTATACAACTCATACATAGCATAAAACAATCATGAATCATGGATATGAGGCTAAAAACCAGAAAAATACAAATTCTCACATGGGTCCAAAAGTCAAATTTTTGGCTCCAATTTTGGAAATTCTTAATTAATTCCACGAAAATCCAATCTATGCATTCTATACCAATTTGGGAAGCTACAGATATTAACTAAAGGTGAAAAATAGTTCCAAGCCAATCCAAGAGCATTCAGATTGCAAAAATCAATCAAACAGTAACATGGGTCTAGAGGTGCACCTGGAATAGAACAATAACTTCAAAATTTCATATCTCCCTCTCTAGACATCCAAATGAGGTGCTTCCAATTGGTACAAGTAACTGGGAAGGTCTAATTTCCCCCTGTATTCATGGCAATTGGATATCATTTGACTTATGATGACACAGATTCATTTTAGAACCAATTGCATAGTACACTGACCAAAAATAAAAAAAAATTTAACTTCAAAAATTCACCAAAAATTTCATAAACCTCTAAATATTCTGCACTTTAACTTCTCAAAAAGCTCTAGATTCATAGACCTCTAAATATTTTACACTTTAAGTTCTCAAAAAGCTCTAGAAAAGACCTATAAGTATGCTAAGTGTTAAACCAAGAAAAAGTCATTTGGTCAAATCTTGACGTAACTCACGAATATGGTAAATTTAATATCCTATATGGGTAAAAAATGGTTCAAATGGCTTCTTAAATGCTCTACCACCTCTTAGACAAGTTTTTAAGCATAAACACAACATATAAGAGTTGCCTAAATGGTCCAAACTATCACACATCTCAAACTCACCATGCTACAGGCAAGAATGCACTACTACATACAAGCTACCAAGTGACTAAATCTCATATTTCCATTACTTTAGTTCTATAGATGGTTTACACATCATTTATACATACTTTCACACTTGCTCAAATATTTATATCTCAAAAATAACATGTACATATAAATATTGACGTCTCTTTACATCAAATGCCATACGAAACTATACAAAATGACAAGAATAGCTTTTCAAGCTTCTTAACTTCCACTTTAGTCTCTTTGAGCTCCACCTAATATGTTAAGATGGGAGAGAGAAGGGGGTGAGATTTATGGAACTCAACATGCACTCATTCAAGGAAGCAATCAAGGCATATAAACATGTCAAAGCATGTAAGTAAGCATCCAACCATTAAAAATCATTCAACACATGATTTACATGCCATGAAAATCATATTAATGCCAAGAATAAGCTCTAGGATTTTGGTCTAGCCTTAACCTATTTTGGAGACTTTTGGATTGGCTTCATCATTGATTTAAGGACTTTTGACTTAGCCACACACATTCATGAGACTTTTGGCCTTGTCTCACTTATTCCTAAGGACTTTTGGCTCCACCTCATCCTTTAAGAGTAATTTCACAATCTAAAACATAAGTATATTGGTACCAATGCAACAAGGTAATATCAAATGGCATGTCTCATAATACAAGTGCATGCACAAGCATACAATGACTGTCATACATCCAAGAATGCAACAAGAAAGAGTAAAGAGTTACTTTGCAAGCCAACACAATTCTTCCCTTTTACTTTCTCTTCCCTTCCTTGGTCTCACAACTGCAACTAGATGGAGCTTGATCTCTTTGGCCTAGACACAACATATAGTATGTAATTACTCTCTTAGAACAAGCCAAAGCATCAACCATATATTTAAGAAGCATACTTTATCTATGTTTTTATAAAATGTCTAATGAAGCTTCTAAATTTTCCTTAAAGGGAAAGGCACTTGGGAAAGCTCCCTAGGAGTCTTGCAAACCCAACCAAACACTTATATAGACTAGAGAATTCTTAGACAAAAATCAAATTTTACAAAATGCTTAAGAATCCCTATGGTTCCTATCTTGAAGTTCACTAGCTTTTCTTCCACTTAATTTGCATTTTCTAGCTTCCCACATTCTAATTCATAAGTTTCATACTTGTTCTAGGTCAAAAATTCCTCCTTCTCTGAAGCTCTCAAGTTGGTAGAACCAACATAAACAAGAAGCAAAGAAGAAGAAGCAAAGTTACATAGATATCTATCTTGAATTTAAGCCTTCTTCAAGAGTGTTTCGCTTTGCCTTAGCATTCCCTTTGAATTTTTACTCTCCCTCCTCTGAGCCAAGTTCAAAATAGAGCCAATTTAACAACCAAAACTATAGAAAGAGAGGGTGAGAGAAGAATAAGATTTCAAGAAGGAAAGCTATAAAAATCTCAAGTTTCTCTCTCCTTCTCCCTTAGTCTTAAGTAGAAGAAATGTCGGTTAAAAGAAAAGAGAGACTCTTAGGGTCTTTAAGAAGTAAAAATCCACTTTTTCACGCCTTTTCTAGATCAATTCTCACTATAGCGAAAAATAACCCTCGTTACGATGAGCACTTATCAATCCTAGACCCTTATTCTCGCTACGACGTGCTATTGTGAGAAACCGCCTAGATTTTGTATGGGATGCATAAATTCGCTATAGCAAACTTCATCCTTGCTATGGCAAACAGGTACATTCGC
Organism: Erythrophleum fordii; assembly: GCA_032878935.1. Taxonomy (NCBI): domain Eukaryota; kingdom Viridiplantae; phylum Streptophyta; class Magnoliopsida; order Fabales; family Fabaceae; genus Erythrophleum; species Erythrophleum fordii. Next base: position 10,710,220 of record JAVQMF010000032.1, on the reverse strand, counting down.
TATAGCTAATTGGCTTCTTGCTATAGCGAACTGATATATTCGTTATTGCTAATAGAGATCTTAGCTATAGCCAACAGATTTAGAAAATTTTTAGAAATCTTGGATGTTACACTAACCATACTGACCATACCTTGCTCATATATCCTTATTAAGTAAAATTGACTACTAAAAAGGTGTATGTTTAGAAATCTATATTGAAAACACATGTAGGTCACCAAACACAACATTGTATCAACTTAATTAAAAAGAGATACCTGATTCACTAGGGTTGGAAAGTAACTTGTCCCATGCAGTCCTTTGCATAGAGCATTCATCAATCAAACATAAATAACTGAAGCACTTGTAGTGAATATGGAAAAAACATTAAAAAAAACTATGACAAAATAATAATATAAACTGTGATAAAATGGTTTGAAGCAAGAATGAGTTGAATAGACACCTCAATCTTTTTTTCTCAATTTATCATTTCCCTTCAATAGAAAGTGCACCAAAATAAAGGATGATAGAAATATTATCCATCCTATTGTCAATGCTAGAACCCTACAAGTTTAACTAAAATGCATCACATGGCCACAAAAATGATAATATAAGAACTCATTAACATAAAATGCAGCAAAAGAGGCTAACAAGCCAAAGAAAAAAGTTTAAAAAAAAAAAAGAGGAATTAGATAAAATGAAAGTTAGAATTCAAATCTATCTTAACAGTCATTTCTTAATACTATCAATCTTAAAGTATATGTCTAAAAGCAAAAGAAGCATTTTATAATAGCTAGAAAGAATTTATAATAGTAAGAATCCATAGTTACTGCATCATGTTAAGAAACATTATATCAATGCATAAGATATAGTGCCAGAAAAAAGGAATTAGATAAAATGGAAGTTAGAATTCTAATCATATCCTATTAGTCATTTATTAATACTGTCAATCTTAAAGCTTATGTTTAGAAGCAAAAGAAGCATCTTCAAGAATTCAAAGTTACTGTATTATGCTGGGAAAAATTATATCAATGCATAGATATAGTGCATCACATTAAGACTTTGAAACTTCCTGACTTGTATACATCCAGTTTGGTCCTATATATTAATCTTAAATTGAGATAAAGATCATATGTCAAAAATTCCTTACCTACTTTTATTGCTTTTTGTACTTTATAGTCTCAAAATTTTATGTCTCCTTTTCATTAGAAAAAAATTAAAAATTTATAATCTCCAATTATGTCTTCCTATCTTCTTCCTCAAACTCTAGACTTTAATAATACCTAAAATGGACAAATCTTAAAGGGTGACCTTCATAAATAGAGATATAACTAAGTAAATCATTCCATTACCAACAACCTTATTCGTACGAACCTCTCTTCTTCTCATCTTGTGATGTCTTTCTCATTCCAATTTTCATAACTACTATAAGCTTAGATATATCTCAATCTTAATCTACTAAAATGAATTTAGTACAATAACATTTTTCGCTAATTTCTTCCATTTTCTTCTTATCAAAGGATCAAGTGAGCTGAAGAATTGAATAAGAAATAAAAACTATTATGCCAATATAAGCATGGCAATGATTGATAATTTTTCATACCAAACACTTTTTAAGAATGATAACATGAAATGATAATAACCCTATAAAGCAATGCAATAAGAAATAAAATCTATTATGCTAGTATAAGCATTGCAATGATTGATAACTTTTCATCCCAAACACTTTTTAGGAATGATAACATGAAATGATAGTAACCTTATAAAGCAATGCAATTAGTAGATTCCCACAAGATAAAAAGGTGGCAATAATCCTAGAGGCCTCTAACTTGAAGTTTGTCAATGCCATATTTAACAATTTTGTTATTATATATTATTGCATTATATTTGTTCTTATATGCAATAAAGGAAATTAAAGTCTCCTATATTATTTACATTTACCTTTCAAAACATCCCCTAGCTGTTCATAATTCACATTTGGATAAGTATATTTTGGTTTGCACTTTAGTCTCAAAATGTAATAATCTAAAGTGTAAAGATGATATTATTTGGCTACAAAGCTCCTAAATACAATTGGGTATCCAGAACCAAATAATATTTAGGTAAACTTTGTTTTAAGTGATTATCATTAAATTTTCAAATAAAATTATAATATGTGGTTAATTTTTTTTTAAAAAAAATCTAATGAAACAATGTTTAACTATTGAAAAATATATAAAAATCAAAGTAAGTTTTATCTAAAATAATGAAATTAGGAGAATAATGAAAGATACTACCCAAAAATGTGAAGTGAAAACAGGAGGAGCAGGGAAGGGAGCAAGTTTTAATCTCAAAGTGTAATAATGTAAAGTGTAAAAATGATATTATTTGGCTTCAATGCTCCTAAATATAGTTGGGTATCCATAACTAAATAATATTTAGGTAAACTTTGTTTTAAGTGCTTATCATTAAATTTTCAAATAAAATTATAATATTTATTTTTTTTTTTCAAAAAATCTAATTATATAGTGTTGAACGATTGACAAATATCTAAAAATCTAAATAAGTTTTATCTAAAATAATGAAATTGGGAGAAGAATGAAAGATACTAACCAAAACTGTGAAGGGAGTGGAGCGAACTCTGCTTCAATGCTCTCAAAGAAATAATGTGTTGTTATAAGGCCAATCGTTCCAACCTAGGCAAGATCCATCTTCTATATGGCATGAGCATCATAAAAACAATTGGTGATATCTAGAAAAGTAATGACTTCTCTATTTTGCCCAATAAAGAGGTGCTTGAATTTACCTTCCAATTAAAAACAACAAAATATATCTCACTTAATGAATTACCATACAACCTATCAATATTCATCTTAAAATTTTATATGTAAAAAATTTTTAAAATGTGAGAGCTAAGATATATATAAAATTTTTGTTTCCTATGATATACAAGCTGAGGAGCTCATACTCTTGATCAAAATTTTCTCTTTCAAGATTTGTGCTTCCTTTCCCAGCCTTGTCACATTTAGCTTAGAAAATCTCTTCAAAGGTCTTTTTTGTTCACTAAAATCATGGCTTCTTTGAAACTAATAGAAAGCATCCTCTTAGCCTGAAGATCTAGGCATCTTTGTCCTAAAATATTAAAGGAATTACGAGCACAGATCTAATCACAAAACATCTTTTTTTTTCTTCAGATTTTTCCTATTATTATATATTTGTATTACAAGCACCCACTCACATAATTAATATATAAAAGAAGGCCAACGAGTAGTGAAATAATAAACAAGACTATTAATATGTTGACTCACCTCAACCAAATGTGGAACTGTAAAATGAAGTCTCCAAAGTAAGCTTGTCAAGCCACCTGTTAATACAAAGTAAAGAAAATTAAGAAACAGAAAGTAGTATAATTTATGCATCCAACAAATCAACTACCATAGGAAACTTCAATAATAAAGGCAAAGAACACATACGCAAAGAGGATCGAAGAATAACACTAAAGTTGCTGAGTGACATTCTGCAAGCAAATGCAAACACTAGAAAATCAATAAGTAAAAACTTTAATATCACTAAAAATAATAAAAAATACTTCACATGCCATGCTCATATTTTTTGAAGATGTGCTTCCTATATCAAAGAAAGGAAGAAAAACAAAAAGAAAAAAGAAAGAACAAGAATGAGAAAATGGAGAAGAAAACTAAATACGGGTATGATTGGAATTCATGAGGTGTAGGGGCAAAGTTTGTTGTAAGAGACCTTGTCCAGCTTGTATATATTTTTGTACCACAAATATCCAACCTAGAAAAGAATGATAAAGATGAGATTTTCTTACTTGTCATATTATTCTAAATCAGAAACATTAAAGCAATAACATAAAAATGAAAAGAGCATAACCATAAACTATCTGTGTAAATAATCTTAAGTCTTGTAACTCACAAATACAGAAACTAAAACAATACCTAATTTGATTGAGCATCTCTCCTTGGTTTCACATTCTTCCAATTTTTCCATCCATTTCTCAACCTGATATGGTAAAATATTTATGTTAAAATAGCAGCATATAAAATGAAACAAGACCTACCACATAAACTAATGGGATTATAATTAAAATAGGCATATATCATTCCAATTATCTAGATATGGCGATCAAGTCCAGATCTGAAATGCCACTTAGGCATTCAAGGGAGATTTGTCTTTTAGGATCAATATACCTTACCATACAAAAAAAGACCATTATGCATTTGCAGTAAATAGTATATTATCTTATATTTTGAAAAAGACAAAGCAACTTCTAAGTTTCCAGCACAATATAGATTGAAGAAAGCTAAAATATCTACTACTTAAAAAAATCTTATTAGCAATTATTATCCATAATGAGAAACAGACAATAAAAACACTCAAACCAAAGCCTATGACAATAAAATTATGGGAAAAATAATTAATTCTTTGTTGCAACTCTATAGAGTTCACTTGCAATAAAGCAGTAGCCAATATAATCAAGGTTAAAATAATATTAGAGAACTTTAAGATAAGAAGATTACTAACCTAAAAAGAGTGCAAATAGACTCTAGATTATGTCAAAGACCCAATGAATTTCCCAAATCAAGATCACCACAAGAAAGCATGCTAAAATATTTACAGTTATCACCTAACTTATCCCATTATACTTATTATATATGCCTAATGCTCCATACACCATCAAAGTGAAAGTGTGTGCATTGGTCATATATAATAAAGCATATAGTTATTGTTAAGAACAATACAACTGTAATATCCAATTTTCGTTAAAACGACAGAAATGGATGCGTTTTCAAAATAAGTCTCCCAAAATGAATTAGTTAAGATCTTGAAAATTTAAGTAGCATTCTAGACTCTTAAAAGTGAGAATCCTAGGCTTAGATGAAAAGAAAAATAGAGGTAGAATGAATAAACAAAATTGAACAAAAGACTTACGAAATGTAATGGCATTTTCGAAATTTTGAGCAAATTTTGAAATTCACATAAGAGGGCTTTTTAAATGAAAGTTTTGAATTCTCCAGGGTTCTTAGAGGCCTTGAAAATCATGGGGAGCACTAGGACAGTTAAAACCTCTCCAGTGGAAGTTTTTCAATGTCGTTAGACCTGAACTTTGATGAATTCATTCGAAAAAGTTTTAGCTCCAATGTGAGTGATTTCAGAGGCATTTTACTAAATTGAGAACTTAAATTTTATAATGGAAAAGACGATTCTAGAAAAAAAGCTAAAACGAACTAGAAACAAAAATGCCAAGATAAAAGGGCAAAATTAGGATTTTTGAAAAGTCTTTCTTAGACTCCACTTATAAATATAGGGCGCCTCACCTCCTCACTCACTTAGCCATATATGTTTCTGCCTTAAACTAGAGGAGGAACCCTAAGAGTGAGGCGCACAAGAGGAAGAGGAAGAGAAGGAGAAAGACAAGGTAAAAAGCGTGGATTCTTGGTTGTTTTTCATGCTTTTTCTTTAGTAAACTCTTTTCCTCCACTTCCCCTTCTTTTCTATAGTTATATTGAAGTTTATGGATCTGTTTTGAGGGAAGAACAAAGGTAAATTTTCAAAATTGAGGTGAGGAAGCCAAGGAAGGTGAAGAATAAGCAAGAAGAATGAAGGAAATCAAGGTATTTTGCTATCTCTTCACTTGATCTTCCTCCTCCCTTCTCTTGTAAGTATTTCGACCTACATATGGCCGACCCTAGGGAGTTGAGTTTTTAACTAAACCAAGGATAAATCTTAGGAATTTGAGGAAGAAGAACAAGGATATGCCAAGAAAACAACTAACTAGCCATTAGATTTCAAGATAGCAAATTTAGGTTTCAAGTATTCATTGCAAAATCTGATTTGATACCTTAATTCCTAGGCCTACATAAGTGTTTGAATGAACTCCTAAGATCCCTGAAGGCTCCTTGTATGCATCCTCCATCAAGAAAACAAAGCACACTTTCATGGAAGCTAAATGTGTAACACCATCATTTCTAGCTCATCTCATACCTTTAGATATCTCATTTTCAAGAACTATACAAGCTTTTAAGGAAAAAGGTAATAGAAATAATGAATATTTTCGCGTTGCATCGTATATAAAAGTTTCATTTGGTATCACATAAGCCATGTGAGCTCATACAATACATTCTCATATTTAATTACATGGATACTACTCATTTGAATCATCAAAAGTGGCCTATACCTTAAGAAACTCGAAGGGAAGCTTGAAATAAACACATTTTCGACCAGCTTTTACCCCTTTTTCTATCCCAACTTTGAAAAATCATAACTAATTCTAAAAAAATTGAAATCATGCATTCTTAGCCATTACGAAAAGCTAAAGATGTCTACTTCATACTAAAAATATGTCTAGACTATAACATCTATCATAAAGGATGTTTAACATTCCAAATGATCTAGAGGTCAAACTGTCTGCTGGTGCTGTTATAGATTTCAACAGCAAAATTCAAAAATGTCTAATTAATTCCAAAAAAATCCAATCCATGTAAATAATACCAATCTAGAAATTTGTAGATATTAGCTAGAGGAAAAAAATAACTCCAAACTAGCTCAGGGACGTTTAGACCTCGAAATCTAATTAAATAATAACTGAGGTTAGGTGAAGCTCCTGATACTAGACATATTTTTTGAAAATTCATATCTCCCTCTCTAGACTCAAAATAAGGTGCTTCCAATTAGTATAAGTCACTGGGAATGTCTAGTCTCTCTGTATAAAATTTCATGGCAATTGGACATCATTTGAGTCTTGTGTGACAGATTTTATTTTCAGACCAGAGTGAATACTGACATAACCAAAATCAAAAAATTTGCCAATTTTGAAAATTTATCAAATATTCTATAAACTTTCGGAAATTATGTTCTTTAGTTTTCCAAAAAGCTCTCAACAAGCTCTAATTACAAAAAAAATCTTAGATTAAGAAAAGCACATTTGATTAAAAAGTGACATAGAGTTCTATTATAGCTAATTTTGACTCCAAATAGAGTACCAAAATGTCCAAATGGTTTTCCTTGAGTTTTAGCACCTTTTTGGCAAGTCTAAAAGCATAATTAGAACTTGTATGAGCTGCCCAAATGGTCCCAAACCTCATGTATCTTATTTTGGCTATTTCATCCACACATATGCACACTTGCATAAAAATTTTCAAGAAACATAACTTGGCATTACATACTCAATTTACATTTTAGCATTCACATATCATATTCTTTCATTTATACATCACATCACACATTATCATAATTACACATGTCCAAGAGGTCATAAACCATAAACATCAATGGATTACATCGTTTGACATAAATATGGTCTTAAAGAACAAAAAACTTTGCATTTTGTTGTCATGCTCTCATCCTCAAGGTGGTTGGCTTCCATTTCTTTGTCCACTTGGTCCACCTAACATATTAGATTATTGGAGAGGAGGGAATGAGATTCCAAGAATCTCAATAGCTCATCTCCAATTCAATCATGCATAATGGATGTAAAGCAATTCTTGAAAATGTATGTATGGATATAATAGCTATTATGAACATTCAAAAAGTAAGTTTGGCATGTGAATAAGTCATACAAGATATCCAAGAGCTTGCCAAGTGGATGGATTAGCCTCACCCTTTTCTTTATAGATTTTGGATTTACCTCACCCATTCTTTAAGAGATTCTTGGATTCAACCATGCTTTTGGGAGCCCACTTTGCTTTTGGAAGACTCTTTACTTCGTTTCAACTAATCTTTGGTTCATCCTCACTATGGTTAAGAGTTCTTGGCCTTTCCATACTCAAGCAAACTCAAACAAATATCATAACATCATTTACAAACATAATATGTCATCATGAAATCATGGCATATAAAATCATGCTAGTATACTTTTCATGGCTTGAAAATACACATACACACATTCTAAGACAAGTTAAACACACATCCATGTATGAGAGAAGGTAGAGAGAGCTACTTTACACACAATCACATACTTTTCCTTTTGAAAGAATGCTTCCTTTTTCGGCCACACACACACAAAAGTGTGAAGATGCTTTCTCTTGGCCTAGACACAATTTATGGAAGCCAATTAAGTTCATGAACTCAATTCTAAGGTCATACAATTTGCTTAGATACTAGGTTGGCTTATAACTTTATTATGGTTCCATAATTGCACCTAATGAAACAACACCCCTTGAATAAATTTTAATCTACATTCTTTCCTTTCAAATATGATTTTTGACTCCTTTTAAACCTCTTGGAGTCATCACACAATTAAAATAAAGAGCCTAACTACATATTGCTTCTTTAGGTCATAATATAGAACCTAAAGCACCAACTCAATTTCTATGAGTTCTAAATTTTTTCCAAGGCTTCTCCTCATTTTCATTCATCATATATGACTCAAGAATGGGGTTAAAAAATTTTAAAACTTTTCCTAACTACCCTAACCTACTTAGGCCGAGACAAGGAGCATTTTTTGCCTCCTTGAAGCTTTCTTTGTTTTCTTAAGGGGAGAAGCATATGGGGAGCCTCTTAGGGATCTTGGGAGCTCAATCAAACTCTTATTTAGGCCTAGGAATCATCATACAAAATCAAATTTTGGAAGGAACACTTGAAACCTTATAAATTGTATCTTGAAATCTAATGGTTTTTTGTTAATTCCCTTTGGATATTTTTAATCTCCATACCCTTTTTCCTTAGATTCATCCTTGGTTCTACATAAAATTCAAGTCCTTCTAAGGTTTCTCATGCTAGGTGAAATGGAGGAGGAGAGGAACCAAAGGTATCAACCATAGGAAAAGAAATTACTTAGTTTTCTTACTTTTTCTTACTTGAATCTTGCTTTCTCCAAGCTCCTCTCTTCAAATCCAAAATTTTCCTTAAGTTTCTCCCTTAAATCATATTTGTAAATTTCACTGTAATCAAAAGAAACAAAGGAGGATGAAGGAGAGGAGGTTTGGATGGAAGAAAGCATGAAAAACTACCAAGAAAGCATACCTTAAAGCTTGGATTTCTCCTTCTTCTTCTTCCTCTCTTGTGTGTCTAAAACCTAGCTCCCTTCTCTGAAATTGTGCAGAAATTTTTGAGCCTAAATGAGGGAGAAAGTAGGGCGCCACCTATATATAGGGGAAGGAGGAAGCATTTTTCAAAAATTCTCATTTTGCTCTTCGTTCTTTGCATTTTTGTTTTTCTTTTGTTTTAGCTCCTTTTTGAGAACCTTCTTTTCTATTATGAAATTTAGGTTCCCAATTTAGTAAAATGACTTTAGAATTACTCAAATCAGAACTAAAACCTTCTCGAATGAATCTGTCAAAGTTCAGATATACTGACGTTGAAAAACATCCACCAGAGGGGATTTAACTATCCCAGGACTTCCCATGGTTTTTAGGGCCTCTAAGAATCCTAGAAAACTCAAAAATTTTGTTTAAAAAGATCTCCTGTGTAAATTCCAAAATTTACTCAAAATTATAAAAATGCCATTACATTTCGTAAGATTTTTGTCAAAATTTGTTTCTTTATTCTAACTTTATTTTTCCTTCCTTCTGAGGATAGGATTCTCATTTTTAGGAGTCTAAAATGTTACTTAAATTTTTTGGGACCTTAACTAATACATTTCAGGGGACTTGCTTTGAAAATGCGCCCGTTTTCGTCGTTTAACGAAAATAAGACATTACAAAATACTTCCTAGTCTTGGCATAAAGGGGATGAGACACCTAGGGAGAGTTTTAAATTTTTTCAAGTCCATTTTTGAGTCATATATGATGAGTGAAGATGAGAGGAAGCCTTGAAAAAAATTTAAAAACCATAGGAAGTGAGATTACCCTATATGCTCCATAATATGACCTAAATAAGTAACATGTAGTTAGACTCTTTGTTTTGATTGTATGATGGCTCCAAGAGGTTTAAAAGAAGTCAAAAATCATAAATGAAAGGAAAGAATAAAACCTGGAACTCACTTGATGGGTGTTACTTCATTAGGTGCATTCTTGGAACCATAAAGCGGTTAATAGACCAAGTTAGAGTTTAAGGAAGATTTATGGCTTTAGAAATGATTCTATGAACCTAATTGGCTTCCTTAAATTGTGTTTAAGCTAAGAGAAATTAATTCCACACCCTTATGTGTGTGAGGCCGAGGAAGGGAGCATTGTTTCAAAGAGAAAAGTGTGTGGTTGCACCAAAGGTAGCTCACTCTTCCTTCTCTCATGCATGAATGTATGCTTGGCTTGTCTTTGAATGTGTGTATGTGTATTTTAAGCTATGAAAGTGTTTTAATATGAGCTTTTATTCTATGGTACAATGATGATGCATTATGTTTTCAAATAATGTTTATTATATTTGCTTGGGTTTGCTTGAGTGTGAAAAAATCAAGAACTCTTAGCCATGGTTAGGGTGAGCCAAGAACCCTTAAGAATGGTTGAGACAAAGTAAAGTGTCTCCCTAGAGTGAGGTTGAGCCAAAACCTCCTTGAGAAAATGGGTCAAGCAAGTCCAGAATCTATAAGTGAATATGTGAGGCTAATTCACTTACTTGACAAGCTTATAGATGCCTTGTATGACTTACTTATATGCCAATATTGCTTCTTAAATGATCATGTTATCCATTATGCTTATGCATGTATTTTCATGACTTGTTTTGCATCTTTTATGTGTGTTTGAAAGGGAAATGAGTTATTAGGATTCTTTGAATCTCATTTTCTCTTCTCCAATGTTCTAACATGCTAGATGGACTAAGTAGATAAAGTAATGGGAGCTAACAACTTGGAAGATAAGAGATTGATAACAAGTTGTATAGATTTTGTGTCTTTATGGCCATATGAGTGGCAAATGTTATAATCTATTGTTATATATATCCTATAACCTTATGAACATATGTAATTATGCTAATGTATCATGTACAAATGAGAATTTATGTTATGTGAATGTTACAATGCAAATTGGGTATGGAATGGCAAGACTAGCATTATGTAAACTTGTGTATGGCATGGGGTGAGAGTGTAAGTTTTCAAATTCTGTGTTTGTGCACCTTTGAGACAAGTTTAAAATGTCATTTTGGTGTAATCCCACATGCTTAAGTGGCTACACAAGTATGGAAAGCAAAATTGGACACTTTGATGCTAGTAGAGACCATAAAAATGACCAAACTAGAATCCTATGGCACAAATTGACCAAATGAATAAATCTTCTTATGAAATTTGACAGACATGTAGAACTCATAGGAAGCTTTTTGGGAAGCTAAAGTGCAAAAAAATTGGATCTCTATGGAATTAATTATTAATTTTCAAATTTTCAAATTTTCTATTGTTCTGGTGCATGTATTATTCATATGGTTAGTTTTGTATTGCATAATCTAAGGGTTAAATGGTGTCTAATACTTATTAAATTTTAGAGTCATAAGCTTTCTGTGTCCACTAAGATCACTTCATTTAGAGGTGTGAGTAGAAAGTTATGAATTTTTGAAGTTTAATATCAGTACTAATAGCGTCATTTGACCTTCTGTATTGTTCCATCATAATTTAGTTCCTAAATGAATTTGGTATGGTCTAGAGATATTTTTTCCTTTGATCTATAGCTTCTCAAATTGACTGAATTTGCATAATTTGGATTTTTCTAGAATTAGTTATGAATTTCCAAATTTTATGATAGTAACTGTGGCAATAGCTTAGACAGTTGAGATCTTGGATACTTTTCGAATATCAAACATCTTCTACTTGATGTTTCATGACCTAGAATTATTTTTAACATAAAGTAGACATCTATAGCTTTCTAGAATGGTAAATAATGAAAGATTTTAATTTTTCTAAAATTAGTTATAACTTTTCAAAGTTTATGATAGAAAATATGAAATTTTGGCCGAGGCTACACTATGGTATTTTATGTATTTTTTGCACTTACATGAGTTCTAGACTACTTTTGGTGATGGAATTAAGTTGTATCTATGTAATTAAATATGAGAATGTGGCACATGAGTTACGTAGTCAACGGGACGTCGAATGAAAAATTTATACGCTATGTAACGCAAAAATACTCATTATTTTAATGTCACTTTCCTTGCTTCTTCATGAAATACATGATGTGAGATATGGAGATAGCATGAGATAAGTTAGAAAGTTATGGTGTTACAACAACAAAAAGCGATAAAGAAATTAAGGCGCCATGTCATCTTTAAGAAAGATTAATGAGTCAAAGATATCTTGTTTATGCTAAAAGAGGGTGGTGCAAATTAAGAATTCTATATCACGTGAGCGATCAAAATGTGTATTGCATTGTAAATCTCTATTGCAACAAAATAATGGTACATTAGAAAGATGACCTGAACAAACAAAACATAAACATAATTGCATCATGAACAAACATAGTAGAATGTGCCTAATAGATAATAAAACATAAAGAAGTTTTGGGTATATGAAATATGACATTCTAGAAGTAGTGTACATTAAGCCTAGCTTATGCTACATCCAACTTAAAATTCATTTCAACTACTTAAAATCTTAATTTCTACCCAATATCATCCAATAGTTCCACTACTCCACAGTTTCTTCTTGGCATCTACTGCAATATAATAATTCATGAGCAAGAGAAATGCCAAAAAATTATGGAATTTAAATGAATTCAGCAAAATATCCACGTGAAGAGTTGCTAAAAAGAAATAGACAAATACATAATAGTATATAAAATTTATTCAAGGCCAAGCAGATATGTAGCATCTTCTATCAATTAAAAAAGAAAAAAGCTAAACAAAAATTCATTACAAATGCCAAGGATTTAATTCATACCACGATTTAAAGACATAGCATACAACTGCTCATTTACAAAAAAATTATCTGATCCAGTACATGTATATGTTCTTAAGTTAAATATCCTTCGCCAAGTTAAATAAATATTATTGCTTAAAAAGTACATAAAGTATGAAGTGATGAATTATAAACTAAACTAAGTGTAAAAGATTATAAAGTGAAAATTATAATTAAATTTAAGCATTTTACAACATAGAATCTTTTAAGATTCTATCAAAAAAATTTCTAACTCTAGAGGCTTATCTTAGGAGAACTTACTAATTATATCGGGTTAGTCTTAACTCGTTTGTATGGATTAATATTTTTTTCAGTGGACTCATTTACAGATCTAGAGAGGTAATTAACTTATTTTGTATCAAATTTCTCGTGTCCTCTCTCAATGGCTTTTCATAATATCTCATCATCTTTTCTAATTATTATAGGCATCAGAGGTTTTTGTCTGTTGTTTATTTATTCACTTATACTGTCCACTAGTCATCTCTGTGTTCTTTCTTACTAGCTCATCCTATGATTACAATTCACCTTTCTTTTTATCATTAGCCTTATATCTCAATTGCTTACTGGCATTACAACTCCTTTAAGGGATTTCTGCTTCAATGATCCCAGCTTCTCTGTTCATTACTACATTTATCTCTATAAACTGGGACTTTTTCTCACTTTCTTTGCTCACTTGCAGTGGCATTTTATAGTCCCTCATTTCAACACTGATAGGTTTAATATGTGTGTCTCATACTGGCACCGAATAGCTACTACTACTGACTACTACTAAGTTCTGGTAGGATGCTAGCTATTCTCACAGTTCTACTCACTAGAGATATACTATACCACTTACCTTATATAAAAATTGTACTTGACCCTTTTCTGAATACATAAGCTAGCATGCAGGGATCTCTTTATCCTTTGATCAGGGCTACTGTCTGCTAGGTAGTAGTTCATTAAACTCTAACTTTAGAAAGCTAATTTCTTACTTTTCTTATCCCATACACCATGCTCATCTCTAAATAGAGCTAGTCAATGGTCTAAACATCTAAGTAAAGCCTTCATATTTTTGTGACAACAGTCTACTAGACTCAAGAGATCTCTAGTCTCTAAGATAAAAGTTAACTGAAACTATACTAGTCTTTGACACTAATTTCTCTGTAAAAACTATCTCAGGTCGTCATCTCACTAGAGAACTATCATGCTATAGCTAGAGCTCTCTGTAACTCTGTGGGATCTATTGTGACCCCTGGGTCTACTGCGACCTCTTAGAGCCCTGCTAAGGTCTACTGCAACCCACTATACTATGCTAAGATCTACTGTGATCCATCTCTGGGAGACGTCAAAGCCTAACATTACTGTATCTAATAGTAAAATACATACTCACTAAGTCCGATTATCATCGTTCATAATAGTTGAGGCTAAACTTAGAAGTACATTATGCTCTTTATACGAAGTGGGTTCTGTGTCATTTACTTCTCTAGGATCCTGTCATACTGATATTAGGGAGCATTTTAAATTTTTCACTCATCGCTTTTCATAGAATCCTCAGATTCCCAGTTCAACCTTTTTTGCTTAGGCTTTTTTTTCTTACTCTATTGAGTCACTTACTTTACATACACTTGTTCTAGCCCTCCTCTCATATCCTACAATTTCTAACTATGCCCACGTTCTGCTTTTAGTGTCTTGGCATTAGGGCATCTCACACACTGAGTATGGCTAACATCTCTGGTAGGAGAGAGGCTATACACTGGTCCCTTCTCATTTCATTTACATATATTATAAAGGACTCGGGTTATGCATACTGAATCTAAATATTTTCTACTGGGGATTCCTTTCTGCATGCTTTTCTTACTATTCTGATATTACCAGAATCCCTTTACTTCTCTTTTCTAACTCATTTCATTCTTTAACTAACTAGGATATCTTTCGATTATCGGGACACTTTGATGATTGATGTCGTCGTTTGCTATGTACTCAAGTCACATTACTATTAGGTTGATCAGGTCTAATATCATGTGACCATTGTTGTAAGCAAGCCATAACACCAAACACTAATACACGGACACCTCATGACTGAGCTTAAAGCCACTATTGCCTGTATATTACAAGTTTCCTAATAATCTAAAGTATCCCTCTCTTACTTTTCTCTATCTGCCCTATTCTCGTAGAGTGTTGGAAAAATAGGATTCTTCCTTTATTTCATCCCGAGATTTCTCTGTATTGTCTAGCCATTTTTACTTCGAGCGCTTCATGCTAGAAGGGTGCTATGCCAAGGATAGATGTACTTTCTTAAGTACTAAGCACGTTAACTGAATATCTATTCTCAATCTAATATGTCCTCAGCTTGAACACTATCATATTTTCTCTTTTTACCTTTCTTATCCTCTTACTTAGGTAAAAGAATGTTCCACTACTGGCTGTCTCTATTGCCAGTTTAAGTTTCTTTACGCTCAAGAGCACCTACATTTTTTAGGGTTCCTCTATTTATTCACTCTCCATAACATCAAGGGGGTCTACTTTTCGCTCATACACTTACTCTACTCTTAGCTAGACCATCCCTTGGTAAGAAGGATTCTATTACATATAATCCTAGGAATTTCATTCTAAGGTGCTCTCGGCTTACAATCTTTTGCTACATAATGCAAGACTCACCTTTTGAGGTGGTTTCTAACTCCCTCGAGCTCTCCTGAGGGAATTAAGGCACTAGCTATTTGTCTCAACTTATTTCTACATTCGGATCAGAGTTAAGTTTTCTCTCTATTCAGCCTCTTTAATTTCATCCCTAGGAGCATAGTATATTATTTCTAAGGTTCTGCTAACCTAATCCAAAACACATACTCTCAATGTCTGGATTCTATCTTACTGAAAACTTATTCTTTATTAGGTTTTCTAATCACTCACGTGCCTTAACCTCATATCATTCTCATATTAGGGAGCTTATCTAACTTATTGGACCCTTATCTATTTATCTTTCTAGGCTTAGTCTATTCATTTATTCATTAAAGCAAGGGTATCTTTTATGTAGCTAGTTTCTCAGTTCTTCCTTGCTTCCCTTATCACTGTACTTTATGACTCAGGGGGGTCTATCTAGGAGATTTTACTAACCATTACTGGGTGACCTCCCTAACTTAAGGTATCTCATCTTTCCTTTCTCGATCCAGGGAGAACTTTCACTAAGCCTTTCATTTACAAATCTCACTTGGAATGATGCTACTAGTTATCTCCCCAGGCTTTAGATTATGCTTAGCCTAGACTAGTCATCTCATCAGACTCGTAATAACTATTCTCATTCTTTTCTGAGTTTCTATCACTGGGCTACTCATACTTACCTCTAGGTATTACTTATGAGGTTCACCTTTCTAGGCCACTCACTAGGTGCCTCGCTACTAGTAGCTTTACCTTACATTATTTCGAAGTTATACTAACATTCTATCATTCAATGTTTCACAGGGTAATAACCTAGGATGGAGTCAATGCCTTAAAGGTGGATATCAATAACCTTATCATCCTTCTGTCTGACTTTCTCAATGCTGAGCTCTTTCTCAGTCTCAACTATTAGGCCTATAGATTTTTTACTAATCTTTCATAACTATTTAATACCTTTTTCTCTACTTATATTAGGAGTTCCTGCTCTCTATAGGTTGTCTGATCCCTTATCAGTTTATTCCTCAAGTTGGCCTAAATATGACCTACAAGGCATTTATACTGCGATTCACCACAGCTAATTAGCCTTAGGTTTACCTTAATTTCTTGTCTGAGTACTAGCCACTACTAACTTTTTAATTGGCTGTGACGAGGAACTCTTTGGATTTTCTCACTACTCTATAGAATAATTGGCCGTGGCTAATGGCCTTTGATTGGTTTATTTTTTTAGGGATTGGATCTTCATCTTTAGCTACTAACCCAAGCCTCATTGCCTCTATATCTAGCCCATCATCAAACTAGAGGGTTCTACCTTTTGCTTCACTCATACATAACTAATTGTCATCTCTGGGCTATCGAGCTCTAGGGTGTATCCGTGTAGCCACAGCTAACTTCTTAATTGACCGTGACAAGAAACTCTCTGAATTTCCTCACTACTTTCTAGAATAATTAGTCGTGGCTAAGCAATTAATTGGCCGTGGCTAATGGCCTCTAATTGGTTTATTTTTTCAAGGATTGGATCTTCATCTTTAGCTACTAACCCGAGCCTCATTGCCGCTATATCTAGCTCGTCATCAAGCTTTAGGGTTTTACCTCTTGCTTCACTCATACATAACTAATTGTCATCTCTGGGCCGTTGAGCTTTAGGGTGTAGCTTGTAACTCAACCCCTGGCCTGAGGTAATTAGCTTTTCGGGCCTAATACTTATCTAGACATTTGGTGTTGTGGCTAGGGGGTAACCTTCTTTCTCATTCCCCTACAAACTGGTCTTGTGCAGTCACAGTCTCATTTCATATCGCGCTACATCACTACTTGTCTCTACATTAAGCAGGACATCTTGGAATAGCCTGAGTATGACTACCAGAGAGAATTAGGCCTCACATACTCTCTCTAGCAAGCCTCTTCATATCAATGAGATCCTTTTTCATCGTTTATATCTAGGGCTTGCCACTGATCTTGGTGAGCTATCATATCTCATCAAGCTCTAGTCCCTCAACTTTGCTTAAGCTTAGCTCTGCTCAAGGTACTCTAGAGATTACTCTTTCTTGGTGTCCACTAGCTACTCTAAGACCATTCTACAACTTACTTATCATGAATAAAGCTACAAACTACTTTCACACACCCACAATGTCTCATACAAGGTTCTACCTATTTATTCGAGCCTTTACATAGCCCTTTACATAACTCTATCTCTACATCCTCAAACCAAATCCAATCCAAGAGTATCTGAAACTTTGCTCTGATACCAATAAATGTAACACCATAATTTTTAGCTCATTTCATGCTATATCTATGCTTCCCATTATACATCTCATGGAAGAATCATCAAAATAGCATAAAATAATGAATATTTTACGCGTTGTGTCATGTATAAAAATTTCATTCAGAGTCTCGTGGGCCATATGAACTCATCCATCACATTTCTATATTTAAATTATATAAATACAACTCATTTGCATCATGAAAAGTGGCTTACAACTCATGAAACTCGAAGGAAAGCATAAAATATACATATATAATTTCATATCGTGCTGTATCACTACTTGTCTTTACATTAAGTAGGACATTTCAGAATGGTCTGAGTATAACTACTAGAGAGAATTAGGCTTTGCATACTCTCTTTAGTAAGCCTCTTTATATCAAGGAGATTTTTTCTCATCGTTTATATCTAGGACTTGTCACTGATCCTGACGAGCTATCATATCTCATCAAGATCTAGCCGTTGGATCCTTCAACTTTGCTTAAGTTTAACTTTGCTCAAGCTACTCTAGAGACCACTCTTTCTTTGTGTCCACTAGCTACGCTAAGACCATTCTACAATTTACTTATTATGAATAAAGTCACAAACTACTTTCACATACCCACAATGTCTCATACAAGGTTTTACTTATTCATTCGAGCCTTTACATAGCCCTTTACATAACTCTATCGCTACATCCTCAAGCTAAATCCAATCCGAGAGTACGTGGAACTTTGCTCTGATACCAATAAATGTAACACCATAATTTCTAGCTCATTTCATGCTATATCTATGCTTCCCATTATACATCTCATGGAAGAATCATCAAAATAGCATAAAATAATGAATATTTTATACGTTGCGTCGTGTATGAAAATTTCATTCGGAATCCCATAAGCTATATGAGCTTATACATCACATTTTTATATTTAAATTATATAAACACAACTCATTTGCATCATGAAAAGTGGCCTATAACTCATGAAACTTGAAGAGAAGCATAAAATATACATATATAATTTCGGCCAGATTTGTCCTCATTTCTGTTACAAATTTGAAAAATCATAACTAATTCTAGAAAAATCAAAATTATGCATTCTTAGCCATTCTGGAAAGCTATAATATCTACTTTATGCTAAAAATATGTCCAGACCATAAAATCTAACATAAAGGACGTTTGACATTCAAAATGGTTTAGAGGTCAAGCTGTCAACTGGTGCTATCACAGAATTCTGCGGCAAGTTTCAAAAATGTCTAATTAATTTCACAAAAATCCAATTATGCAAATGATACCAATTTAGAAAGGTGTGAATGTTAACCCCAGACCAATTCACGCATGTCCAGACCTAAAAAATTAATCAAACAATACCTGAGGTCAGCTTGAGGGTCTAATACTGGATAATATTTTCAAAAATTCATATCTCCCTCTTTAGACATTCAAATGAGGTGCTTCTAGTTGGCACAAGTCGCTGGAAATATCTAGTTTCTTTGAGCCCTGTGTGACAAATTTTATTTTCATACTAGAGTGAACAGTACCATCACCAAAACCAGAATTTTTTGCCAACTTTGGAAATTCCTTAAATATTCTGTAGACTTTCAAAAATTTCATACTTTAGCTTCCCAAAAAGGTCTCAACAACCTCTAAATGCATGCCACATCTTAGATCAAAAAGTGTACATTTGGACAAAAAGTGACATAGGATTCTAAAATAGCAAATTTATGCCCCATATAGGGTACCAAAATGTCCAAATGGCTTCTCTCAATGTTTAGCACTTCTTGGGCAAGTATAAAAGTATGAATATGACTTGTTTGAACTCTCCAAGTGGTCCCAAACCTCATACATCTCAATTTGGCCATGCCACTTCCACATATACACTAGTGCATCAAACTTTCAAGAAGCAAAAATGACCATTTCATACTCATTTTACATTTTAGTATTCACATGCCATAATCATGGATTACAACCTCATAGAACATATACAACCATGGATTACAAAATTTGCCATTCACATGGCTTTAAAGTAGCCAATTCCATGCACTTTAATGTCCTACTCTCTTCTCCCAAAGGGTTGACTTCTATTACCTTGCTTTCTTGGTCCACCTGGCATGTTAGAACATTGGAGAGGAGGGGATGAGGTTCAAAGAATCCTAATAATGGATGCAAACAAGTCTCATAAATACATGTATGGCCATGTTGACATGTACAAACATTCAAAAGACATTTTCATCATTTGAGAAATTCATACATAGCATACAAGGGCTTGTCAAGCAAGTGGATTGGCCTTACCCAACTTCTTGTAGATATTGGACTTGTCTCACCCATTCTTTAAGAGATTCTTGGACTCAACCATGCTCTTGGGAGCTTATATCACTTTTGGGAGATTCTTTATTTTGTCTCAACCGATCTTAAGGGTTCTTGGCTTATCCTCAACATGACTAAGAGTTCTTGGCTTCACTACACTCAAGTAAGCCTAAGCACACATCATAAGCATCATATAAAACATAATATGTCATTATAAAATTATGGCATATAAAATCATGCTAGCATACTTTTTATAGCTTAAAAATGCATATACATATATTCTAAGATAAGTTAAGCACACATCTATGCATGAGAGAAGGTGGAGAGAGCTACCTTTGTCACATTTGCATATTTTCTTTCTTTGGACTTAATTCCTCTCCCATGGCCACACACTCACAAGGAGGTGAAGATCATTTCTCTTGCCCTAAAAACATCATATGAAAGCCAATTAGGTTCATGGAATTAATTTTAAGACCATATAACTCACTTAGATACTAACTTGCTCTATAAACCTTATTATAGTTCCATAATTGCATCTAACAAAGCAACATCCTTCAAATAAATTGTAGACTCAATTTTTCCCTTCCAAATATGATTATTGACTCTTTTAAGGCCTTTTGGAATTATCACACAATCAAAACTAAGAGCCTAACTATATGTTGCTTCTTTAGGTTATAATATAGAACCTAAAGTACCAAATTACTTTCTATGAATTCTAAATTTTTCTCAAGGCCTTCCCTCATTTTTATTTATCATAAATAACTCAAAATAGGTTTGGAAAAATTTAAAACTCTCCCTAGGTGTCTCATCCCCTTTAGGCCAATCCTATGTCTTCTTTTAGCCTCCATAGAGCTTGCTTTGTTTTTTACATGGAAGATGCATGTAGGGAGACTCCTAGGGATCTTAGGAACTCATTTAAACATTCATTTAGGCTTAGGAATAATTATATCAAATCAGATTTTAAGGGAACCCATGAAAATCCACAGTCTTTTCTTGAATTTCTTTGCATATTCTTACTCCTCCCTTAAATTTATAGAATTTACCCTTAGTTCTCCTCAAAATTCCAGCCTTCTAGCATTCACATATATGGAGCGAAATATGGAAAAGAAGGGGGGAGGAGTAGCTATTATGGGATGTAAGATTTACCTTATTTTCTTGCTTTTTCTCACTTGAATCTTGTGTTCTTTGAGCTCCTCTATTCAAATCCAAATTTTTCCTTCAATTTCTCCTTTAAATAGATCCATATACTTCATTACAATCATAAGAAATAAAGGAGAAGAGGGTTGGAAGAGAAAGAGTATGAAAAACTACTAAATTTTCATACCTTAAGCCTTTGGTTTCTCCTCCTTTTCTTCCTCCTCTTATGTGCCTCATTTCCTAGGATTTTTCTCTAATTTTAGGGAGAACTTGGTCGAGCTAAATGAAAGGAGAAGAAGGGCGCATCATATATATAGGTGGGAGGAAGAAACACTTTTCAAAAATTCTTATTTTATCTTTTGTTCTTGGCATTTTTGTTTCTTTTTCGTTTTAGCTCCTTTTTTAGAACCGTCTTTTCCATTATGAAATTTAAGATCCCAATTTAGTAAAATGCCTTTGGAATCACTCAAATTAAAGCTAAAATCTTCCCGAACGAATCCGTCAAAGTTCAGGTATATCAACATTGGAAAACATCCACCAGAGGGCTTTAACTGTTCCGGGCCTTCCCCTGGTTTTCAGGGCCTCTAAGAATCTCGGAGAACTCGAAACTTTCATTTAAAAAGTCTTCTTATGTGAATTCCAAAATTTGCTCAAAATTACAAAAATGCCATTATGTTTTGTAAGTTTTCTATAAGAAATTTTTTCTTCATTCTAACTCTATTTTTCTTTTCGTCTGAGTTTGGAATTTTCATTTTTAGGAGTCTAGAATACTTTCCAAATTTTTCGGGACCTTAACTAATTCATTT
The DNA here is from genome assembly GCA_032878935.1 of Erythrophleum fordii. NCBI lineage: Eukaryota > Viridiplantae > Streptophyta > Magnoliopsida > Fabales > Fabaceae > Erythrophleum > Erythrophleum fordii. The sequence continues at coordinate 10,688,375 of JAVQMF010000032.1, read as the reverse complement.
CAGGGGACTTACTTTTGTATCCGGTGAATTTCATTTGTTTACAGAGAAACTATACATCACATTTCTTACGTTTTTTCTCATTTTCAAAAAATCGGATGTTACAAGTTACCTATAGAATATGCACTTACATTGCCCTCAAAGTCATTCGATTTTTTAACAAGGAGTGATTCATGGTCAGAAACCTAGACAGATCATGTAAAAAAGTAAAAACCCTTAAATTAGAAAAATAAAACTTAAAAGATTCGCTTGGCATTGTATATATTAGAAAATGACTAATCATATTCAATTTGATGGATGAAGCATGGAATTTTGCTTATATCAATCTTGTAAGCCCTGCTTTCAACAAAACAGCCTAATCATCTTCCTTAATTGTCTCCTTCTCCAGTTCATTAAGATTAGTATCTGAATAACTGAAGTCCAAGAAGATGGTTTATTAAGTATCAGAAAATATTAGCAAATAATTCATTCTCATGTCTTCCATATAAACTTTAGAGAACAAGAGATCAAGTTTTAAAATTGGTAATGAAAAATAAAGAAGTGCTTCTAAGCTCAAAGAAATAATTTAGAACTTTAGATCCATTTCATTTGCTTAAATAAATTAATAGCAACTTATATGAAATAAAAGTTACAAACATTTCATCTACACTGGTAGGTGTTTAAGCTCAATAAGCATTGCTTCTGATACCAAAATCTTATTATGGCTTTTTAGTAGTTTTGATTAATTACTGCAATAGGCATTAAGTGTTCATGTCGGTCAAGCTCCACAAATACCATCATCAAGCTATTTCCAAAGTCCAAAAGTTCAAGGCTTTAAAGGTAGCATCTAGCGGATCATGAAATCTGAAATTTTGGCGTCTTTATTTTTTCTAAATATATTGATGCACAATCTCTAATTTCATATTAATTGTTTAAACTAAAGCCCCCATACAATATCAGATCTATAAGTACAAAGAATGCAACAGACTCGAATACTCAATTTTAAGATCACTAAAGATCCCCAATCACTTGCATGATGAGGCCTCTTAAGAGGATTTTGCCATTATCAATGTAGATTACATCATTATAGTTGTGATATTATCATGTGTCACCATCAGACTTTTAGGAATATGTATACCTAGACTATTGGACTGATCAAATGCAAAAAGAGTGTCCTCATCCTCATTAGATTATGCTTGAAATTATAGTCTAGGAGAGCAAAAAAGAAATCTTAATCTTTAGACCTATAATATACCATGGATATTCAAAATACATATATTGTTGAACAATTACTAGGAAGCACAGAAATAGGCATTCTTTAACTTCCTAAACATACCCTTTGTAACCTGTTTATGTGCACTACAATTAATAAATGTTAAGCACCTTCTGCGTAATCACACAAAATATGTTATACATGAATATGCCGGTCGTACATAAATTACAAAGTGAAAGAATGCTGTTTTACAACAACACCCTTCAAAATCTCCCTTCTCCGCCTTACTAAAGCTTCTAAATTGAGAGAACCATATTGCTCATCTCATTATAACTAGCTTCTAGGAGTTCACTTCATTCTCTCCATTTTCTTTAATCATTAAGACTCCCTCCCTACTTTGTCAATGTCTGTTAACGACCACCCTTCCCCAACACCACCCCCCCCCCCCCCCTTAAAAAAAAAAAAAAAAAAAAAAAGATGTCCCTGTATTAATGGGGTTGGTGTGTGCATATGCCCTAGTATTTCTTCTATTACCTTTCAACTGTAAAAGTGTTCCTTGAAAAAAGCACAAAAGTAAATATAACAGAGGTTGAGATAAAAAAATGTTACTGAAATTTTTTTGGCCAATAAAAGCTAGTGGAATTGGAAGAAGTCAGAAGGGTATAATCATCACATCTTGAAAATTTAAAAAAAAAAAGCTAACGCAAAAAATCTTGGGTTAAAATTTCTTTATTCAATCCACAGGCTACTGGTCCAACAGCATTGTTTTCCATAGATTGATTATCATAGCTTTCTGCAATTCCAATTGCTTCTAGTGTTTGAACATCAGATAGAAGAAGAAAACAGTAAGAGAGGAAGTCAATCTCCAGTTTTAGCAGAGAATCCAACAAATTTTTAATTTTAAATTAGCAAAGGAAAAATCGACATTGAAGAGGAATATTTGAACAGATAATAGCATTAGTCTTACCTTTTTCCCTGCTGTATTTAACAGCAAAAAGCTCTTTTGTCCAAAATTCCGTGAACCAAGTTCTTCCAATGGCTCAGAAACAGAAAGAGAAACAGAAATATTGTAATATGAACTACACGATCAGATTGTGCTAAAATGTCTACATCATATTCCTTTTTGTTTCAAAGGATCCACATGCCTCCAGAAAACCCTCGAGGAAGGGATATAGAGTGTTTCAAACCTCTAATGTTCCATGAGAGTATGATCATTTCGTTCGGGAGTGGGCACAGATCATCGCCCTTCTAATATGGTCTCTGTAATTTCGTCTGCGCATCTCTTTGTTTGAGCTCTTGCGTTTGAAAGAAAGAGTCTTCAGAGCTTGTCTGAGCCGGCTGTGGTCTCTCTCAATGATATTTCTCTCAACGCACGAATTTCCGGATCCGAGGCCGACTTGCTTTCTCGCATCTGCGGTGAGGGCCGGTGCAGAAAGGACTGGAGAGAAAGGATATGAATCGGAAATATTAAAAGAAGAGGAAGGCTAGTTGAATTTAACAAACAAATCGCACAGAAAGGCTGAATCGCGAAGAAGAAGAACCTCACTCATTTTCCCCGGCCAATTTTGAATGGCTTTGTTCATAGTGTGAAACAGGGACTCATCGAAGTAGAAGCAACGTTAATGTAGAAGGAATTTCTGATCAATATAGCCATTTAAATTTTAAAATTTTTGAATTATATAGCTGTTGAGCTACCAATTACATAGTTAACGGAAACTAGCCGTTTGAAAGAGAACTTGGCACGTTTGAGTTCTGGCCTTCACGGTCAGGTTTCGAAGTTCGAGGGCAGTTAATTCAATTGATTAAATAGCTTTTCTTTTTAAGAGAATTAATTCAAAATTGATTAAAAAAAAGAAATAAAAAGTCACAAAACAATTTTAATTTTCAATAACTGGTTATGAAATAATGTATATCTTTTAAAAAAAATTATTCCGTTGATCTTTTTAATTTTGCTTATTTTTAATTTTAAAAATTATAATTGAGTTTTACAATTCTAAAAATTTTTAATTTATCTAAACTTCTATTTTAAAATTTGTTAAATAACCTGTTATATGCTATTTTAATATTTTAAATATAAGTTATTCAAAAATTTTAATTAGGATTACTTTTGGTTACAACAAATAGTTTTTAGAAATAGAAATTTTTAAATAAATACTATTTATTAAAATTAAATATAGAAGTATATTAAAACTTGGCTTAAACTTTGTACGCCATAATTTATGGTAAAATTAAAGTTGACATCAACAACAAAATAAATAAATAAAATTAGAGATGACAAGTAAAGTGAGATTGGAGAAAAGAGTCATCTTTGCCCTTTGTTATGGTCACCCTCCAATTTTTTTATCTTTATTATTTTCTCTTTTATTTTAACTATATTAATCACAAGTAACTTTTTTATTATATAAAAACTTTATATTAATCTTTACCTAATGCAATTTTTAATTTATAAAAAAAATCACAATTGACCTTAGTTTAATACTCCGACTATAATATCCACTGTCTCTTTTAATCAGGATAAAAAGTTTAACTTTAACCATATTATTAAAATATCCTTCTCATTATTTTATATATCCATTTTACCCTTCCAATATCTCTCATGCTCCCACTACTTTGATTCTCTAAAAAATCATATTTTAAAGTTAACTAGTGATGAGAAATTCAAATTTGTGTACTAATATTGAAGAAAAGGGTTTAGAATTCCAATTTTTGAAAGCTAGCTAACGTTGTGGAAAATCAGATGCAGAGGAAAGTAAAATATATACTTATAAAATATGGGAATTATATTTTAGTAATTTTATAAGATGGTAGGATTTATATTGTAATAAGCCTAATAAATTAAAGGGTCTATGTAATTTTCTTATAGGGACATTATAATTTGAAGGCACAAATAAATAGAATTTCCCTAAATAAAATAATTAATTTAATGTATAATTTATATAACATCAATTCCCTCCAATTTTTTATTTATTTAGAAACACGCAATCAACATGAACATTATTTAATAAATGAGTTTGGTCTTAAAAAAATTCTTAGAAATTAATCTTTGTAAACTTTTGGCATCCCTATGTTATTTAATCAAAAACTAATATACAACAATTTTTTATTTTTAATTTAAAATAATGAATATTTTCAGTGATCGTCACACTCCTTGAATGAGCCCATTTAGACTCAAACTTCATAGTTTCAACTTTTTGTGGCTAGAACTATTGGCTTTCAATTTCAAGTAGAGAATTTTCTTGATATACGATAATAAATCATTAGAAATTAGCTAAGTTAGTACGGTAATTAAGTGAGAGTATGTTCTAATCATTTTAGGAAAATTATATTGAATAACTCATTTTGAAAACTTTAAAATAAAAATTGAAATTATCTCCAAACACAAAGTTATGAGACGTATTATTAGAATTTAAGAAAAGTAAATTTTAAGAAAGTAAAACTTTTATAGTATTACTTTCATAAATTTTAGTAGTAAGTCCCTTACAATCTAATAATAATTTTGGTCCTTAGGATAATTTCAATTTATAAGCTTTTCATTGTAAATTTTATAAAACTTGTCTTAAATATAATTTTCTCATCATTTTAAGTTAGCAAACACTTTTTTCAAGTGATTGTGCAAATGGGTATAAGAGGTAGCATGATTCCCTCTCTAAAGCTAAACTATTTTTCCTTTGAGCTTGGACTTCTTGATATACTAGCATCAACTACACAAAGAAAGCATAATCCTTTTATTTTTTGTAAAAAATAATGCATTAATGCTTTTTTTTTTTGGGTTATTACGGTAAAACAATGCATTTATTACCCTTTTTGTTAATTTATCTTGACAAAGTCTCATTCCCAAAATGGTGCACTTCTTCAATGGCCTGATGTAATTATGATTTTAATCTTTAAAGTGTTATTAAAATTAAAATTCACATATCTAGTCTTTAGGAAATATCATTCAAGTTTTATCTTTTAAAATTGTACAAATTGAAATCCAGTTTTCAATTTCTTTTACTGACTCAAAAAGAATAAATTGATCTCTATATTAAAAAAAAAAAGAGGACTTAACTGTACATAATAGATTTGAGAGGCAACATTTATGAGCGATATTTTTTTAAGGATCAAACTGTAAATATTGTCAATATAAAATAATGATTATATTGGCACTGCAAACCTAAAGAATCTACAGAAGGATGCAAATGTGACTCCATTGTACTTCCCATGATCAAAAGCTTAGAAGAGACTAATGTTTAAAAGTCCTATTTAGAAGCAAAGAAATATTTTCTTATTGTAACACCAAAATTTATTAACTGCATACCCTCATATTGAAGCTTAATCTCACAAGAGTATGTACAATTCCAACAAAAGAGGAATAAAAATATTACATTTTATTACGTTGCATAGGACCTAAAATTTTCATTTCATGCCATGTAGGCTATGTGAATCTATCCATATCATCTTCTATTTAAAATGCATCAATACAACTCATATACATTATAAAACATTCCATGAACCTCAGATTTGGAGGCAAAAGCCAGAAAATATGCATGTTAGTTTTGGGTTCAGTTGATTAGTTTCTAATACAAATTTTAAAAAATCACAACTAAATCTAAAAAAATAGAAATCTAGCAACCCATAGCTTTTTGGAAAGCTTTGGATGTTACTTTATACTAAAAATAATTGCAAGCCATAATAACGTCATTTGGATCACGTTTGACAGTATAAAAGTGACATAGGTTAGACTATTCAATGTTTTTTATACAGTTTACTAATATAAATTTCAAAAATTTATAACTAATTCTAGAAAAATCAAAAACCTACAAACAATGCCATTCTAGAAAGCTACAGATATTAACTTAAGAATAAAAATAAGATCAAACCAAAACAGACACATTTAGCTACTAAAAATGGATGGAATAGTACATAAACTCGGTTGGCACTACTAGTACTGATATAGAACTTTAGAAAATTATTTGTCCTTCTACAAACCTCCAGTTGAGGTGCTTCTAGTTGATATAGGTTACTGTGAATGTCTAGTTTCTCCTAGTAAAATAATAATTGGACACTATTTTCCCCATGAATGACAGAGATGAAGTTTTTGACTATATGCACAGTGCCACGATCAAATTATAAATTTTTGTCAACTTTGAAAATTCACCAAATATTTTCTAGAGCACCAAATAATATGTACTTTAGCTTTCCAAAAAGCTTTAGACAAGGCCTATATCCATGGTAAGTTTCATTGATAAATTCATTCATTTGATTAGATATTGACATAAGGTTGCATATTGACCATTTTAAGTCTCTTAAGGGGTCACATTGGGTCCATTTTTGCTTCTAGCTTTTCTAGGCCCACTTGAGCACGTGGGAAAGCATAAAAATAGACTACTGAACATGTCCCATGGGTTCAAAAACCTAGATTTCACAAACCTACTCTCCCACTTGATGCTACACACATGAGCCATACATTTGCACTCTTGCCATACAAGGTCAAAACCATGCAATATCATACATTTGCCTCCAATTCTCATATATACATCACATATTCATATAGTTATACATGTTCAAGAGCTTATACATTATATACATCATAGAGATACAACATTTGACCACCACATAGCTATAATACAAGTATTTTACAACCCTTTTGCCAATATCCTTGCCTTCAAAGATGGTGGCTCCTATTTTCTTGCTCTCTTGGTCCATCTAGACATGATAGTTAATGAGGAAGGAAGAGTGAGATTTTAGGAATCCCAATAGCCCTTCTCTCTTTCAAGCACATATAATGGATGCAATTTCAAGTCTAAAAATGCATGCATGACTATCTTGAAAATCATGAACATACAAGGAACATTTTTTTCATTCAAAAAGTCACACAAATCACATCTAGGCTTGCCAAGACAATGGTTTAACTTACCCATTCTCTTTAAGACTTTTAGACTTGTCTCACCCATCCTTAGGGACTTTTGGCTTCACCAAACTCATACAAGCCAAAGCATGTTCACAAAGCATCTTTAAAGGATATAATTAGAGAATCATGGTACTATAGCATATATATACTTGATAAAAATACTTTTCATAGTTCAAATATACACACACACATTCAAAGATATGAAAACATCCTAAGGTGCATGAGAGAAAGGAGAGAGAGCTACCTTGTATACAAGAACACACTTTTCTCTTTGAAAATTCTTCCTCTCCCTCAGCCAAACACCTACAAGGAGGTAAAGCTTGATTCCTTTGGCCTAAACACATGAAATGGGATATAATTATACTCTTGAAACATTTACCAAAGCCACATATACACTAGAACAACTTAGGCACTCATATGGTTCAATTATGGTTCCAAAAGGCACTTAATGAAGTAACTTTAGGAAATCATGATCTTGGCTCTCTCTTAATCTATGACTCTTAACTCCATTTAGACTCTTTGGAGCCATCACACAATTATTTTAAAGAGCCTAGTTATGTGTTACTTCATTATGCTACAATATGGAACCTATACCTCTATTTCTCTTTCTAGGCTTCTTAAAAATTTTTCAAAGCTTTATCTCATATTTTCCTATCATATACGATGTAAAACTAAGTTTGGAAGACATTAAAACCATCCCTAGGTGCTTCAACCCTCCTAAGTGAGGATAATTCTCTTCTTGGCACCAATGGGAGTTTTGCAATCTTCCTTGATGGGAGGTGCATATGAAGAGCTCTCTAGGGGTCTTAGGAACTGATACAAACATTCACATAAAATCAAATTTTAGCTTATGTTCACAAATCCCTAACTTTGCTATCTTGCAATTTCATGGTTCTTTCTTTGTTTTCTTTACATGTTCTAGCTTCTCACACCCTAATTCCTAAGATTCACTCTTGGTTAGGTCAGAATTTATTCTCTAGTGGCTGGGCTTTATGTTGGCCAAAATACACATATACAAGAGCAAGGGAGAAGAAGCATGAAAACTACCATATTACCTTGGTTTCTTAGCTTCCTTTGAATGCTTTTCCTTTTGCTTTTCTCTTCTCCTTGAACTTGAAGCTCTCCCCTTCTGGTCTAAGCTCTCAATAAGATTATAAGAAGAAAGAGGAGAAGGAGGAGGATAAGTCTTCTAAAGAAAGGAGCAGGAATTTCTACACTTTTCTTACCTTTCGTCTTAAAATTTTCTCTTTTTCTTCCTCCATTCTTGGGCACCCCTCTCCCTGGCTTTGCTATCTATTTTAGGTAGAACCATAAGTTGGTTATGGGAGGCCAGCACTAGGATACCATATACAAATATAAAGGGAACCAATTAAAATATTTCAAAATACCACTTCTATCCTTTGTCCTTGGCATTTTCGTTTCTGATTCATTTTAGTTTTTTTTAGAATTATCTTTTTCATCATAATATTTAGGTCCTCAATCATATAAAATGCTTTTGGAATCACTCAATTTGGAACTAAAATCTTCTCAAATGAACCAGTCAAAATTCAAGTCAACTATCGATAAAAAAACATACATTAGAGGGGTTTTAACTATTTCGGGACTTCCCATAATTTTTAAGTCCTCTGAGAACCCCAAAAAACTCAAAATTTTCATTTAAAAATCCCTCCTTAGTGTTTTCTAAAAGGTTTCTAGAATTACAAAAATGTCATTACACTTTCGGCAATTAAATTGAACTACTCAGGCTCTAGTTTTCAGGCATCTCAGACTTTGGATTCTCATTTTTCATTATTTAAAATTTTGTCCTAATTTTATTTAACCTTAAATCATTCTCTTTGGAGACCTCCTTTTATATTTGGTGCATTTCATGTGTTTATGGAGAAACCATATGTTATGTTTCTTATGTTTTCTCTTATTTTCAAAAAACCAAATGTTACATTCTTTTCCCTTAAATAAATTTCATCCTTGAAATTTAAGGGTACAATTTCCTCTACTCCTTTATATTCTCACTAACTGATCCTTCCTTTCCCTTCTTCTTAACTCTATACACTTTGTTCAGCGATTATGCTTTTTTAAATTTCGCTTTGCCAAGGAACTTTCATTACTAGCCCTTAATAAGAGCTTTATTGTTATGGAGCACATACTAGTTCTTTTCATAAGGGAAGGAAGTTTCTGACTCTAAGTCATGCTTTTATGATTTTGGCCTTATCCTGGAAGAACTTACTAATCATATTTAATTAGTCTCAACCTATTCGTAGGGGCTAACATTCTTTTTAGTGAACTTATTTAGTACCTTGGGGGTAATTTACTTAGTATCAAATCTCCTATATCATTTCCCAATGGCTTTCCATAAGGTCTCATTACCATTTTCTATTCATCAAAGCCATTAGAGCTTTTCGTCTGTTTACTCACTTATTTAAATATTTTGTCCACTCTTCTTCTTCGCACTTTTCCTTACTAGCTCATCCTATAATCACAATTCATATATATATATATATATATATATATATATATATATATATATATATATATATATATATATATATATATATATATATATATATATATATTCAAAGGCCTCATATCTCAATCACTTATTGGGATTATAGCTCTTTCAAGGGGTCTCCACTTCTAATTATCTTAGTTTCTCTGTTTACTTACACATTTGCCTCTTTAGGCCAGGACTTTTTTTTACTCTTTTTGCTCATTTACGAGTGGACATTTTATAGTCCCTCAAATCAACACTGGTTGGCATAATTTTATATTCTTTATACTAGTATTGAAGAGCAACTACCACTGACAAATACTGAACTCTGGTGGGATGCTAACTGTACTCACAGTCTTAACTACTGGAAACACAATCTACCACTTACCCCATGTAGAATTGTACTTGACCCTCCTTGAATACATAGCTCTAGTATATAAGGATCTCTCTATCCCTCAGTCAGGCCTAATATTTACTGGCTAGTGGTTCATCTAGCTTTCTTGGTTTTCTTCTCCCATATACTATGCTCATCTCTCAAAATGGTCTAAGCAGTGGTCTAAAACTGTATTAATCTCTGGGACTAATTGCTCTGTAAAACTATCTTAGGCCGTCATCTCCCCAGAGAATTGCTGTGCTATAACTGTGGGCTCTCTGTATCTTTATAGGATCTACTGCGACCCCTAGGTCTACTGCGATCTCTCAGAGCCTTCTAAGGTCTATTGTTACCCACTATACTATACTAGGATCTACTGCAATCCATCTTTGGAAGACATCAAAATCTAAGATCACTGTATCTGAAAATAAAACACATACTCACTAAATTTGGTAACTGTCACTCATAATCTCTAAGGCTCAACTTAGATATTCGTCATGCTTTTCATGTGAAGTGGGTTCTGCATCATCTGATCCTTTATGACCTATCATATGGGATTCTTAGGTTCCCACTTTAGCCCATTTTCCCTCAAGCTTTCTTTCTTTACTTTTACTAACTTCCCATACTTTATCTATACTCATTCTGTCTTTATTCTCATATCCTGCAATTTTTGACTATGCTCATATTCTGCTTTTAAGTGCCTTTAGCACTAGGGCATCTTACACATCATGTGTATCTAACATCTATTACAAGATAGAGATCAAATGCTGGTCCTTCTTTATCGTACTTAATTATATCATAAAGGACTCACACCGTACCTATCGAACTCATGTTATTTAACTTTTAATATGCTAGTACTGTTATCACATTTTTTCCTACATCATTCTAGACTGGGAATTCTTTTTTGAATATTATTCTTGACATTATTGGAATCCCTTAACTTCTTTTCCTTTAGTTCATCTCTTTACTTAGCTAATTAGAATACCCTTCGATTGTCGAGGAACTCTTTATAGTTGATGCCACTATTTGCTATACACTCAAGTCATATTATTACTGGGTTGGCCAGACCCAATATTATGTAACCATTATTGCAAGCAAACAATAGTATCAATCACTAACACGCTAGCATATCATGACTGAGCTCAAAGTCACTATTACCAACATATTACAAGTTTCCCAACAATCTAAAGTATTCCTCTATTACCTTTCTTTATTTGCATTTTTTCTATAGGACACTCGGGAAAAGAGGACTCTTCCTCTAATTTCTTACAAAATTTTCTGCTCCATCTCGAGGTTACTTTACATTACCCAATTACCTCTGTTTAGGGCATTACCTTGTACTTTATGAACATCTATGCCAAGGATAATTATGCTTTCTTAAGCACTTAACTACATCAACTCAATATTTGTTCTCAATCTATTATGTCCTCGGTCTGAGCATCATTACATACTTTCTCCCTTTTTACTTTTGCTATCCTTTTACTCGGATAAAAAGATGCTTTATTACTTATTTGTTCCCTTGCTATTTCATGTTTCATTACGCTCAAGAGCATTTGCATCTTTTCTAAGTTCCTCTACTTACTCACTTTCTATAACATCAAAGGAGATCTAATTCTTCTTATATTCTTGTTTTGCTCTTAATTAGACTGTTCCATTGTAAGGAAAACTTTATTTCATGCTTCTCTAGAATTTACATTTTGTAGTGCTCTTGGCTTATACTCCTTATCTGTATAATACCAAGACTCATCTTCGTAGACGGTCTCTGGCTCTCTCAAGCTTCCCTGAGAATATTAAGGCACTAACTATTTACTTCAATTTATTTTTACATTTGAACCAAAGCTAGGCTTTCTCTCTATTTAATCTCTTTCTTTCATCTCTAGGGGCATAGTATAATGATGTCAAGGTTTTACTAACCTAATCTAGGACACATATTCTCCATGTCTGGAATCTACCTTACTAAAGATTGATGCTCTACTGGGTAGTCTAATTGCTCACATTCTATTACATTACATCCATCTCATATTGGGGAAGCTCATCTGGCTAACTATTAGGCCCTTATTTGTTTATTTCTTTTACACTCAATCTATCCATTTAGGCATTACTAAAGTAAGCGTATCTCTTCTACGGACTAGCTTCTCAGTTCTTCCTCGCTTCCCTTTATCACTGTACTTTCCAATTCAAGGGTCTACCCATGGGGATTTTTGTTAACCACTACTGGGTGGTCTCCCTTAACTTAAGATATCTTATCTTCTTTTCATCAACCCAGGGAGGACCTTCACTGAACTTTCAGTTAGATTTTTTCCCTTTTACATTGCGTTCTCTTTTTACTCATATCATCTCACCTAGGAGATGCTACTAATCACTTCTGTTAAACTTCAGCTTATACTTAGCCTGAGCTACCTATCTCATCAGAGTTATAACTTACAATAAGCCCTATTAACTAGTATAGGTTTACAATAAACTTCATACTTTTAAATATTTCTCATTCTCTTTTCTGACTTTTTGACATTGGGCTTATCATACTTATCTTTAGGTATTACCTATAAGGTACACCCTGCTTATATGTTCACTGTATACCTTACTGTTATTAACCTTAGGTTATATTAACATCCTATCAGCAGGGCCTTGAACTCATTATATTAGCTCGTTATTCATGACTACACAGGGTAGCATCCTTGGTTGGAGTTAATTCCTTATAGACATGTCTCAACAACCTTACCGTTCCTGTGTTTGACATTCTCTAACTTTAACTGCTACCCACCTGTAAACATTCTCGGGCTAAGCCTCCACTTACGTTGAGCTTTTTCTCAATCTCAATTACTAGGCCCACTGCTTATTTGTTACTTACTGGTCTTTCGTATTCGCTAATGGACCATTTACTGCTCTTCTTTTTTCTTTGTTTATACTAGGGGTCCTCACTTTTTAGACTTCGATTGACCCTGTAGCAGCTTATTTCTCAGATTAGCTTGAATATGACCAACAAGACCTTTCGTATGGCAATACACTCCATCACAATTAGATACTTCACCTCTGGCTAGACATAATCCAAGCCTCAATTGTCTTTATATTCAGCCCATCGTCAAGACTAGAGAGTTTTACCTTTTGCTTTATTCATCCCTAATCAAATGGTATCTCTAGGCTGTTAGGCTCCATGGAATGTTGCGTATAAATTCTAGCCTCTAGCTTGAAGGAATAATCTTTTAGATTCTGAAGTTCATCTAGACATCTAGGTACTATGGTTAGGGGGAGTAACTCTTTTTCTCATTTCCCTCTAAACTGATCCTGTGTAGCCGCAATCTCACCTCTTACTGTACTACATCATTGTTTATCTCTGCATCAAGCAAAATGTCTTGAAATGGTCTGAGTATGATAACTAGGGAGAATTAGGCCTTGCATACTCTCTATGGGCAAGCCTCTTTGTATCGACAAAATCATCCC